>JAMXBD010000149.1:1200000-1685906 GCA_024138025.1 Combretum micranthum | reverse complement strand
TAAGATTAATAAAAAAAAAAAAAAAAAATGCTTAGGACTTGATGATTCTTAATTATTTAGTCTGTCGGATGTGCTTAGAATATCCCATAGGTCAAAATTAAAAAAACAATCATGTCGAAGCTTAGCTTGTGTAGATCTCTGGGTTCAAGTGTATAATAAATATTAGTATGATGCCTTATGATCAAGTAAATATATATGTAGTATTTTTATTAAATAACTGCAGAAAATGAAAAGAGAATCTGCAACAATTAGATCATATATTCGCTTAATCAGTTAAAATTGGATAAACAGCATATTTGGGTGCTTGACAATTCGAACACATAGCACAATTTGCATTAATTAGAAGACTGAGGACACTACATGGTGGATAAATACATAATTGGGTGCTCAACATATTTTGAGTAGTTTGGAATCATGTATGAAATTGGAATCGGATAACGGCCACTATTTTAAAAATAAAATGGACACAGGAAATTTTAATGAACAAACCGTTAAACCCAATTGACACCACTAACCTGAACAATTTAGCGATTTGCCACCATCCTTTTGTTAAATGGCTCATGCCTACGTTTGGTTAAAGTGGGGTTTATAATTGCTGCATAAATTTTTCCATACTCAATTCAAATGATTAAGGCACCCATTTAAATAAAATCCTTCTATAATGCTTTAAAACTTTTCTTTGCTATCGAACTCCATTGAACAAGCTTCAACTTGACTAATCCCCACATTGATCTAATTTTACAATCAAAATGCTTTCTAAACTCCTAATTTTGTCCAATCTTCACCTCAAACTGCATATTATGACTAGGGTTTGTGTATCACTCTCCCCATATTGTTTTGATTTACTCTCAAATTAAAGTCTTCCTTTTTTGCCTCCTTCAAAGTGTAAGATACATCCTAGATGTCAAATGTGGCTATTACATTACACTCTCTATCTTAAATTGATATGGACGATACAGCAGACACGTATTTAAAACAAGAGGGAGTCATCCAAGAAAGAGATAAAGAAGAAAGTCTAGGCTGCCCATTTACACCACCAACCTTGAAGCCGACCTACATTGCTATGACTTCATTTTTAGGCCGCCAACGTTTATTTATTACTTTTTTTTTAGGTTTTTCCATGTAATGACATAAATAGCCTTTAGACTTGTCTTTCTTGAAGGAACATATATTATACTTTGAAACCCTAAAATTGAGAGAGTTTTCTATTTGAGATTGCATCCTTTGCAATTCTTGTACGATTAAGATCATTCGATGAGTGATCTTGTTTTGTCTACGCTTACTCACTGCGTTAAAGTGGTATCAGAGCTAGGTTAATTCCCATGGAGATGTCAGGAGATGATAGCTTAGGAAGCGGTCAAGTCCTAGACGTTGTTTGGGATGTGGAAGTCCTGAGAATCGAGTCACAGGCTCAAAGGGTGGTATTGGGCACCATTAATTAAAGAATGAAATGTTTGGAATAGCATTTTGAAGATCTGATGGCAATGGAACCCAATACCAACAGAGACAAGGATGTTAGTGGGGAACGACCAAGGACAAGAGATGCTTATTGCAATCCAATCAATCAACTTGTAGTTACAAACCAAAGATTTCAAAATTTTGATGAAGAATCTGCTGAGGAAGATGCCATTTTATACGAAGAAAGACAACTGCAGAGGAGATGCGGTGATGGTGGTGGCAAATACTAAAAGGGTTACCATGGGTATGAACAAAGAGACGGTGGTGATTTATATCTAAAAGTAGATATCCCTAATTTCAATGGCAATCTCAATATTGAAGAATTTTGAGACTGGCTTGCTAAAGTAGATAGATTCTTCAAATATATGGAGATCCCTAAGGAAAGGAGGGTGAAATTGGTGGCTTCCCGATTGAAAGGGGATGCATCGGCCCGGTAGGAGAGGCTTCAAAATAGAAGGTATCAAGAGGGTAGACAACCTATGAAGACATGATTCCATATGAAACAATTGTTGCAAAGAGATTTCTTACCACATGATTACGAGCAGATTCTTTTCCCGTAGTAACAGTGTTGTCACCAAGGTCAGCGTTCAGTTCATGACTAAATAGCTGAATTCATGAGACTAGCAGAGCGGAACGATCTAACAGAAAGTGAAGGCCAACAAGGGGCACGGTATGTAGATGGCCTGAAGTTGCAAATCTGAGATAAAATCGGAGTCCATGTTCTTTGGAATTTGAATGAGGCTAAAAACATGGCCCTTAAGGCAAAAATGATGTTATAAGAGAGGATTACCAAATTTTAGGGGAGTAGTAGAAAATATAAAGTTGAGATAATGAGTAGCAGCAAAATTGTGGTAGAAAAGAATAAAAAGTGTTAAGGAGAAGCAAGATGGGAATACTAAGAGGGAGGATAAGACTATAGGTAAGAAACTTGTTGAGGTTAAGGATACTCAGAAACAAAACAATCCATATGCAAAGCCTATTTTTGGCAAGTTTACCATTGTAACCAGTTGGGACAACAATCGAACGAATGTCCTAACAGGAGGTGTCATTATTATTGAGAGAGATGAAGAGGTCTACTGTGAGCTCAATGGAGAAGATGAGTACTATGATGAGAATGGCGAGGAGATTAAGCAGACATGTGTTATTAGGAAGTTGATGTTGGCACCTAAGCAAGAGGAGGACACCCAATAACATCAGTTGTTTCGTACTAAGTGCACAATAGATGGAAAAGAATGTGATTTGATAGTTGACCGTGGAAGCTGTAAAAACATTATTGGTAGGGAAGTTGTGAAACAGTTATAGCTACCAATAAAGAAACACCCTAACCCATACACTATAGGGTAGATTAAAATAGCTGAGAGGATTGATGTGAAGGAAAGGTACAGAGCACCATTCTCAATAAGAAGTATATAGATGAAGTTTATTGTGATATAGTGGATATGGATGCATGTCATCCACTGTTTAGGAGGCCTTGGTAATATGATGTGAATGCCCAACATGCGAGATAGAAGAATGTGTACAAATTAGAGAAGGGGCATATGAAGTATACTTTACTGCTCTTAAACGTAACAAATTGTCCCAAGACCGTCAAGGTAGAGAGACGCTCTTTTCTGACCATCACTCACTTAGAAAGAGAGATGGAGGAGGCCATGAAGGAATCTAAAGTTGTGCATGAACTCATAGTGCAGTAGGTCATGATAGTAGAGGGAGAAAGCAGTAGTGATATGCAGGGGTAGTAAAAGAGGTGTTAGAAGAGTTCAGGGATATGTTGCCTGAAGCTTGTCAAAGGGATTACCACCTATGAGAGACATCCAGCATCAGATTGACTTAGTATCGAGGGCGAGTTTACCCAACTTACCATACTACAGGATGAGTCTTAAAGAGACTGAGGTTTTGCAGGAGAAAGTATAGGAGTTGTTGTAAAAAGGATTTATCGGAGAGAGTATGAGTCCATGTGTTGTACTTGCATTACTAACCCTATAGAAAGATGGAAGTTAGAGCATGTGTGTTAATAGTAGGCCATCAACAAGATCACTATTGGGTATGAATTCTCAATACCCCGATTAGAAGACATGTTGGATAAGTTGAGTGGAGCGAATGTGTTTTCCAAAGTTGACCTAAGGAGTGGCTATCATCAAATCAGAATCAAGCTTGGAGAAAAGTGGAAAACAACATTCAAGACTAAGGAGGAGTTGTATGAGTGGCTAGTCATACCATTTGGTCTTTGCAATGCGCCAAGCACTTTTATGTGCGTCATGATACGGATACTAAAACCCTTCATTGGTCGATATGTAATGGTCTACTTTGATGATATGTTAATTTATAGCAAATCTGAAGAAGAGGATATCAGAGATTTGAGAGATCTATTAACTGTACTGAAAGAGAATAAATTATATGCAATTTAGAGAATTGTACTTTCATGTCTAAGAAGTTGTTACTCCTAAGGTTTAAAGCAAGTGGTGAGGGGATTACAATTGATGAGGAGAAGACGAAGGCTATTAAAGAGTGGCATGTTCTAAAGACTGTAACTGAGCTAAGAAGTTTCTTAGGATTAGCCAATTTTTACAGACGTTTACTAAGCAGTTTGATTCTATTGTCGCTCCATTAACTTAGTGCCTCAAGAAAGGGAAGTTTCAGTGGGTGAAGAGGTCGAGGCTAGTTTTGTAATGCTAAAGGAGACATTATGTAATACCCCTATACTAACACTACCTGATTTTGATAAATTATTTAAAGTGGATTGTGATGTCAGTGGGGTAGGCATTGGATTTGTGTTATTACAAGAAAAGAGACCAGTAGCTTTCTTCAGTGAGAAACTATGTGAATCCAGGAAGAATTAGTCCGCTTATGACGAGGAATTATACTATGTTATGAGAGCATTGAGGATATAGGAGCATTACCTGGTTAGGAAGGAGTTTGCTCTACACTTAGATTATGGTGCTTTGAAGCATCTAGGTAATCAGACCTGTATCAAAGACATGCAAGCTAGATAGATCCAGTTCCTCTAAAAATTCCCATTCAAACTAAAGCATAAGTCTAGGATACAGAACAAGGTGGGCAATGCTTTAATTAGAAGAGTTAATCTGCTAGTGACCATGAGCATTGAGGTTACTGGGTTTGAGCAATTGAAAGAGATGTATGAAAGTGACGTTGACTTTAAGGAGATCTAGGAAAAATGCATTACAAAAGAACCTTGTGGTGAGTTTTATCTTCATGAGGGGTACTTAATAAAAGGGAACCAACTTTGTATCCTTGAGTCTTCTCTGAGAGAAGCTCATTAAAGAGCTGCATGAAGGAGGATCAGCTAGACACTTGGGTAGGGACAAGACCATAGCAGTGGTAGCTTACAGGTTTTATTGGCCACATTTGAGGCAGAATGTCAGTAGGATTGTACAAAGATGTTATGTTTATCAGACATCCAAATGGTAGTCCCAAAATATTGGGTTGTGCACACCGCTGCCAGTTCCTAAGTACATATGGGAAGACCTATCTATATACTTCATACTAGGTTTGCCTCGTGCCTAATGAGGTGTCAACTTGGTGTTTGTTATTGTTGACAGGTTCTCAAAAAGGGCTCACTTTATTCCATTTAAGAAAACTACAAAATGAGCAAATAATTATGAAATTGTTCTTTAGGGAAGTGGTGTGCCTTCATGGAGTTCTTAAGTCCATCACTTCAGACAGGGACAACAAATTCCTTAGTCACTTGTGGAGCACCTTATGACGATATTTGATTCCTCTCTAAACTACAATAGTGTAGCTCACCCGGATAAATGGGCAGACGAAAGTGACCAACGAAACTCTTATGGCTCATTTAGTTTGTTGAATGAATAAGACTGGAATGGAATTCCTATTACGAAGAAATGGAATAGAGTTGTAATAGTATTTTTCTTAATTAATTTTTTATTTAAATTGTGGTATTTTGAAAAAAAAAAAAACAATTCCAGTATTAAATCAATATTCGCAGATTTGAATAAAAAATGACTATTCAATATTTTGCATAATAGGGATTCATTGTGGATTCACTATTCGATGAATTAAACATCGTAATAGCTATTCATAAAGAATAAGACTGTAATGGGATTGCAATTACAACGAAGTAAATGAATAGTTAGTAATTTAATCAGAAGTATATGTGGAGAGAAGCCTAGACAATAGGATGTGGCTCTAGTTTAAGCAGAGCTTAGTTACAATAGCGCTATCCATAGGACCACAGGGAAGTCACCATTCTTTATAGTCTATACTAAGACACCATAGCACGCACTAGACCTTAATTGCCTAAGACATCTGATTTTAGTATAGTAACCAAGAGCATGGCTGAGCACTAGCAACCTACTGCAATTGAAGTAAGGGAAAGGATTGAAAAAGCCAATGCTAAGTATAAGGAAGTTGCAATAAGCATCATAGGAGGCAATTATTCTCACAAGATAATCACGTGATGGTGTTCCTGCAAAAGGGAGAGATTTCCAGTGGGTAAGTACAATAAGTTGTAGCCTAAGAAATATGGTCCCTATCGAATCATGATGAAGATCAATGATAATGTATGCATGTTTGGTCTTCCTAACAGCATGGGAATTTCCAAGACCTTCAATGTTGCTAATATATTTCCCTTCTACCCTAACGATACATCTTTATATCCAGAAGAGAACTCGGGATCTTCTCAGGTTGGAGCGAATGATGTGGATGACATAGTAGACATGTATTCAAATAAAAGGAGGTTGTCCAAGAAGGAGAGGAAGAAAAAAATCTGGGCCACCTATTTGCACTGCCAGCTTTGAAATTTACACTACCGGCCTTGAACCGGCTTACATTGCTACAACTTCATTTTTATGACGCTAGCTTTTTTATTATTTGTCTTTTAGGTTTTCCATGTAATAGTATAAATAGCCTTTAGACTTGTCTTTCTTAAAGGAACATATCTTATGCTTTGAAACCCTAAAATTGAGAGAGTTTTCTCTTTGAGGTTGCATTGTTTACGATTCTTGTGCTATTAAGATCATTTGGTGACTGGTCTTGTTTTGTCTACGCTTACTCATTGCGTCATAAATCCACCTTACAACCATTGTCATCTATCTTCCATAAACAAATAGAGGTCTCTTTATTCTTAGCATCAAAATTTAACTTGTGCTCGTTCAAAAAACTCTCCTTTCTTAGATGGATCAACATCAAGTCTCCAAGCTCATGAGCCAAAATGTTTCTTCTTATATTGGTGTATTATTATAAGCTATCTTCTTTTATATTACTTGCTTCACCTTCGCTTTCATCTTCTTATGAAATATGCTTTAATTTATCAATCTTGATTAACTTGTTCATAAAAAGGAAGTTTTGGCATATCTACAGAATGAGGAAATTAAACTCATATATAACTTTTACTACCATCTAGTTTGAAGCATTATGAAAACATTCATTTGTAACAAAAAAGCTTTTAAGATTTTTACTAACTATAATTCTTAGTAATGAACAAATATTGCACATAACCATCTCTATCTATTAGTTAGCTTATGGATGGCATGATGAATTGAAAAGAGACTTAATTCCTAAATTTCTTTCATATGGTATTCTAGAAAAGAGTTTAGAAATCCAAAGTCTTAGTAAAACACAATCATTTATGGATTTCATGAAGGTGAATAATTTCTTAAAAATACAATTTGGTAAATCCAATGTTTTATAAGGAATGAAATATAAACATTTTAAAGAACCTGTCAATCACAACCTTAACCCAAATAGCTTCTTTCTCTTTATGTTTAGGATAATATAATCACAAAATCCATCTAGGTTGATTAATTAGTTCAATATAGCTAATGGCGCATGCAACCACAACGAACCAAATTTCTTTCCTACATTTTTGTGTAGTGAAAATCTCTCCATTACATTAGTTATATCTCCATGACCAATAAATGTGCTCCCTTTAAGTTTCATAGGTATTGCTTTCTTTAAAATGACATAATAAACCACCTCCATATGGTGATATTTGACTAAAATTCCTCTAATAGTATCAATAAAAATATGTAATTTTCATGCTGAAATAAGTAATCATTATCCCTATAATATCCATCTTGAGCTCTTGCCTAACAAGCACCATGCACACTAAACAAGTCATAATCATCCCTATGTTGGTCTCTAATCCATTCGAATCCCAACATATTGGTTTGCATCATGTGGACTAATGCATATCTCAAAAAAGACACATTAGCCTTTTCAATCCTAAGTGTAATGTTATATAAAAATCCCAAAGAGTTTTATCTAATTATCTTGTCTCTCACTCACTCAATTTTCTTACCCTCTATGGTGCTTCAAGAATTCATAATAGGTATGTACTATAAACTAAGTAGGGAGTAAGTAATATATTTATGTTCTAAGGCTTATATTTCGTAATCACATTCTTTGTCATAGCTTAGATACTTCGGTTGGTGTTAGCTTAAATTTTCACTAAACATTTATCTTGTATAAAGATAGTGCATATTCCTATACCAACTAAATTGTACTCTATCATTTTCTTAAAGTTAAGTAAAGACGAACAAATGAGCACCGCATAATTTGTCATCAATAGTCTCGAAGCTAACTCTAGCTTTAAGACTCCACATGAATCTCTTGTATATCTTCTTTTGTTTTGTTTTTTTTTTAAGTTAGAAAGTGGAACTTCTTGTGTATTACAATCTCTAAAAAAGAAAGGACAATAGAATGATGTCAATCTTAGGAACTTTCGAACTTGGAAAACATTCTTACACACACACATACACAAAGCCTTCCCATTTGCTCTAACCTATCTTTGTTTACTTCTATTTCCACTTTTGAAAGTACAAATTGTACGAACATTATGTAGAATTGACAAAAAGAGCATTTACTGAGATTGCCAAACAATCTCTCATACAATAAGGTCTCAAAAAACACTCCTTAAAGTAAGATGTTTTTAGATATTCTTGTTGTAAACAAGTATATAGAAGTATACTACCGCAAAATATCCTAAGCATCTCGTTAATATATGGTGTATTGATATCATAAAGATTGTGGGGGGTTTCTATAAGCCGAAGACCACAACTAACCATTAATAATGGTCATATTTATTCTCAAAAGTGATTTTCAAATTTACCTCCTTGCTTCATTTTTTTAGGGGAAAAAATTTATAGCTCATTAATCATATAACTTAACCATGATATAGATTAATGATTGTCTTATTGATGACTATTATTAATACACATCCTCATGCTACCATCCTTTATAGTCACGACAAGCATAGAAGAAGGGTTAAAAGACTATCTTCACTAAAAGTTCACCTATTTAATATAGTAGTTCCTTCACATTTTTAAGATTCATCCTACTTGATGGCCTATTTGGTTAAACAACTCTTGGTATTGAGTTTATTTGATCCTCTTTTCTTTTAGGGCAGTAATCCTAGTGATAATTCTTATAAGATAAAGGACTGTGAATTCTTATTAAAATTAATAACCAGCAGCTAGGTAAGAAACAAACTTACTAAATTAAGTTTTCCCTACACAATAGGAATATAGGTGGAAATTGAACCCAAAAATTGATTTTTTTTAATCCACAGTTTATTAATTATTGCTTTCCCTCTTATTATAAATTGCTTAACCAACAAATTGAAGAAAACAATATTCTTTTATAAAAATGTTAAATGGAGTCCCCAATAATCATAGTTGAAAAATAAAAATATTAAGGTAAATAGGGTGGGTGAACTTTAACATAATAGATTGGTCCTTCATAATTTAAAAAAAAAATCTAAAAAACATTTAAATTTAAATTTCACATTATTACCAAAAAGATATTTCCTTATGGGGTTTAATTTCATAATACTATTTATGATAATAATATTTGAGAGACTTAACAATTGTCTAGTAAAGAAGAAGAGCTAACAAGATTACCTCTTCAAATAGATTTTTTTTTTTTTTTTGGGGTTAGAATTCAATACCAATTTTCCATACAAAATGGTAAAAGGAAAGCCAAGATTAAATTTCAACATCAAACTCAAAGTTGAAGTAATACATATAAGAATTTTCAAAGTAAGTTGGAGATATCATTTCTCAACCCAAACGACTCTCTCCTTGTGTTTGTAGATGAGTTAAAACCCTAGGTAAAATGAGGATTGTAAAGGGAAAAGTAGATAATGTCTTTAAGGTGATAGTAATTGTTGGGGGCCTTATGAAGTCTCAAAGGTGGAAATCGAGATCTCCTAGTAATATCATCAAGAAGGAAAGAATAAAATTAAGGACAAAGTGTTTGAAATAAAAAAAAAAAGTTCCAAGAGTTGAAGTATTATTTCTATAAGAAGCCTCATAATCCAAAGGAATGCTAGAATAGGGAACATTTATTACTCTAATAGTGGAGGATAGGTTTAATAAAGAGGAAAATGATAGACTCATGACACTTTATCTCCTTTTGGTCATGAAATTATAAATCCCATCGAGCCAAAAAGGGTTTATGTATGTAGAAGCTATGGTGATGAGAGGATGTTAAATGGATGGTAGAGGTTACTAGCAAATATGAGTTAAGTGTAGGAATGAAGCCCTACTCAATATGATAAATAAATAAAATATATATATCTCCTAACAATGGGAGTTGCTAGAAGTATGGAATAAAGCATTAGTAGTTGGTGTAGGAAAGAAACCATAAAGGTAGTCCCTATAAATAACTTCAAGTTCATCATTAATATGGATTTCCTCAATAGCTTGATGCCATTATTATTCCTCAATTGAACTGTATTTGCTTGTTTAATGAAAGTCTTGGTTTATATATTATCTTGGTCACTATCAAGACTATTTAAATATGTAAAGTTTATCACAACAATGTAAATCATAAGATGAGGAACATATTTCTTTACTAAAGGAGACTTCAATAGAAACTCATATCGAATGATTCAAGGAAGTTTATGATCCAATGAATCCTTAGAGTAAGTTGAAGTCCTAATAAAGAACAAGTTATTAGGATAAACTAAGATAACATCTTTACTCAGTTAAGCATGAGAAAATATAGAAAAATGTCAACAGAAGGAGAAGAAAAGTGGAAGTTGGTAAGGAACCTAGGCTAAAGATAGAGAAGCATAAGATGACAAACGTCTAAGTTAGATGAAGTAATGGGGACTTTGTCAAATAAGTCAATCAATTGTGGTGAGAGAGAAAGGTTTACTCAACTACCTTACAAATCTAATTGCCCAGATTTGGTGTGCATTAGTAGCTGTAGATAAATGGATTTATTATGATAGTAAGTGGAAAAAAAATCATAGTCATTAGATTTGATAGATCTTGACCGTTCGATTTATAAGGGTTTTTTTAATGTAAAAGAGATACCTCTAATTTGTAAATCATCTATTTATCGGTAAATTTATAGTCTCCTTAATATATCTCTCTATTTTTGCTATCTGGTATTCATATGCATATTGTGAGTTAAGTTGATCTTAGCACTTCTGATAAGCTTTGAAACGTCTAAGTATCACATCGAAATAACCTTAAAGAAAGCCTTTAAGGGGGAGAAATTCTTCAAACGAACCTTATAAGGGATACACATTTGGGCTTGATACCATCTATAACCTAAAACCTTAAGATATTAGGTTAGTAGGTCTTCTTTTTCATAAACCCTTTACATAAGTCATATATTTTCAATGTGGGATTTTTCTAACCTCACAGATGCATACTAACAAATCTCCCCTTCAAGTGTGAGTCTCTATAATGGGCTAGATCATACTCTTCCTCAACAAAAGCTTGTCAAAAAAGAGTCACACCATAAAGCTCTTCTTTCCACATGGAGAGCCAACCATGGGAATTTTCCAACCAACCATCGGCTCTGATATCAATTTGTTAGGAGAGATGAAAAAGCCTTTAAAGGGAAGAAATTATTCAAATGGACACTATACGGGATACACAAATGGGCTTAACACCATTTATGACCCAAAATCTTAAGGTATTAGGTTAATGAGTCTTCTCTCTTATAAATCCTTCACATAAGTCTCATATTTCCCACGTGAGATTTTTCTAACCTCACACTTGCATCCTAATAGCTTTGAAGCATCTAAGTATCACATCAAAATAGCCTTAAGTATAACTTCTAAGACACAAGCAAGATAACCTGTTTTTACTGTGAATAAAAAGGGACCAAATCATAATAGTAACATTAATGGAAGAAAAGCCAAAAAGGCAAGTGATTGTATCATTTCCATCATGCAAGGAATCACTAGGTTCGTAGTGATAGAACAAATTTTATTCCATGTTAAACATATAAAATTTCATCAATAAATAGTTATGTTGCAAATATTATTTGCTAATTATATCAACAAATTAAATTATTTGCCTAAGGCTGAACATTCAAACCTATGGAACTGTTGAATCTGTTGGACCTATATGGTCAAGTGGATTCCAAAATATATATTGTTGAATAACTTTTAGCATGGGTATGTCATTCCATTTGGAAGGTTTCGATTTCAAAATTTTGTAAGTTACATTCACAATACAAGATACAGAGTAAGAAATCATGCCTTGTTCATAATTTGCATTATTCTTGTAACTTTGATTAGAACGAAATTGTGCATATAAGGGGTTCTTTTTTTTTTTTTTTAAAGGTAACTTGTGATTTCTCAATGTATGTAGAGTTCCAACTAAATTTGCTTCATTTATAACTCGCTAAAAAACTACGATATCCTTGTTCATAATTTGCTTTTGAAAGCAATATTAATATTATATTTAAATATCATGATGTTATGTGTAGATAGCTAATATTTTGGGTAAATGCCACATCTAATTCTTGAGCTTATCTATTTTTATACTTAGCTACTAAAATTTAAAATATTAATTTGTTGGCTATAAACTTTTGTCAAGCATTTTATATTACCTAGATTAACTCTGCCTATGTAGTTAATTGTATCAATTAGTCATGTTCAAATACTGATTTAAAATTGAGACTTTTAAATTTCTAGTATATAATTGTAAAAATTGGTAAAATTCACGTTTGATATTTATCCCAATATTAAAAAAAAAAAGTAAAAATAAATTATCTATTGGTTCCAAAGGGTATTTTAAAACTTATTGGAATTAAACCTTATTCTTTCTTTTCTAGCCTTTACTTCTTAGTATATTAGTTAAGGTAAAGGTTTGAAGGAATGTGAAAATTTTACCCGTGGTGGTTACAACGGAATCGAACCCATTATACTATTCAACAGTTTAAATCTATTTTAACCGTGATCAAAGCCAATAAAAATTTCCAAACGAATGTTAACTCTGACATTGAAAACCTTCTTTTTCATCAAAAAATGATTCAAGTGGACATTACACTGAATGTATGATGTATACATATTGTCTAATTATTAATAATTTTTTAATACACGATCATATAATAGTAATTACTTTAAAAATTATCAACTATCTATGTATTAACATGTAATTTAGTTACAAGCTGCCCATTTGGTACTTTTCCCTTCCCATCATGTTTACGACTTGCTTGTGTCCGGCTGTACGTATAACCACTTGCTAATGTCATCAAAATTCATGCGCACTTAGGGATGCAACCGGGGGGTTTGGGACGGGTTATTTACAACCCGAACCCGACCCGATTATTAGACGTATCCCAAAACCCGAAAAAACCCGATAGGGTTTTTTACATCATTCCCAGAACCCGCCCCGATAGGTTTTGAAGAACCGTTTATAACCCGCCCCGACCCGATAAGGCAATTTAAATATATATATAAATATATAAAAATATATATCCGGCTTTCGAAGAAGAAGCAGTAGTCAAAACTATGTACCCTGAGTATATTTATCCGGCTTTCGAAGAAGAAGCAGTAGTCAAAACTCAGACCTCAGAGCCTTCATCATTGCCGTACGAGGGGCATGTATGTTCTGAAACACCCCTCTCTTGCTCTCACTCTATTCTGTGATTGGTGCACTGTACATCGTACTTCTAGTAGTTCAAACGTTGCACGGTTGCACCTTTACTTTTTACCCTTTATTTTTGTTCTTTGACAGTTTGACTGAATTTGATTCAATTCCATATTAAATCCCTCTGCTGCCCGCCGAATGAGAATTGGGAATGAAACATGAAGATAATATTTTACATATTATGATTAATATTTTATATTTTATTTTTTATATATATCGGGTTCGGGTTTTCCCAACGGGTTACATGTATAACCCAAACCCGACCCGAAAACCTATCGGGTTTTAATTTTATCCCAAAACCCGTCCCAAAACCCTATAGGTCTAACCCTATAGGGTTTTTAACGGGTTGGGCGGGCGGGTACCTATAACGACCCGCCCCGCTTGCATCCCTATGCGCACTTGTTAGTGCGTTTTTGCTGTGATTGTCGGCTGTCGTCAGAAACTAAACCTGGATGTGTCCAATAAAAAGTCCACCAAACTTTCAAAAGTTGGAGAGATATTTAAATGAATAATGAAAACAAGTCAAACCAAAGCGGTAAGTAGAAATATTTACGCTTTTAACTCATATTAGATGATTGAATATTATACGTCATATGTTCATCTAAATTATGAGTTAACATTATTAAAATATTAATATATGATGGTATTTGTAAAATATAAATAGTAATTTTGAAAAAAAAAAAAAAAAAATAGCCATTGCCACTATGATTTATCGAAATATAATTAATTTTTATATTAATTTACAACTCAAAAAAATTATGATCTGGGAATATACTGAATTGGAGAGAACATTAAAAAAAAAAGTACTAAAATTGGACGTTCATTTGGATTCCCAAGTGGGGAAGAATTGATTGGGTGATTTTACTCAAAATATGTAGATGTACGTTCAAATACAATCTAAGAAAGATCTATATAACTATTCTTGAAAAATAAAAAATAAAAATAATGGTAAGAATATGATGGATTTCTTCATATTATAACAATTATGAAGCCCTAAAACTCTTTTCCCGGACTAAGTTGCCACCCGCCAAATTATTTGAACACATAGCAGAAGTAAATAATTTACAATGTGATTAGGAAAAAAGGGAGATGTAATTTTTTTTTTTTTTTTTGTACTTTGTGTTTGGGAATTTAAAAGGATAATGAAAGAAATGGAGAAAAATGTTTCCATTTTTCATTGTCTAATAAAAGGAAGGGGAAATGAAACCAATCTTTGATAAAATTATTCTTACTTTCTTTCAATGAAAATTGATATAAGGGACAATTTACTGATTATCTTACCATTTCGAACATTTCCACCATTTCTCACAAGTTTTGAAGAGAAAAGAAATAACTTCAAAGCATTAATTTTTTTTTAACTTGTTTCCTCCAATTTTCATCTTGCCGATTACTTAATTTAGTAAACCAATATTTTCTTCCTTTTTTTTCTTATACCTATTTCTTTATGTTTCCCCTTACCTCATATGCAAACACTTTGTTAAGGATTAACATTGAAACTTGTTGATTTAAGAATCAATATTAAGTTTTCATCTTCACAATCCAACATATGCAAATCTAGTTGGATTGAAGACGATCGTGCTGATTTTGGTATATCATAGTTTTTAGAATAAGTGTTTGCTTTTTTTTTTTTTTTTTACTTTTTGTTTATTATTTTTCATCTCTTTATAGGATTTCGTCTAGTCAACTGATTTTTCATTCTCTATGTAGAATTTATGTTGTAAAATGGATATTTCAACCCTTAGATATAAAAGACATGTTCCCATTTTGGATTAAATATTTAGACTCCCATCTCTTTAATTGTTTTGTTAGGATTTCGTACCTTGTGTATTGGATCTTGATATACAATTGTTAAATGAGTGAATTTCTTATTCTAGCCAAAAAAAAAAAAAAAAAAAAAAAAAACTTTAAAACTTGTTAAGCAAGCCGAACTTCATTAAGACAAATATATAGTATTATATACCAAGACCAGCTTTATCAGAGGTACTTAGCTCAATTACTCATGTGAAGGATTGCCATCAGGTGTTACTAATTGTCGAGCCTGGTTTTTTCTTTCGATTTCCTTTAATTCGATTCGTACTAAATCCTAACCCATTCAATACAAATCCTCGATTAAGAATTAAAGGAAATTTTGAATTTTTAAAACATTTTGGAGTCGCCACTCGACTAAAGTCGAGAAAAAAATAAACCAAAACCAATGGGTAGGTTGATTTTGATTTTGCTACTGATCTGCGAAAAAATCGTTTTTTGAAAACGAGAACCAGAAATTAACTTGAGTTCGGGGGCTAACCTATTAAAACCTAAACGGTTACCACTTTAACTTTCCATATTTAAATTGCTTTCTTTTGAACCCTAATTTCAAAATATAAACTATTTATCAAATCTAATTAACTAAACATATGTCTAATATGCACAAAAATACTAATCAAATTCCATCGATAATCATATATAATCTAAAAAAAACTCAAAATATTCAAATTAATCAAACATTATCAAATTCTATCAATATTCATATATTCTAAACTAAACAAATCAAATAAATTCACAAAAATAATTTTTTACATATTTTAAGTCGCCCATTTAGGTGCCTACGTACCCGCTAATCGGGATCAGACCACACGTAGTTCTTTTAGAAAAATTTAGTTTGTTGGTTAATTTTAAAATTTTTCGAACTCTTTTCGCTTTAAGTTCATTAAGTTTGTTAATTTTATAAAAAATATATATGTATCTTTTAACATGAACCCTAAATCTATCAAGTTAGGTTTTAGCAATTTTATGGAAAATAGGATTTTTCTAAGTGACAAAAGTTTTTAACAAGAAGTCATAACCACATATCATGCATATCAATTGATCATACATATCATCAAGAATAAAAATATTATAAGGAATATCAATATTTAACAAGCTAATTTCAACAAAGCAATATCATGGCATAATCAAGATTTATATATCATTGAAATTACATTATGAAAGGCAAGATTTCAATGTGGTTTCATATATGGTGAAATCATAAAATTCAATATTATTACAATCAAGGTCATCACTATATCATGGCATAAAAGGAATATTAATGACTATCATCATACATGATTATATAATTTCAAATGTTATAAACTTAAAACTAAAAAATTCATATATTCCTCATGATTAGGGCATGATTATAGGTATATCATCAATAATAAGATCTTAATGTAATTCTACGAACACATATATAACATGATATATATAAAAAAAATTCAATTTTATCACAAGAAAACAAAATCATTATTATTAATGTAAAAAGGATTATCGAGTTATGTCTTAACAATTTTATAAAAAATTGACTTTTCTAAGTGATAAAAAAGATTTTGAATAATGGATTAAAATTATATATCATGGCAATTGTCAAGCACATTAATTAAATCAATATATCATCATTAATAAAAGATATCAATGTTAGCAAGATGAACTCACATTCAATAACATAGGTAAACTTCATACATGATATTAACATCATAGCAAAGTTTCTAATTACATTGCATATTGATAACGAAATCGGGTTCTTTTAATCATTTCAAAATCATGGTATAAACAAACTTTAGCCAATCAAGATTTTCATCAAGTTATCAATACAATTTGTATGTCAAATATTTGCAATATCTCATTAATCGAAATTTGACAAAATCATAATATTACAAAACGATATCACAAAGAAAAAATGCAAGGATTATAAAGTATCATAGCAAGATCGATCATGTAAAAAAAATAGACCCTAAATTTCAATTTAATATTTTTTAGAACAAGACAATTTCATTTATTATAAAAAAATTAATTATAATGACTATACTATACTAATTCAAACTAATACTAATTCAACATATTTTTGAATTTTTTTTTTTTTAAAACACAATATATTCATAACAAATTTTGAAAATATAATCATATACTAATTATTTTTATTTTTGTTATTTTTTATTTTCCTATTTTTTAATGTCATAATATTATTTATTATTATTATTATTATTATTATTATTATTGGAATTGAAGCTTACCTGTGCGAGGACGAATTCTGGACAGGAATGGACGCGCGCCGAGGAAGGAACCAAAGTCATGCACAGCAAAAATCAAACGATCAATAATAGCAACTACGAGGCTGAGCTCCGATGAAGGACGCAAGTCTGAGAAAGGAACTCCGATGATGATGAACAGGAACGGCTGTAGACGACGGCGGCCAACAACGGCTCCGGCGGGGAAGGCAGCAGGATGGCCGACGCAACGATGGTTCGTAGGTTTTGGCAAAATTGATTTATGGGAATGAAAGTTCTCGACTTACTGAATCTAAAATGCTTGTTTGATTTTTTTTTTCTTTGCTTTTGTGTCCTCCTTTTCGTTTTTTTCTTCTCTATTTATAGATCTAGGGTTTTATGTTCCATTTTGATTTTTATCCGAAAAAAACGGACTAAAACGGTTGCAAATTGCATTAGCTGTCAATTAACGTTATAATGTTAACGTTGAAACACGTTTTTGAGCGAAAAAATTGGAGATTAGAGCTTTTTTCGGAAACGTAAAAACGAACTTTTTTCCAACTTCAAGTCCGGATTTGAAATAGTTATAGTTTATGAAAACATGCAAATTATATATCAAAATGAAGTACTCCGCGTCTAGTTTCAAAATATGTATTTATTTTGTAAAAAACGGGTTTGAAAACGGGTCAAAAATGGACTTGAAAACGCCCCATCGGGCGGCCGGAGGTAGGAGACGATGAACAGTAATTTTTTTTTTTTTTTTTTTTTACAATTTCCGAAATTACATTATACTATATTAATTATCCATATTACATCCATTATATTTATTTCTATTAAACTGATTTATTTTTTTTCTAATTTTCATTCCTAACTTTAATATTTGTAATTTGCAAAATTCAATTATTTTAATTATATATATATATACTAAACTAAGTATTTATTTTGACAAAAAATGTCAAAATGAGATGTCTACACTAATCAATAAATTGAGGCACTTGATGAAGCACTATTACTATGCGGAGTAACTCATTTCTACTTAACTTTTTCTAACTTTTGTCAATATATGGTACCCTCAAAATGGATTTTAATAAAAAAATGGACGTTCTAACCAAAATAAAAAAATTTGGATGTTCTACCTAAAATAATATATGGTTGTTCTAGCCACTGCAACGGTAAATTTTTTTTTATTTTTATCTTCTTCATCTATAAATATATAAAATTTACAAGTTTTTTATTTTTAAAAATTCACTATAATTTCTTATCATTCTAAAAATCTTTCCATTCACAAATTATGCTTAAATAATTATCAAAATTTGCCACATGTTGATGAGAATAAATTATGTACATCTTTTCAATGAAATGAAAGATAAAGAAGTTGAAATAATAAAGGAGAAGGAACGTCACAAACAAGAAAAAGAATATTTGAAGCAAATCAAATTGGAAAAATCAATAATAATAGCAGATACATCTTCAATGGATATAATAGTTTTGTAGAGAGATCATTAAAACAAGAAGGACTAGTTAGTTTCAATAACCGTGGACCCAAAACCCAGCCATAGACAAAACCATGGCCACAACTGTGACCGAGATTTAAGCCACGACTCAAAATCGTGGCAGCAGATGTGGTCATGGTTTTGGTCACGATTTCGTCTGTGACCGCGATTTCGTGGTTGCGGCTGTGGTTGGTCTGTTTCTTTTGTTTTGGTCCAACAAAAAGTAAACGCACAATTCACTTTCAATTAGTCATAACTTTTAGCATATAATTCAAAATCCTTATTATTATATGTCCATACAAAGCTCATTTAGAAAGCTACATTAGATACTTAGATTTACCTTGCAATTGCCAATTTAAGGGCCAAAGAAAATCATTTATGACCACAAATTGGCTTTTAATTATTTTCCTTTTTTATATTTTTTTCCTAGTAAACATTATTTAGGACCCACTAATCATCAAATTATCCTTATATATACAGTAAATAAATTATTACTATATATAAATAAAAAAATTTATTATTACTTTTAATTTTTTTAATTTATTTCCATATTTATTTAACATAATAAGAAAAATATTAAAAATATTATCTAAAAAAAATGAAATCCGTAAAAAAGTATTCAAAATTATGAAGAAATTCTACTTAAGTAACTCATAGAATTATTTAGAAAAGAGAATTATTTGAAAAGCTTATAAAATATATTAAGTAATTTTTTTAGTGGCATTATTTGGTATCTGGTGTGATTAATTAAAAAGTGATCGGTCAATATATATTCAATGATTGATGGTTAAATCGTAATGATTGTGACAAATCCACGAACAAGCATCGTGCTTTTTCTTGAAAATATATAAAACCCTAACCCTAGGCCTAGGATGGTAGCAATGAGTCATATTATTTTATCACAGTTGTGATAAGATCCTTGTCCGAACCGAACAGACAAGCCGTTGACTACTGATTTAATTTATCAATTATACTCGGGCATGGGTTCATATAGCTGGACCATCTTAACTCTATGACTCAAATTGTCTCATTATTAGATAGGTTAATATTATAGGTGATATTTAAATTTTAGTAAAATATGTAATTATATATTTAAATTTTAAAATTGATTAATCTAATATATAAATATTGAAATTAATAGATTAAATATTTTTTAAAAAATCATATATTTCAATAATATCTTCGTGATATTAGTTAATGTACACAAAAATACTTTTCAAGTATTAAATTGATCAATTTCAAAATTTAGATATTAAATTAATCAATTTTAAAGTTCAAGTATCTAATTAAGTATATTTTTTTCGAAGTTTATATACCAATCGCAATATTTACCCTTTTATATTAAGGATTTTCTTCATTTTATTATTAAATTTCTCATAAATAGATTTCAATGATATATTTATATTATTTATAAAACTCATAATATAAAAGAAAAACTAAAGGAAAATAATATAAAAGAATAATAAAAATAGTACGTTTTTCAGGTTTAAAATATATGGGATCTGATACATGATACTAGAATGAATTAAGAGAGCATGGAGTACTGAGCAGCGCTGCTTCTCAACATCCAGTGGATGGACATGGCCCCGAGCGGGGCCTAAAAGCCCTTAGCCACCATGATGATACACTATTCCTATTTGGGCGAGTGATTTTAACACTTGACTTGGTTTTGGTCATCCATCAAGTTAGGAACCTTAATTATAAACAAATTTGTATTAGTAATACCGAATACGATTAATAATCAGATAAAAAACATTTGAACCAGGTCATAAGCATTTTTGAATTTAGGCTTAGCACCTTTAGATCTCTTAACCCATCTTCACTTTATTTACTTTTTACGCTTCCTCTGAGTATTAAGCTTAAGTTATTAGAAAATTCTATAATCCCGTTATTAATTTGATGACCGGTTCTGCTATTATCCAACGGCTCACAATTATTTTAACTGTTAGATAATTGATTGGACGGTCCTATCGATGGGATCGTAGAAGCTGCCTAAATTATAATATGATTCTAATTGTAATGTTGTATCATTAATATTTAACAAGCTTTTTTTATATCTCTTCTTCAATTTTGTACATTTAGCTATTTTATTCCTAAGTTGAAATCTATGAGTAATCACTTTGTTTATGTAATCCGATTATCTGTTTAGAACGATGACTAATGTTCCTTTGTTATGCATCTTTTGTTGATGAGTGGTGACTTTTCTTTTATACGATATGTGAATAATGAATTCATTTTAAATGTAGTATTCTTATAATGAGATGTACCCAAAAAAATTTATTTTCTATGTATTCATTGAATTTTAGTTTCATGATATACATATAAATTTTTTTTTTTTTTTAATACCTAGACTGGTTTAAATGAATTTACATAATTTTCAAATTGCATGATAATTTGGTACTCCTAGTAGACTTTAATGCAATTGCAAAGTCTAATGCAATGATATTATGTAAAAAAATAGAGGATTTAACTTGTTATATTTAAATATACTTTATCTCTGTTATGAATCCCGTGACATTGTAATTCTTGTTATATTTAAGAATTTAGAAGCTTTTTTTTTTTTTTAAGACTTCAATATTACAAAGATTTTGGTTCCTTTGTGGTTTTTTTAAAGATTTGATAATTACGTTAGAATTCATTTTAGATATTGTAAAATGAATAAGTTCACTCTAAATTTTTAAAAAAAAAAAAAAAGGACATTTTTAGTGAGCTAGTTGAATTGTAAATTGCGGTTTTTAGATGTAATTAATAAATAAATCATATTGTCAAGGTTTAAAGATACAAAGGCGTTTGGAAATGGATGTATAACATGATCCCTTAATACGAATTGCAAATATTTATTGTTACAGCATCAAATACATGTCTCACAACCGTCTACATAACATAGCAAACTTTTAAGATCAGCTTACTGATGGTAAAAAGAAAAACAAAATCAATCATCTTAAAATTAAAATAAAAATAATAATTATAATACTAAATATTTTAATAAAACAATTATAATTAGATATAAATTTAAATCAATTCTATTAATTTTAATAGTGTGACTATAAAATTCTCCCAGTCAATCGTATTCCCACGAATGGCTGTTCGGGAGAGGTCCTTTTGAACTCATTACGCGAGGTCCATCTAGACAATATAACAAGGCCACGCAAAACTTACCCATTAAGACTATATTGATTAACGTGCAAGACAAGCCCAATGACTATTTCAAGTCTTAAAAGCCCAGCCAATTTGCATATCAATTAATTTAGGCCCATAATTACCTCTAATCTGGAAAATCCAATTTACATGTACGATAACATTTTAGCTAGGCCAAACTCCACAACAAAAATTAATTTTAAGGTCAATTATTGCAAAAACACTAGTGGTACATCGGTTTTTAATAGCCCATAAAATAATGGAAAATGCCAGCTTTAATACGTGGACTTTACACAAAATTTCATAATAAAAAATTTAGGATCTCCAAAAGTAAAATTTTATTACAAAAATCATCATCATCAATTGTTTATGTAAAAAGATAACTTCTTTTACTAATCATCTATCGTCTAAATGCCAATTTTCTTGTGGTAATTCAATTTGATATCTAAAATTTGAAATAGTCAATTTTATACTTAATCGAATTTTTTTGGCTATTTTTATAACCCCATTGACACCATTTACTATGTTTGTTGACTTAAAAAAGATAATATATGGTTGAATTTTTATAATTTTCCTAACATCATCTAGTACTAATAGGATGTTTTTCCTATGCCAGGAAACAAAACAAACGATATTAGTGAGTTAGTAAAAACAACTACGAAAAATTTGATGAGATATTAAATTGATAATTTATGTATCAAATTGAATTTTTATATGAAATTTATATAGGAGTAATAGGATGCTTCTTTGAATCCCTCTCCAATGGGGGAAAAACTGACATTTTTTTTTTACACAATATAAGCACATTTGCACCAAGGGGGGACACACAAAAAATATAAGGGATATTTTCACAGCAATATATATATATATATATATATATATATAAACAAGTTGATAGCGTGTGCTCATCTACCAGGTTGACAAGTATTTAGCACATGTATCACATGCACTGCCTATCTTTGGAATCATAATAAAGTCTAGAAATTAAAAACACGATATAATTTACACATGGAGCAGTTTTCATAATTTAAACCCGCATCAAACCCAATATTTGTAATAATGAATGTTTTGACGAAAAAAGTGTGAATGATACATAACAATAAAATAATAACCAGGACTTCGTGTTCAAATTACAAGAAAGTCTAAGCGCCAACCGTTATTTTGGTATGAATGGTCATTCAATAAATGGATTGCTATTTGAATTGAATTTCTCCTTTCTTTATGGGCTATTTGGATTGTTGAATTTCTATCAATATAATACCTATATCAGTAACTTATCGGTATCGGATTAATATTGGTTAAATATCGATTCGATTTAATCAATTTATGAGTAAAATCTATCAATTTTTCATCGGTAACATATCAGTATATGTTCGGTTTAAAAATAAAACCAAAATGATACCAAACCAACTATCAATATAAAAAGAACAAAAAGAAAAAAAATTAAAAAACATATATGTTGCTATATTTTACTACATTTGGTTATGTTTTGGATAGAAATATGTTACTTATGTGTCAAGTGTATGTATACACACACACACATATTGACTATGTTTTGAAGATTTATAATGATTTATGTATTTATATTTCAGGTTGTTGGTACAATCAACAGATGACTGTATAACTTAAATTACTTATATATTGCATAGCGGAAGCCGCATTCGTGCCTTAAAGATTCTTAACAAAAAAAGATATTATAAATTTTTATATAATTGTTGTAGAAAAAGGTAATTTTTCTATGTAATTGTCATCATTAATCAATAATTAATATACATACCTTTTCTAAATATTTGTTATCATTTCCATTCCACTATCATGGTTTTATGAAAAAAAGAGAAATTGACAAGAAATCATGATTTTTGTTATTTTCTTGAATACCCCAATTTACAATTGAAAAAAAAAAAGCAACTTATGCTGTTAGTGAAGCATTTACTAGCTTTTCAATATTCTAACTAATTTCGCAAAGAATGTAAGTTGCAACTAACTCTAAATTAAAATAGCAAATCTAACTTAATTCGGTTATATCACGTCCTTCCATGGTACGATAATTTAGAACTTCGAGAGGTTTTATGCATTGGAACAATTTCATTAACACTGTCCGTCAACTCTGCACCACTCTCAATAATTAGCAGCATAAGAATAAGTCATAATGATGTTTTATAATGAAGATATACGAGCTTTTACGGTCGATGAAAACGTCTAGTCAACTATTTAGTCATTGAAATAAATATTGTAATTAAAATATTAATTATTTTAATAATTCGACCACTGTTGGATATAGTGCAAGTCGTTGAATAGTGATAGGACCGGTCCCGTCAAAATTAATGACAGCAACATAAAATTTTCCCAGATATATAATCAATCTTCGTTAAGATTAAATTATTATTGTCATGCACGTTTTATGACATTTATATTTTATGTTGTTGGTGCAATGGATGGCTGATTATATAAATAAAACGATGTTCTATAAAGCGGAAGCCGTATTGGCAATGGCACGTTACGTATTCGTACATAACGGTAAGCAATTGAGAAAATAAATTATTTATAACATTGTTTGAAAAATATGTATATTTCCATGTAATAATATATTCTTTAATATCCAATAAATAGCTATTTAAAGTGTTAGATAACTAATTTGGCACAGAATGTTAGTTGTAGCAAACTCCAAAGGTAAAATATCTAACTTGTTTTGGTCATATTACCTTACTTACATGTCACAATAATTTAGACCTTAAAGCAATCATGCATTGGACAATAAACATGCCTAAAATGCAAAAGTGATTGAATCATATGAAAATCATGCAAATTTAATCAAAATATATGCAAACTTGAGAAAACTCTGATTTTTTATGAAAAAAATATGCATTTTTTTTTTTTTTAAAAGATGATTGTTTATGAGAAGAAAATGCCACATGCAATTTTGTGATCACATAAAAGTAATAACCAACGTAGTATGATGCAACTTGCAATACAAGAATCAATTAGTAATTATTGATATTTTCAATAATGCCCAATTCACAACAAACATATAAAAAATGTGCAAATAATATGATGATAATATAGGATATAAATAACTATATCATACTATACAAGATGCCTTCAACATGCAAAAATAAATATAAGTTGGTGTTGATGGTCATTTTTACTATTAAGTCCTAAAACCCAAGTGTGACTCCCCAAAAATCTAAGATGTGGCCCAAGAAGGACCCCCTATGAGAGGAAAATTCAAGATAAAAGCCACCCATCTAAAGGACGGTGGCAACTACGTCTAAACTTCAAAAAAGGAAGACTTCTCAAAATAGGAAAGTCAATCACTATAAAGGCCCTTGATCTTATGATTGGAGGATGGCCCTCTCAACTCTCGAGAGAAGCTTGGAGAGGATCTCCTTTGCACATCTTCCTCCTTAATTTCATCTGTAAATCCCCAACCAAACCCTTCTTGGGTCTAGGTAGTAGGATAATTCGGTTCTTCTCTATCTTTAAACGGCTAATGTTATATTACCTACTATTTCTATACCCTCCATAAACTTGTATGCTAAAATACCGACACTAAGACCACCTTCGACAATACTTAACTCAAGTTTGTTATTTGTGTATGTTGTCTATACACCCAAATTAAAAAAGTCCCATTGTGTCTAGGACTGACTTAATAAATGAGAATTATATGCCAACAATTGATAACTCAAACAAAGTCTTCTTCTTTTTTTTTGTAATTAACATTATAAAATCTAAAACAAATAGAATAATGTAAAAAGAAAAACAAGAGTAATTGAACAAACAACTATAAAGCCTAACTAGTTTATGAATGAATCCTAGGATTGGCGATCATGTGATTAGTACATGAGCCTATAAAGAATAAAGGCACCATTGACCATAGGGGATTCAAACCCCATTCTTAAGAAAGCGAAGAACACCACACAACTATTCAATTGTCTTCTATTCTCAATAAATTAGCACGCTTAATTATTCTTAAGTTTCAAAATTGTTTGAACTTGGGCTTATTCTTTTACGATGTCGGGCTAAAATTGGTGCAATTTCTTTACATTATTAGTAAGACCTAAACTCCCCATGTTTACTAATAAAAGGCTATGTATACTTATGCTAAAATATTTAAAATACTTTAAATTGACTTAATTCGAAAATTTCTCAAAATTTAAGCCCAGGTTGCACCAAACTTATTCTTCCCATAAAATAGCTATTTGAAATCCCAATGTGGTCCCACCTAAAAATTCCAATTAACTTAGAACAACAATTTTTCAAAACAACGACACGGACCCAAGCACGCCGCAATGGCGCACAAATTTATTGAAGGGTCATTATTGAGTCAAGCCGAAACGAAGCAAAGAAGTCACATTTTAATAAGTATACTAGGTTTGAAATTTTTAATTTCCAAAATGGACCCATTTATGTGAAATCACTCGAAATTAGTCAAATAACATGCGTATTTAAATTCAAGTGACGTTTAAATAACCCTAAAAGTTATTTTGTCTCAATCCACATTTTTCTTTTGCCTGTTTTATTTTTTTTTTCAATTTTATTGGTTTTACAACTTACAAGATGTAAATATAACATTAAAGAAGCGCAAGTGGGTTAAAATAAGCCAACTCAGCTTGGCCACTTCGGCCTGCAGGTGCACATTAAACGGGCCATGTTGACAGCAAAATATGAGCTACAGCCCACTGGACTCACCATTGCCACGACTGGGCCCCACGACCCAATAAGTCACCAGCCGCACCTGTTAGAGAAAGATCTACACCAGGGAAGACCTAGGTTGAACCGAGTGTGGAATCCCTAGATGTCATTTACACCAATCTGCAAAAAGGTGCATGGAAGACCTCCCCATGAGCTCAATGGGAATCCTCTCCATGAGCTCAACCTCGAAGAGAATCTTCCAAGACCACCGATGAGCTACCACAAGGTTAAACTCATCAAGAATGGCCTCTACCATCTCACTCAGGCCTTTGAGCCACAAAGTACCCGCATCCCACCTCAAGAGCGGGGGACATAACTAGCCTAGCCACACTTTCTGCAATAGCCGCTTCTCAAGTCGGGTGTCCCCATCACCTCAGGTACAAGGTGAGCTACTAGGAAAAGATTCGCTTACACCAAAGAGATTTGGTGGACCCATCCTACTATGACCTTAAACGCTATAAATACACTTTCAGGGCAGAGAGTTCTACCATATTTCCTACCTGAGCAGTTGTTCTTTACAAAAAGGAGGACCCACAGATTAACTTAAACACTAAAGTAGCCACGTCTGGAAACCCCTCAATACACTTCTGATCACTTTTTCTTGACCCTAACCCAACACACTTTAGCCCGTGGATTAAACAGGTTAGCCCACTTCCTAACCCATTTATGTTAATTCAACAAGATGTATATAATAAAAAACTAACTTTTTATATAGTTTTAAATATATTAACGATTAATTCCATTATTATTATAATTAGTTATATATTAGAATAAGTATTCTAAAATAATTTATTGGATATCATATTTCGTTTGAAACAATAAATATATACTTTAAAAAATATTATGATGCATGCACATCAATTTGTCATTCTCTATTACTAAACTCAAGTACAAAAGTCTCAAGAATAATACTGTATTAATTGTCATTTTCCCTATAATTTTTATTATTTTTTTATACAAGTGGAATAGCAGCCTTACCCACTTAACCCGCGGGCCAGCCTACTTTGGCCCACTAGTTAAATGGGCTAGGTTAAATTGATCCACTTTTAAATAGGTTAAAAAAAGTTGGTCATAACTAGTTTTCAAAGTGGGTGAAGTAAGCTAGCCTATGAGCTGAAGCCCATTGCACAACTCTGTATAAAATCATCTTAAACTCTAATAGTTGTTAGTAATGGGAAATCCTACCTTTTCCCAACACTTGACAATTTTCAAGGTTTAAAGGTAAATCTAAACTAATATTTAAGGTGGATATCCTATATTCTATAGTTTAAAAGGTAATATATTATATATATATATATATATATATATATAAAACAAACATCGCTTAAAGGATGAAGTTTGTTTCTAAATCAATTTGTTTGACGTAGTTTGCTATATGAATATAAGAGAGGTGTTGTTTTTAGTAAAAGCTTGATAGGTTTATATTTATAAATGTTCATGAAGTTACAATAAACACATGACCATAAATATATTACCATGAAAATAAATTCATTAGATGTGAACATAGTTATACATGTTAATTCTTTTATTGTAACACAAAGCATGTAAATTTAAACAATTAGTAGCATAATATTATGTTACAATTTTTGTGAATTTACAATGAGGAATAATTAAAATCTAATGATGTTGTTAATTAGAAATAGTCATAAAGATGCTTTTGTGATAGATAAATATTAATCCAATGAAGAAAAATTCAAATAGATTGCCAACACTGAGCTGGATCACTTGAAGGGGCATCTAAATAAAACTTAGTGGAAAAAAGATTGGATAACTAATACACAAATGTACACATAATAGCTAGGTACTAACGATGCTTTAATATATGGAAAGTTGGTGAATGATTTTTAAAAGGGCAAATTACACCAGAATGTATTAATGTTTAAGGGTTGGTTCATTTAAGGTATCAATGTTTTGTAAAATTTGTTTGAGATTTTAATATTTGGATTAGTTTTCAATTAATTTTCTTTAATTTTCCTCAATAGTAAATTATTGTTACATTGACTAATTTTGTAAAATATTGATTCCTTTTTTAAGCTATTCAAAAAATTGATAACTTATTGAATTGAGATAATGTCACAAATGGCAACCAAACTTTGACAAAGTATGCAACACCTGAACTTTGCAATTGATGAATTTAATACTTAAACTTTAAAATTCATTAATTTAGAAACTAAAAAACTTTACATCGATTAATTTAATACATAAAACAACTTGACAAAGGTACTATTGGCATGTATGAAAAGCTTTTTTAGATATTAAATTAATTGATTTCAAAATTAAAGTACTAAATTGATCAATTTAAAATTTCAGGTAGTTAATTACACGAATTAGCAAAGTTCTTGTACCAATAATGACATTTACCCTAATGAATTTATCTCTTAAATGTCCATTCCTCATTTTAATCACTCAAAACATTAAATACTTAAATGAACTTAGTCACGAATATTAATACCTTTTGATGTAATCTACCTTTTTTCAAATAATAATCCTCAATTATTCAAAAATATAGTTACATGTTAAAAAATAATTGATACTTACTACATATATATTAAACGTAACATCTATAATCTATTGAAGCCTTTCTTCCTTTGCAAAGAGATAAGGGATTACACCAATATTACTTAAAACGTCCTTATCACATGTAAGAAACTTTGGAACGCAATTGTGTCGAGAGTTGAAAAAGTTTATATCAAAATTCAAAAACACTTGTCAATGGTCTTGTGTGATCTAGTGGTATCACTCTGAATTATCAAGTAAGACGTACCAAGTTGAAATTCCTTTTTTTCTTTTATAATACCTAAAAAAAAATATTAATGTCACAAAGGATATCAGAACTTTGGATAAATATACAATTAGGTACCTAGACTTTGAAATTGATCAATTTAATATTCGAAAAAAACCTTGAAATTGATCACTTTTGTACCTAATAGAATTTGACGAGAGTATTGTCAGTGAGTATGAAAGTTCCTTTAGGTATTAAGCTAATCAATTTTAATGTTCAGAAACCTAATCGTATATTTTATAAAAATTTAAATACCAAGGTATTAAAAAATAAAAAGCACTTCATCCGAACAACTTGAGGAGTTGATCCAGAAGAAGGGTTGCGAGCCATGCGACTTGCAGTGGTAATCCCAAATGAAAAGCTCGTGACTCATGTGCTTCTGCCTCTTATCCTGTCCCAACCACTCAATACGTAGTTTCGTTAAATAACATTTTTATTATTCATTAAATTAAATATTTAACGTCGCAAGCATTGTGGTACAGGCTCCGATTACTGCTCTACGTTATCTTATTCCTCATCCAAAACCTCAAAAAAATTTTATGGAAATCATATATCTGTTTCTTTTTTGTCAGTACCAGCACCTTATTGGCACAGAGATATCAAAATTTAAAAGAATATAATATAAACAAAATAAATAGGAATGAATCTCTAAAATTATTTTCTACTAAATCTTATTCAAATCAATCACTTAAGATAAAAAATTTTATGGCTTTTCATAATTTTATCAAAATTCTCAATTTCAAAATTTAATTTGCCACAATTACGACAACTACAACACCATTTTCAGAAATTTTTTTTCATTATAATAGAAAAGGAGAGAATCAAATTTAATATTTAAGAGATGATAGGTGATATCACTGGTTTAGGGGTGCCATTTCCAGACCCACTGACCTTTTACGAAAAGAGAAGTGATGTGGCTTCTTATCCAAACATCACATAAAATTTGTGTACCACACCCGTCATACCATGTATGTGTTTCCGAATTCCATATAAAATTTCATAAGATAAACGTTTGGCTTCATTACAAATTATTTATCTTAATATTACACGATTAATCATAATGTAATTGGGTTTTCGTTTAGTATTTCAATAAGACGCTTGCTAATTGTGTAATGAACAATGATACATTTAGGCCTCTTTGTATTGAGGGAAATTATTTATTGATAAAAAAACATTTTTTCTTAAAAAAATAAAGAAGGACAAGAAGGTTTTTTTTTTTAAAAATAAAAAGTAGCATGTTTTTAGTTGTTTTACCAATTTTATAAAGATAGTTTTTCTTTATTTGTTTCTTCCAAATACATGGATAAGGAAATGCCAGGATATATAATTACTAATAAAATATATTTTATGATGGTAAATAATTCTACCTAAATAAAAAATAAAAACATTAACAATAAATGTTTAATAAACGACTAGTAGATAAAGCTGATAAATTAATGAAAAAATAACTTATGCATGATTCTCTATTCCCAAACAAAAAAAAATATTTTCCAACAATTGTTTCACTTTTCTTTAAACAAACATGCAAAATAAAAAGATATTTAAATATATATATATATATATATTTAAAAATATAAATTAGTTGGTAGCAACTATAGTTTTAAATTATGGATCACCTTTTTGTATTTCCTTTTCCTTACAGCAACTCGACATATTTCATTCAACCTCTTCTATACTAATATACATATATATATATACACTTGTGTAGTCCTAAAAAATATCTAAAAGCCCTTAATTTTGGCCCTGCAGATTCTGCTTTCCTTTTCCCATTCCAACTTCCTAGTGATAACGCTGAAAAAGTCTCCCTGTTTTCCCCACCTTCGGGGAGAGGTTTCATTGAATATTCCACGTATAAACACGGTAATAAAAAATAATTCGATACCCATAATATTAAATTAGATAATTTTTAAAATATATATTACACATATTTAATACATACCATATATTAAGATTTTATTAATAAGCAAACCAAGACATACAAAATATGTAACACACAATATTTAATATCCAATGCCAATTTTTTTTAATAATATATACAGTAAATATTAAATTCGGTACCTAAACATCACATAAAAATTTAAGTTGATACCTAAACTATAGTCCATTTGATGCCTAATTAAATTTTCTATGATTAATTTTGCTATCTTTTTAACATCGTTAACTCTACATGTTTACTTTAAATGTGCAACATGTTATTAAATTTTACTACTTCTCTATAGGTCATCTAGTACTAATAAGTTATTTCTTCCATATCCAAAAAAACAGTAAATGGTGTTAGTAAGGTAGTAAAAATAATCATAAAATGCTTGATTGGGTATTAAATCGACTAGTTTAAAGTTTAAATATCACATTAAATTTCTCAGGTATCAAATTTGATTAGGTATTAATCTAACTATTTTTAAAATTCAAATACCAAATTAAATTTATTAGGTTTATTTTACTACTAATTTTACTATCTTTCTAACATCATTTACTTTAAATATGCAACATATTAGTAAATTTTTACTACCTCTCTTTAGGTGATTTAGTACTGATAAGTTATTTCTTTCATGTCAAGAAAAATAGTAAATGGTGTTAGTGGATAGTAAAAATAATCATAAAAAATTTGATTGGGTATTAAATTAATTATTTTAATGCCACGTTAAATTTCTTAGGTATCAAATTTGATTGGACATTAAATTAGCTTTTTTTTTAAATTTAAATACCGAATTAAATTTATCTCATATAAATTTGATATTTTTCTTGAAAAAATATATATATGCATAGGAATATAGAGAGCATGTACTGTCACTATCCCGTCAATGAAATAATTTAATTAACTATCTAATCATTAAAATATATATAATAATTAAAATATTAATTATTATAATAATCAATCACAATTAAATAAAATACAAACTATTAGATATTCAATGAGAGTAATCCATCAAAATTAACCATCATACCTTAAAGTTTGCCCCGAACTAAATGCCGGACACAGATGCGGGCTCTATAATTGAGTGGCCGACAGGCAACATCATAGTACTAAAATTTAGAACGTTTTTGGAGTTTAATGTGCGTCTCTCTCTCCCCCCCTGTAAAATGAGGGGCGACCTCTATGTTCCAGACTTCTGAAAGTTACAAACCTTTCAAACTACCATTCCTGGGAAAAGTACAAACCAGCCACTAGCTAGATCCCGGTATAATTGACTGTTAGATGCGGAAGCAGACAACTGTTTTCAAGTCATTCATCAAATCCACCACAAAAGTCACGAATAAAACACACGAATCACATCTTCTAAACCATTTAGCTTTTGTTTGTTTCCCTTTAACTTTATTTTTTTTAATGGTCTATTTAAAAATAAATATTTTTATCTATAAATCAATTAAACAGATTATATACGAATATGAAATAAATATAAATATAAAAATTAATAAAAAATAGATTATCTAAATTCTAAACGGACCCAATTGTGATGTCGCGTTTTAGGAGCACAAGATGCCGAAACTTATCTACGACGGTGATCCCCATTCCTTCTAGAAATATACGAAGATGTACTCAAAACAGTAGACCTTATTAGGTGTGCCCTGCTATACGAGACAGCAAGAAAATTCGGTACAGTATTACTATTATAAGAAACTCACAGGCTCCAGTGCGTTTCATCCGGTCTGCTTTTTGGACCAAATTTCATGCAATAATAGTCTCTTACACATAATTTTGTACGTTTATTTCACCGACACAGAACCAGCCAATATGCTAGTGCAATCGGCAGAAACAAAAGTATAATTGGTTCCCTCCATTTATCTCCAATAATTAACATTAAAAAAATAAGAAATGTAAAATTTTAAAAATTCACATCTCTTATTTAGTTTTGCTGACATTAAGTAAAGGGTATTACTCTTCTTTCCTTTTGCCATTATGAAAGAACCATTGATGAGTTTCCATTAATCTTCACCAAAGTGACTATTATAGTCTTCATCATCAAGTTTCCTTATAGATATAAGGTTTAGGTAAATATCTAAAGCGTGTTTGACATCTCTGAAAATGAGCCTGCAACTAGTGTTAGTCCTTAAAACAATATTTCCAATGCCAACAATTTTAGATGTCTCATTGTTTCCCATCCTAATATCGCCATAATCATCAGTAGTATAGGTTAAGAAGAATCCATCATATGATGTCACACGAAAGGAGGCACCAAAAACAATAACCCAATCACTATCATGACATGCAAGACTAACACAATCCTCATCCCAGGCAACAATAATCTCATTACTTGCTATTATAGCAGTTGTGTCTTCATCTTTTTCATTATCTTTACCTTTATATTGTCTCTCTTCCAAATTCTACATCCTCTCTTCCAAATTCTAGATTCTCTCTTAAGATGTCTTGACTTGTCATAGTATTAACATTTGATATTTCTCCTTCTAGGTTTAGATGTTCCCCTGGATTTATCTTATATATCAAATGAACATTTGTCCCTACTTCTACTACGTCTTTCTAGCTTATCAGTAATAAGTGTCTGAGTCTCAGAACACATACCAAGATCTTTTCTTCTAGCATTTTATTCATTAGGCCATCTTTCACTATTGCAATGGTGAGCTTTCCTTCTAGAGCAGAATTGCTAATAGATACAATAAGTGTTTTCCAACTGTCAGGCAGTGAACTCAATAATAAAAATGCTTGTATCTCATCATCAAGCACAAGCTTCATGGCAGATAACTGATTCATAAGGCCTTGAAAATCATTTAAGTGCTCAGTCATATTGGATCCATTCTTACACTTCAAATTCACCACTTTCCTAATCAAGGAGGTTTTATTCAAGACAGTCTACCTCTCACACATGGACTCCAATTTCTTCCATAGAATATTAGCTTTGGTTTCCGAGGCAATATGATGATACACACTGTGATCAACCCATTGTTAGATATAATTGACAGTTTTTCTATGCATGATTGCCCAATCTTCATCAAACTTATCCTTTGGCTTTACGTTATCACCGCCCAAAGGCACATATATATCTTTACAATATAAAGGATCTTCCATCATCGACTTGTAGATAGAATAATTTGATGAATTCAATTTTATCATCGTATTTGATGATTCAACCATGCCTGCAATACAATAAACAAAACCCCTTTTTTTTTCTCAACCTGGCTCTAAAACCACTTGTTAGGAAAAAATCTGATGTCCTGAAATCGCAAAGTAATTTTTCCTCTTACCTATAGGAATAACAATATAATAAATTAAAAAATAAAAAATCAATAAAGACACTAGAATTTAACATGGAACCCCTAATTGGGGAAAAACCACGGGACTGCAGTGCAAAAGACTTCCACTATGAACAATAATGGATTACAATGATTTTCTTCATTATTTACACAGTGGATGACCAATCCTTCACCACAACAGTGGATCTCAAACAATTACAAAAACAAACCTCTCTCTAGAACTCTCTAGGTTTTCAATATAGCCAAAGTGAGACCCCAAAAGACAACATAAACAGTATTTATGGCCGGTGTATGTTGAAGTTGTTGAAAGCCGGCGTTTTATGTTGTTGAAGGCCAGTGGCCTTGATCCTCATTTAGCCAACATACATTGTTCCAAGCCTCTTTTGTTGCACAAATCTACTTATTTTCCAAGTCTTCTTCTCTCTCTCTCTCTCTCTATATATATATATAATATTAAGGGTTTCCTCTGTTATTTATTACAAACCCATATGGGTTTGACTCAAAGCCTAATATTATTTACATATCTAGTATATCAAAATACCATTAAAAAAAACACTTTTTTATTCATTCACACCCAAAAAATACAAACGATTCAAAATTTTAATTATCGCACACTTAAAGATTGTGACCGTTGCTTTTGATTCTTCTAAGGATTCTAGGCCATCGCAAAGTAAAGTTATTAGGCAAAACTCATCAGTGCTCTGTGATATTGTTCTTCTTTGATCGAATGATGTTCTTTTATCCTTATTTAGAATTAAAGAGATGGCATAATTGATCTTATTTGCTGTTTCATGGTAAATTAAATTCCAACCACTAATAATGGCTATTAACGAAACTCATAAGAGATATGGTTGGGTCCAGCACTAGATTGTAAATCAACGCATGGGTAAGATGATGTATCGTCTAAACAGTAATTGCTAGGCAATGAAGCCTATAACACAATGACTACTGAAAAAATATATTGATGATACGACAAAGGAAATGGGCCTACTTGGATGGTACCTGAAATAATATGAGTTGAGTGAGTTGATGGCATTTGAATATGAATATGAATGCTGTACATGATATAGATACTAAATGTATGTCTTAAACCTAGATATTGTGATGTTTTTACTTTTATGAAGCTTGGTATGATTATTATAGAATAAAACTTTGCACTAACATATTACCCAAATTGAACTATTTTAATGTATAGATATGAAGAAGATCGGTAAGGGTTTATTCATTGAAAAAATGAAAATTGATGACCGTAGATTAAGCTTATCTCATATTATTTAGTTTAATTTCATTATAAAACATTTTTGAATTATAATAATAGAAAATGTTAAATGAATCTTTATAGGAAATTGAGTCATTAACTACTAAATATGGTAAGATTATTCAAGTCACTACTTATACACATGGATTAAAGCAACTGTTGGTCTAGCTAAAAGAGGGCACATAGGTTGCTCACGGGCAACTAGTAGATTCTACTGAAGATGCAAGAAAAGACGGGGAAGAAGGAATCAAAGGGCAAGTAATGGAAAAAGAACTCATGGTAAAATTTTGAATACACATGGAATTATTGTTGAGTTACCTAACGTTCAACAAAGAAACCATGACATAGTATAGAGAGCTACTTTAAAAAAAATGGATGATATTGCATTTAGACCATTTTTTTTTTTAATGTTTTCGCTAGATGTCAAGGTTGGTTGGCATATGTAAATCATCTAACTTGTAGGAATTGCATGCATCAATGCACTTTAGGATCTTTTTATATTGTTATGGTAACAACTAGACAATATAATGTAGTAATTTTCTAATTTGAGTTTCATGGACGAAATGAAGTCTAGGACATGCCAAAAGGTTTGAAACATATTGTTTATAATTGGATCTTTAATATCATATTCAACTCAAGTGGCAATATTTAATGATCAAGAAGTAGATTTGTTGCCTAAAAAAATACAATTAAAATGAGATAAAGGAAAATTAATTTAAAGTTTCCCACTAAAGGAAAATTAATTTAAAGTCTCTTAGGTCATATCGTATGTAAACATTGAGAAATCTTTATATGAGCTAAAATAGACTTTAAGATAATGGTACAGATTCAGTATACCATTCATTATTTCGATTTTGAAGAATTTATAAATGATCCTTGTATAGATCGAAAGATAATGGCAGCAATTTTCTAATTTTAATAAATATGTTGAAAGGCACAATATGTCAATATCCAAATATCTCCAAAAATTTTAATATGAGAGATATTAAGAGTGAAAAGTCTACATATGGTTGTCTATCTCTTCTTGGAGAAAAGTAATATAATGGAAAGTACTGAGCAATCCGTTATTACTTCATTAATAATGAAAATAAAAATTGTAGCATGTTTTGAAACTACAATACATTTATTATGGTTATGAAACTTTATTTAGGGCTTGGAGTTATCAACACACCATTATCAAGCTACCAAGAATTCACTATGAATACTTCGAAGCATCTTCTTCTCCAAAACCAAAGAATGGATTTATAATTCTAATGAAAAGCTAACACTTACAAGTATTGCAATGGAAGTTTCGTCCTAAAAAATGGATTTGTATATGCATTGTGAAATTGAACTCGAAAGGATGACCTTTAAAATAAAGTTCTCCCATGGAATTTTCTCTTTAAAGGTATTCTATGATGCATACATATTATTGGAAAAAGAAAAATAAACTTATTCTTAAAAACCAAAATTTTTTATAGTGACCAACGTATGTATGTGTCGAATCTCTTAGCAAAAGAACCTAAGCTATACTTAATACATAGTGCATAGGCATGAATTATAAGATAATTATAGAATTGGGTATAAGATATTTATTATTGAGCACTCAAGTGCAAGTTTATTTGAAAATCGAATCGGATGCCCTGACAACTAAACACTGCAACGCCAATCTCCTAAAAGAAAAGCAAACGTTTACCTAGTTAAGTGGGTTCTAGTTCTATGCGAACCTAGTAGATAAACAATGTGATCTTTGAAGGAAAATTGTTCGTACATGTGTTACACTAAACCTTATAATATTAGCAGTAGTGACTGACAAACACTGTACCATTAACGTAATCTACACCCTGTTTATAAGATATGTTCCACCAAATGTCTGTTAGCTCAGTGTGTCAGTTTACTGACTGATATTATCTAATTTTGATCGCCCTAGGTATAATAGAATATGAATCAACCTAATGTTCAGGAGCCTAAAGAACACTCTCGATATTATGATAGGCGTCCTATTGTATATAGGTACTTAAAGTGCTTATTATGCAAAATTGATGCCCACCATAAGTGATTTGCCACGAACTGTTCGAAACTAACTGGCTACTTGTGGGGCCGATCATGACCAGATCTTCAATGATTCTATCCATACAATCTTTGATGATACTAATTTAATTGGTGAAAGTAAATATAAGACATGAAGGATTGAAACTGCGGAAATTGATGAAACAATTTGATATTTGCCTTCCTTTGGTAGAAATTATAAAAACAAAACGACCATAAAAAGCAAAAGAAATGAAGAACTTATTTGATCCAGTCAACAATATCGTTCGATTATCATCCATCTACTGAAATGACTATAAATCACACGATCCAGTACTTATTAACGTGATAACCTAACCATCCTAAAACTTTGAAGACACCAACCATGCCCTATTGAGGGTATGTTATTTTTGCGTTACGTTTATTTTTCTTTTTCGTTTCTTTTTTTGTTTAATGCTTTATTATTTTTCTTAAATTGTTCGATTCCATATATATGATTTATTATTTTTTACCATTGACTAATTAGAAGTGGACCGGTATCAATTTCAATAACTCTAATGGAAATTCTTTCTTGAAAAACTTAGAATAGGAGAAGAATATTAACGATTCAATTAAAAACAAGAAAAAAGTGAACACTAAGGACTAGAATTATGGTTTTCGCTTTGTTCCAAGCGAATCCTAATTGATATACTATGAATCATTTGCATTTGCAGTCCATTCCACTTTGAGCTAGCTAAGCTTGTGAGGCTGGTGATCTTTGAGCTTGCAAGACAAAAATTGGTTAGTGGGGATCTAGTGTTTGTACCACGCAATCACTTCATTGCTTAAGATAGAGAAAGTAAGAGTGAAGAAAGCGAACCTAGGTATTGGCTAGTCTAACTTTACTTATATATAGGTCTATTTGGATGGTCAGTTTTTCATCTATATCGAAACGATATAGGTAAATATGTCTAATTTGCATCTATATTTTATATATATTTAATCTATTTGATTTTTTTTTTAAACTGTCAATATTTTTTTAGTTATATCTATTTCTTGATAAATAATTTATTATAAAAAAGTTTTTATATCTACCAAAAAAAAACTAGCCAAAGAGACCCATAATGCAGAACTTTTCTTGATTAGGAAAATAAACCATCCCCTTATAGGAAAATTTCTTTGGTTAATTTGGAAAGACACCCCTAGCCTATTTTATGCAAATGTCAACTGATCAAGTAATCATTCGAGGATTACTTTTGGAATAGTGTCTCCTCTCTAGAAAAGTGATGGACCCCTTCTTCCATGGTAATTAAAGGGTCTGGTTAGGCAGTTTCTCTTTCTAAGCATCCAAGGTGGCAAGTTTTCTTTATAGAAGCTCTACAGCTTTATTTGGCCCATTGTCTTCGGGACCAAGGAGATTAGCCTATTCTGTTTGGATAGTCGATTTGTTTTATTTTAAACTGAATCGATACTGAATCAATATAGATAAGTTATCGATACAGATCTAATACAGATTCGATACAAATGAAATTTCGATAATCCAAACAGGTATATGATTATGAGATCGGATTGGACCCAAGGGACCATTGACAAAAAAAAAAAAAAAATAGTCATCAGCACCCTTAGGAAAAAAAAAAGAGAGAAGCGAGAGAAGAAAGAAAGAAAAAGAAAAGAAAAAGCTCCATTTAGTAGCTAGTATGTCTGTAATTCTACTTTCTTATGTTTCTTTCTTTGGTTTTTCCAATTTGTTATTTGTTTAGTTTTTCTGACGTTCCTTGTTTTTGTTATTTTTTTTCCTCTTTCCCTTATTTCCCCAATTACTTTTACTTTTTCCTAGTTCGCCGGCATTTTCACTTCTCAAATTTTGACGGCAAACTATTTAGTGCGCAGTGATTTAGAAATGAAACGGTACTAAATGCCAAATTCGTGATAAAAGACATCGGAGGGGCATCATATACTTGGGAGTAAAAAAAATTAAATAATGTTATATTTAAATTGGGAAGGAAAAGTAAGGTCTCTATTATTGCAAAGAGAAGGGATACGTGATTATCATAAAAAGGAACGCCATTAAGTGGAGAGATGCTTTGAAAAAGTCGATGTCTAATGGAGATAGGCAAGACAACCTTAATATATACCTTTGATACCAGCAAATAGGTTGATTAGTATTATATGTAATATTATGTATACGACCGAGTGTCGTTTATATATATAGTTAGATGCCAAAGCAACCAGGCTAGGCATGTTGAAGAATATTTAAAAGAATATTAAGTATATCAAAAGGACAAACAGCTTAATATTATGTTTATCATACCGATAAAAAATTAACAGTTTTACTCATAAACTGATCAAATTGATTCATATATTGAACCGATACAAATACTAAATTAATACTAAATTAATACTGATTCGATAGAACTAAAAATTTGATAATCCAAACAGCCACGGAAAACATAAAATTTTTAAATCTTTTAAGCATTTTAAACACAAAAGATATTGTTAACTAATAAGGCATAATTCACGTTTCGGCCCCCACATAAAAATCTAATGGGCACGCACTTCCAAGTTCCAACAAAAACGTCACGGTCCGTGTTGAAGACAACCGCATGACGACGAGGCAAAACCAAATGAAGACAGAAAAAGGCCGATCAAAATTATTGAATTCAAATCGAATTTTGGTTGGTTTTCCTTTATTTCATTCTATTTTTATCCGTGTCATTTATCTTTATAGATTCCTTTCCATATTACGAAAGTCACTTTTCTATTTTGTAGTTTCCATTATAATGTATTTTCTAGTTTATTAAAATATTACGCCATTTTTTTATTATGTCACTTTTCTATATTAGTTAAGTTTTATACTTTTGTTATGCCAATTTATAGATAATTTTGTTACGTTGACTTTGGCTCTAATAATTTCATTTCACCAAATCCAACTGACCTATTCATTAGGTTGTGTGGATTGGTGCATGATTGTGTGGTTCGTGTGCCATGGGTCATGTGTTGTGGGTTGTGTGGTGCATGGTTGGCGGTTCAATGGTCTGAGGTAGTAGAGCGTGGTCCCATGGTGATGATGGTGATGCCTTGCATGTCATGGAATATATGCCCTTGCATTTATAATTTATAGGATCCACTTTTTAATAACTATTTAATATCTTGTGGGATTTTTTTTGCCTAACCAAGTAGCTATTATTATGGCCACGTAAACCATTTAATGAGTTTTTTTTTTTTTTCAAAATGAAGAAGGAATATCAAAACTAGCCCCTCTCTCTTCGGGCGAGACATTACCAACTTAAGGAATTCTCTCTTTTTAGGACCTCTTATGTTTATTTGTAAGATTTTTAAAAAGTATTTTTTTTAGCAACAATTATTTTCATATATAAATTGCCAAACCTAGCAAATTGTTAGACAAGTATAGTTTTTTAAATCAAAAGCCTAATATTCAATTATACGAATTTATGATTTAATATGTTTTTCTCTTAATATAAATGAATGCAAAATTATTTGGGTGTTGACTTTAGGTAGAATTATGAATTTAGGTGTACAATTTTATACATTTATGATTTATAGGTTTTGTAGGCTTTTGTACAATTCTATGAATTTCAATGATGGTAAAATCATGATTTTGACATCCATGAAGACAAGTAATATATGATATAATTAATGTTAAACATTAGTGCTTATTTAGAAATTGAGTTTTATTTGTTAAAATCGTTTACATGGAGGTTCTCAATTTAGAACATTATGCTAAGAATCTCAGGATAAATGTGGCTTAATTGACAATTCCAATTCAAGTTTTTGAGTTATGATCGCTATTATCAATTGTATTTCTATAAAGAGATAATACTTCTCTATTTCATTCTTTTTAGACTTGGAGTTGAGCTCCATTATATAATACTTCAACAAACGGTCATCCTATGTAATTTTGGTTCAAGATCATTCCTTAGTTATTGTGATTGATTTCATTTTGAATTTCCAATTATGTAAATTTGAATTGCTTCCGTATTGAGTGAAAATAGCTTTTGGAGAATTGTTCTGGAAGATCTTCAAGTCGTGCAAGAAGATTCATGCTTGATACTTGTGAAAGGCAAAGGTGCATCTATTTGAAGTGATTCCTTTTCTTAAAGATTTCCTACCTTATTAGTCATTAAATTCTCTTGGATGTCTGGATGCTTCTTTTCTTTGCAGTTTCAAACGACTTCGTTGGTATTTTATAAATATATTTTAACACCATTTCCATCTTTTGTATGTCTTATGATCCAAGATCTTAGAATAAAACAGTCCCATAATGTTATATCTTTGACTTTGGAAAAAATTACTCTAAAAAAAAATTCATAAAAGTTATTTTGAAGTTTCCATTGGATATTTGTCCAGCTCCAGTGGAACAACTAAATATGGTTCCTTCATCATATCCAAATCGTGGAGTTATGTTTTCAATATAGTTTCATGCTCTATAGTAGGAAATTTCATCTTCTATTTATGCGAATATTACATGTGCCTTATGAAATGTCACATACTCAAAAAATAGTTAAGTTTATCAGGTGTTTATGATCAAATTGTACGTTATTATTCTTGTCCTAGTGATAAACTTACTTAAAATAATTTAATTACTTTTATTATCATCAAAACACTTGATAAATATTTAAAGAAAAACTATCATGCATTCAATATTTTCTTAGAAGCACTGATTATTGGTTGTTCATAAGGTTGTTTGTTGATGGTGATTTGAAAAACAAAAAAAGACTGAATATTTGTGTTTTGCATAGATATGGACTGTAGTGATAGTTTGATTATTATGTTGAGTGGTTATCGATTTAATTTTGGTTATCGGATACGTTGAGAAGATTTATAGATTTTTTTTATAAAAATTCTATCACATGGCTTAATATTTAAGCTCATGTTTGTTATCTGAACATTAATAATTATTGTCAAATTTTTAATTCAGAGTATACAGTAGGGTTTAGCGACAAATGATCAACTAAATCCATATAAATTAGTTTGTCATGATAGGTGTTCTAAATGAATTGAAATGTAGATGGAGGAAGCCAACTAAAACTATCGAATGAAGCCGATCGAATCTGTGATTATATATGTTAAACCCAATTTTGATTTTGTTCCTTTGATTGGGATTGTTTTTCCTTTATTTTATTCAAACTATATTATGTCGTAAAAAAGTTCTTTCCATAGTCATTAGATCTTTTCCTATTTTATCGTTTTCATGTATTTCCTAGAATTTTGGTATATTAGTTGATTTTCTTTAATAAGTTGTTTCCTAGATAGCTTAAGTGTTATTACGTCCGTAATCTAGAAACAGTTGGTAATGAACAATTCAAATTATTAAATTATAACTCTCTCACAGACAAAACTCTTTAGAACATCCTATTGTCGATTCTCTCATATCTTTTGCTTTTGAAATCGCACATTCACCGCCATTAATTTTAATATCTCTAAATACTCTTGTCTTTTTTTCATTAAAACTTGTTTTTATTTGTTTTCTAGATTTTCACTACAATAAATCCATTACAATTCATGGTTTAATAAAAGTTGTTATATTTGCATTTTGCATTTTCTACTATTTTAGATCCATTACAATCCACTAAGCTCCTACAAATCTGGCAAATTTGAAGAAATTGTGGTAGTTAGGGTATTGATTTGTCAATAGGTTATTAAATAAATGGTTTTATGTATCTCTTGTTTTTATTCTTTCTTTTTATTGCCATCTCCTTACATGGGAATCATCCTTTTTATAAGATTTATTGTGCTGGGCACTGGCTAGTTAGGTGAGTTTAGTTCATATGGGAGACATTTGTTATCCCTTGCATGTAACAAATTGTTTATTGAAGGGATGTGTAGGTCTATTCTATTAGGTTTTCATATTCACAACCCTTCGTCTAGAAGTTCTCTTGTATCCATTTATTCAATTGATGTACTATTTTCCTATGGAGAAAATTATCTTTAAAGGAAAAAAAATTAAATTATTAAGGTATAAAGATTATTATCCATTGAAATGTATTTAGAGATTAAAATTATCTTTTTGTTCATTTAAAGAAATTTAAAATTTATCGATAGGTTTTGTAATTATAATATTTATACTAAGAACCGAAATATTCTTTTTATTCGAGGAAAAGGAATGTAGAGCCACTATTATGTAATTTTCTTCCCTATTAAATAGTATTATCTTTTATTCACAAAAAAAAAAAAAACTGGGTTTTTAACTTCAAAATAAATTTTGGTCGTAAAAATCACCGTTAATAATTCTATTTATAGAGATATAACTTCTTTTATCAATTTTTTATTTGTCTTTAAAAATCAATTTTCTTGTAATGATTTGAACTAGACTCTTGATGTTTATCGTCTCATATATAATCTTATCATTTAAAAAAAAAAAAGAAAGGTTGAGATAAGTATGAAATATTGCATCAATCCCCTTTAAAAACCTCATATATGGCACTCATCTTTTCATATTCATCCCTTTGTATCCATTTAATAAAGACGACAATATAATAAATTTGTAAAAGTCATCATCCCATCTTAATTAATTAATATGTCTAGGTATTGAGCAAATATATAGCAATAACCTTTATTTACATATCAACACCTTTTTCTTTTTCATAAGAAATTAAGAAGCAATTGAAAACAAAAGGAAGCCGTTCCTTTTCAAGATGATGCTTCCCCTCAAATTTTCCTCTAGTACTTTTGTTGCCTCTTTCCAAAAATTGGACCATCATAAATTTATAATCGAGTGGTAGCATTCCCTCTCTTTATGTGCAATAATAAGTTAAACCCCACTAGATTTATTAGGTCTTATACATAATATATATATATATGAAAAAAAATATCCAATGATAGTCCACACTATGTGTATCTATATGTGGTGAGTAACTACTCATAATACTGTAATATATTGACCAGTAGTGAGTAGTCTCTAAGGTAACTACCACCCATTCAGTTACATGTTAGTTACTCATCATATATACATAACACGTGGTGTATAAAAATGCCTATTAAAGCCTTTGTTTATATCTACTACTAATATATTAAGTGAATACTACTTATTTATCTCTAAAAAAATTTATGATATAGTCACACGGTTACATTTCCAAAATTTTAGCAAGAACCAATCTATCTTCTCCCATTTATTAATTATAGTTTTAAAATATTTTTTACCTGTTCCCACTTTTATAAATTTCAAAAATTTTAACGAGCATATTTTTCTCTCTCTCTACTTCTCTCTACAGGTTCTTTTCCTCACTTCCCTTATGGTAACTGCTTCCCTCATGTAATTGTGCCCACATATTTGCTTATTCAACTCGCACTTCATGTAATTGCATTTAACTCCCATGTTATTTTACTATAATTTTCACCATCTGTCATTTTTTGCTCTCCAAAACTATTTTTGTTTTCAATTTTTTTCCTCCATTCGACAACAATTATCCAACAATATTATTACCAAAAGTAGAACTACTTAGAAGGAAAAAAAAAGTATCAAGGTTATAATATTATGAACTTTCCTTACTTTTGTTTTGTGTCTTTATACCTTATATGATATGTTATAGGTTCAATTCTATGACTTTTCTTATTCGATCTTCATAGTTTTGTTTTGTATTATGTTTTCTTTCCATTTAGTTGTTGATGAAGATTGATTTTTCTTTTTCTCATTTCTTTTCCTCATAATGTTTAATGATTGGTTTGCAATTCATGATATGTCATGCAAAAAAGTAAAAAAAAATTCTATATGATATTCACTTAATGGGTTCTTTTTGCTTTTAGAGGGTGCTATGAAATTAGATCATCAATCTCAAACGTATATTATTTTTTTTAATTTGATTTTTTTATTTTTTTATTTTCACAATTGTTAATAAGTTTTACTTTGAAAAATAAGTAAACGAAGAAATACAAATAATGGCTTCTTCTTTTTTTTTCCAAACTCTAATATCCATTGATTACAATATAATAGAAAAAAGGAAAGATTATATATATTTTATTCTAACTTCTGGTATGTAGTATATGTACTTCTATGCTATTACAAAGCATTTTCCCATATTATCGTTATCTTTAACCAACAAAAATAATTTTATAGGATGCATGAGCATAGCTCTTCTATCAAAGGACACTAAGAAGGTGAAGAGTAGAGTAAAAATATTGAAGTTCTTAATGGAATCTTTTGTATGGATTTTAATTTTTTTACGGAAGGAGTATGGAAAGAGGAAGATGAAGCAAGAGGACAAAATATGGGATCCAAGATAGATAATAAACTTATTATATGTTATTTTTTATTTTATTTTATTTTATTTTATTTTATTATTCTTTTGGCCATGGGTTGTATATTATGCTTACTTTAACAAAATGATGATCGATGATCCTATACATACATATATTAATTCATTATATATTATTGTTGATGATTTATGCCATATGAAAAGTTTGATTTAGACTATTTGGTTATTGTTTGAGAATTAAGATAACCATATGCTGTGTTAGAATTTTGATTTTTACAAATACCGTCATGAAACTTTAAAAATAACATCATGAAAAAGAGTTGATATTCCCTCTTTTCGATGACATGATATATGTATGTGTTAGTTTTTATGTATTGATATAGAATTGTATTAGACTGATTTGTAAAACATCTTTACTATTTTTATCATATATGTACATGTGGTGACCATCAGTATTGACTAATTTTCAATTGAAAGTGCATTAAGGATACAAAAAAATCAAATAATGGCAGACAAAAATATTACTTTATCTTCTATAAAATAGCTACTTAGTCATATTATTATTAAGTTCGGGGAATTTCATCTTTGTCCGTTTAAGTTTTCAAAGTATTTCTTTATTTTTTTCTTCTAATCCTTTTTATTTATTTCTTACAAAGTGCTTGAAGGCTGATTCCGTAGCTTTCTTTTTCTTTTGTTTCCATTTAAGATGTTAGAGTAAGCAGTTTTTTGTACATGAATATATATGCATATACATATACATATATTCCTAAAATGGGAGAGGAAATTGGAATATAATCCATTCCACTTTAAAAACCAAACTTAATGTTATTAGATTATAAAGTTATTGACATATAAAATTTTATATATTTTTTTTAATTTTAGCGACTAAATTTTAATATATACCGTATTATATTAAAAAATTATGGTTTATATATACCGTATTATTTAAAGTAGTCTCTTGTTTGTCTCACTTAATCTTTTTTTCTTCCTTATTATAAATTGCGACATCTATCCCTCATATATTATGCAATTTCTTTATTTATATATAATTATCTTTTTAGTAGCTTTTTTTTAGAATCTTTTTTATTTTTCACACGCATTGGAAGTGCATCAAACACTAAGTATATAAACCATAAAAGTATATACTAATAAAATATTCAAGGATCAAGCCCCTTAAATTTCAAACACTTGCTCTAACTCTCAAACTCTCCCCATCCCCCTCAAAGTGTCCCCCTCCCCGGTGAGAGTAATTATTATCATCACTTCCTAAAGGGATACCCCTTATGGAGAATGGTACGCAACCACTTCTTTCAACTAGGAAGGCAGACCAAACTAGAGATGAAAACCAAGTCGAAGTCCAAAATCTTCCCGCATCCACCGACGGAGTGGCCGGCGGCGGCTTCGCTTTCACCGCGGACACCGTGGACATCCCTCCTATTAAAGGACCTAGAGATTTTTTCAGAGAATTCGGCTTTGAATCTAAAAAGCTATGGTACCTTGCTGGACCGGCCATTTTTACATCCGTCTGCCAATACTCCCTTGGTGCAATCACTCAAGTCTTTGCTGGCCATGTCGGAACAATAGACCTCGCCGCTGTTTCCATTGAGAACTCCGTCATCGCCGGTTTCTCCTTCGGCATCATGGTATTACTATTACCCTATACGAAATCATTGGTATTGATTAATATATATTCGTCTATGCACATAAATTTAAATTCTCATTTTTTGTGTGTTTGTTATATAGCTTGGAATGGGAAGTGCCCTAGAAACACTTTGTGGGCAAGCGTATGGAGCTGGACAGCTTGACATGTTGGGAATATATATGCAAAGATCTTGGGTGATCCTTAATACGACAGCCCTAGCTCTGTGTTTGATCTATGTCTTCGCCTCGTCGATTTTAAAACTAATAGGCCAGACCGAGGCAATATCCGATGCAGCTGGAACTTTCGCTATATGGATGATTCCGCAACTCTTTGCTTACGCAGTGAATTTCCCTATAGCCAAGTTCTTACAGGCATGTAGCAATTATTGTTGAATTAGATGAATGAGATATTCTAAGAAGCTCTAATCATCATCGAGATATCTTTTAAGTACACTGACATTATAGTTCCTTAAGCGTACCCAATAAAAAGATTCCAAGGATAGTTGGGCTCCTGTAATGGAACTGCAAGATTTGTCCTATATGCCAAAACGGACAATACTCGGAGAGTGGAGTTTTAGGCTTTACAATGATTTATGATATCTCTGGAATAGAATGTGACAAGACTCTGATCATCAAAACATGTTTTGGTGTAATAATCTAACTTAAAAATTCAATAAAACTTTTAGTATTTTTTGAAATGGTTGACCTCTTAGAAAGTGGTGATAAAACCATAAGGCATCTTCGACTAAAACGAATAATACCTCAGTGTATAGAGTTTCAAACATTATACTTGATTTAATTCGGTATAAATTTTGACGAAGAAAGAGTGAATTTTTGCAGGCTCAGAGTAAGATCTTCGTAATGGCGGTGATAGCGGCGGTGGTGCTGGTTTTACACACGGTGTTTAGCTGGTTGCTGATGTTGAAATTGGGGTGGGGATTGGTTGGAGCGGCGGTGGTGCTGAACGCTTCGTGGTGGATCATAGTGGTGGCGCAATTGGTGTACATATTTAGTGGGACATGTGGGAGGGCATGGACAGGGTTTTCGTGGAAAGCGTTTCAGAATTTGTGGGGTTTTGTTCGGTTGTCCCTGGCATCAGCTGTCATGCTTTGGTAAGTATAACTGGTAAAAACAACAACAACCTGTTCAATTTCACATGTAATTTCATGCAAACACGCATGTCTTTTCTCACTGGGATGTTTCTTTATTTGTTCTTTGGCAGAGATTTATCTGTTTTTCATTTAGGAAGGAGTCACGAGATTCAATCCTTGTACAGTTTTGTGTTTCAATCTTTATGTGCACAAACACATCCTGAAAAAAAAACTCGAAATTTTGTTTCTTGCACCATCGCCTTCTATTGTCTTATAGTAAGTAAGAAGTAACATATCGATATTTTGTATTTTAATCACACTATTATTATTGCCAATTTCTTACGAATTTGAAATATTTCTTCACTAATTTAGTACTTAAACTCAGCACAAATTTTACTAAAACAAATTAGAATTAGGCTAATAATCTCGGCCTCCTATATAATCAAATCACAAACCACAAGGGCACTAGAAGATTTTATCTTGTACAACTACCAATCAGTAACGTGCACGTATTTCTTGGTTTGTGGATAAAATTAATCTACATATATATACCCACATATAGACAAATGGCTGTGATAAATTATCCATATCTATATTTGTATATGTATCTGTATTTATATTTAAATTTTATGTATAAAGATCTTTGATTTGTAGTTATATTTTATCTGTATTTAGTGTAATTGATATTTTCGTACGGATGTAAAATCATATGATTGGGTTCAATTTATATTTTTAGTAAAAAATAAAACAAATAAAACATTTTTTATTTAAATATATTATAATAATTAATTTTTTTCTGAGTTTGGGTACCGGTCCCCTCTCAAATCCATCTCTATTTTTCTCCATGTTACCTTATTTCAACCTTTGAAAACCACTTGTTACCAAGAAATGTCATTCTTTGACGGAAACCTAGCTCGGGGATTCCTTGCTTAGGGTGCAGAGAATAAGGTTGTGGAAACTCCGCACATTTCAAAGAAGCATGTTTCAAAAAGAATGTAATTACTAATACATATATGTGTAAATATAAGATATATTCTTGTTTTCTTAAAACTTTGAACTGTTTATCTCGAATGATCAAAAATTGGAGCCAACGAGCTAGTGATTATTTTCTTACTCTCGGTATCGAAGGGTATAAATTTAAAAAAATTAAAAAAAAAAAAGGTGTCTGCTATTTGTCGGATGCTGAACGCCACGTGCCATACGCAGGTTTATTTTGGAAAAGTCAAAACCGTCCAGCTCCTCTCAAGTCATAGATAATTATAGAGTCAGTGAGTCAGCAATTTACGGCTCTTTTATTTTATTTCAAAAAATTGATTCGGTGATTATTTTATTTTTGACTAATATAAGAATTCCTTTCATACCGGATCTAGTAGAGCAAAATGTATAGTTAATAATTTTGATTTTTAAAAAAAAAAAAAAAAGAACTAGTAGAATAAATTATTATTATACTTATGTGTTAATTTTTTGTTTAAATATTTAAGTACAATTAACAAGCATATGTTGTGTTTGAGACAACAGGACTAGGATAAAAATTATGGATATCTTCTAATTTTAAATTCTCTATTTCATTATGCATTTAATAAATGACTATAGGACTTAATTTATCTAGGGATATAAAAGAAATTTTTTTTAACATATTTTTATACCATCATTGTTTATTTTTTTTTTTTCCCTCAAGTTGTTTAATCATTTCTGAATTTTGAAAGAAGATGGTATATGAACCCTTATTGCAATATAGACAATAGAAGAAGCTTTTAACAATATATTAATGTGAGATATATGACTTTCTTCTTGAATTTTCATTCTACATGGAACCTGCAGTTTGGAAGTTTGGTACTTTATGGCACTTATATTATTTGCTGGGTACCTGAAGAATGCGGAAGTTTCGGTTGATGCACTTTCCATTTGGTAAGTCAGTCTTCCTCTTGTTTCCACCAAAATCTTTTTTTTTTTTTTTTCCAAAAGTAAAATGTCGAGAATCAACTTTTAAAATAATACAATGTAATATAATGCAATTTGATCATATTTTAATGTAAGTTTAAATACAGATGATAGCAGAAGATCCACCTGCTGCGGTTTGCCAAAATGACCTGTACCAAACTATTGAAAGATGAGAATAAATTATACAGTGCATCCTAATATTCCAACCTACCAGTTTTTGTTAAACAAGAAAGGTTTGAACAACGTAGTAAGACAAAATTGTGCACAAAGGAAAGTGACATAAAGTATTCTTTTTTCTTTTTTTTTTCCTTTTCATAATGAAGTTCACTCATTACCATATTCACTTCCACATTTCACAATCATGATATAGTAGAATGTTTGTTGGATAGAAAACTTATAAAATTATATCAAAGATTATCACGGAATATATAACTTATCGATTTTAACCAATATCTTCCAAATTACTTAATTAAAAAAAAATTCTTTTTGGAAGCATTTTAGAATATGCTTTTGACCTACCTATTTTTGCTTAAATCCCCCATTAAGAGTGTACTACATAAGAAAGTGGGACAACTTCCGGTATAGCATTATTAGCATCGGTATAGCACCTATCTTTTTTTTTTTTTAAATTAATTCCTTCGTGCAATGATTAACGTTTACGACCTAGTTCCATAAATAGACAGGTTATCACAATTTTGAGGCTAATTTATACTATTCTTCATTCAACCAAACTGAACACACAAAAAAGAGTTGATTACAAGAAAAACATACATTGAATTTGCACCTTATCACTTTTCATATATTTATGGTGTTCCTTTTTGCGATTAAGTGCAAATTATTTTATTCGACATCTTATTGGCATGTTAAGAAAACTACACACATAATTATAAAAACTTTCAAATGTCTTTGTTTCTTTTTTTTTTTTTTTTTCCCTATGACTAGCATTAAGTAATCCAAATGGTCTGTTGCCTACAAGACAGAGAAAAATAATTTAAGGCTTACAATGAGGGAGCTGTTATACATTATTCGAAAATTAGATATCATCTTTATATTTGCCTAAAGGAAAACCTTTTAAAGATATGGAGAAGATTAATCGTAGTTAGGAAAAATTGAATTTCTCGATAAGGTGATATATAAAGTCTATTTGATCCGTATTATTTTAATGGTTTGATATCTTATTTTTGTGTTTTCAAATGGATTGTTTGTTAAGAAATTAATACAGATGAAAAATAAACATTTTTACTTATAAACAAATCAAAGACATGATACAGATAAGATACCGATAAGATACAAATGCATATTAAATATTGATATCGTCTTAATTTGCAAATTAACAGATGAATTTTGCTTGTCCTTATGTACTTGTAGCATGAACATTTTGGGATGGACAATCATGGTCTCTCTAGGAATGAATGCAGCAATAAGGTTAGCCATATCGAGACAACCTCAACTAACTTCATTATTCTTTCAATTCCTTAACTCCAGCTGTTCTTAATCATTTCATTGAAAATTTCAGTGTGAGAATATCCAACGAGCTGGGAGCAGGACATCCTACGACAGCCAAATTTTCACTAGTGGTGGCCGTGACGACCTCATTCATAATTGGTGTGGCAATTTCCGTCATACTAATCGTTTTTAGGAACGAGTATCCATCTCTTTTTCCAGTGATGCAGCGGTCAGAGAACTTGTTGTTGAGCTCACACCGTTGCTCGCATTCTGCATGATTGTTAACAATGTACAGCCGGTTCTTTCAGGTCAAAATCCTGCCTCCGCTTAACTTACTTCCATTCTAATCTATTTGCAATTAAGTGGTCAGGGATTAATATTTTCACATTCCTAATGCAGGTGTGGCAGTGGGCGCTGGGTGGCAAGCCGCGGTGGCTTATGTAAACATAGCATGCTACTATCTGTTTGGAATTCCCCTGGGGCTCATATTGGGGTATAAGCTGAAGTGGGGTGTTGAGGTAACTTTTTCACAAACAATGCTAACTATGTCAATATGGCATCTTTCCTAGGATTCAAAATACCAATTCGCATTCACCCAATTTTGTAATTAGTACCTGAAATTTAAAAGTATCAGTTTGGTACTGAATTTTTTTCATCTCTATAATTAACTATCTAAACTTTACCTACTTTTCAATTAACTATCTAAATCAAGTTAATCCAGGTGCTATATAAAAGATGTAAAAAGTTTTGTAAGTAATAAATCATCACTTTTAAATTTTGGATGATTAATTGCAAAAATGAATAAAGTTCAAGTAACGATATAACGTTTACTTGGATCTTTAAGGTTGCATTGTACTAATGATGGGTATTTTCAGGGAATATGGTCTGGTATGGTAACAGGAACCATAGTGCAAACTTGTGTTCTATTCTTCATGGTTTACAGAACAAATTGGAACAAAGAGGTAAGATCCATTTTTCACCTAAAAAGATTGTGAACTGATATTGTCTGACAAGGAACTAAACTTTGGCATGAAATATGTTCAGGCTTCTATCGCTGAAGACAGAATTAGGAGATGGGGAGGCCAAAGAGACAACGAAACCACCACCGAGAACGATCCAGAGAAATAAATGCATCCATTTAAAGGTGAAGCATGATGAAGGAACGGAAGCGAAAACTGATTTTTCAATAGGACTTAACAGCAGCATAGCAATAACAAGCTCAAGGAGTTAGGTGCAATTAGGATTCTTGAAGCTTATAGAGCCATCCGTCCTTAGACGCTTTACGAGAATGTTTCTGGCAGTTTCATTGAAAGGATGGAAGTAACAAAAGGAACCACATCGGCAGAGAAGCTTCATTTTTGTTTTACTATTTTTTGTCATCCTAAAAACGTTTGTCATAAGTCATAACTAAATTTTGTTTTCCCTTTGAAATGGATAAGGAACTGGATTATTGATATCGGACTTGTGTTTCTAACATTTACAGTAGTTTTTCCTTGTAAACCTGCAATCTTAGTTACTGAAGTCTGTTGATTTATAAACATGGGTGTTCACTAAGCCAAAAGTAAAAAATGTCAATAAATTTGTAACGTGAGATGTTATCCTTGAAAATATAGACAACCGCAAAAGTAAAGGGGAGGAAAAGAGGTAAATATATATATGTATATATACATACAGACACACACACATACATGCCCAAAGGTGCCCTAACCAATTATCAAAACCTGTTCGCAACAATTCTTTTGTCTACAGTAACTTTAGTGGTCTCGTGATATAGTCGAGCGATCCACCATTACCATTGCTACAAAAGAAAATGCAATGTGGGTTTCAATAATTAGATGATAAATTGTAAATCATAACCAATCCAAACATGTTTCCAAACTAAATATACACATTCATCAAATAATGGAAGCGAAATTAATCAAGAAAGCATACCTCCAACCATTGTAACCAAAGCCTAAACCAGAGTAATCGTGCTTATTTTCTGTTTTGGTTTTCTAAACCCTCACTCGCTCACAATTTGATGGTGTGATTTTTCTTAAAGGAGAGCAGCTTAGAGACCCAAATCAGAGAGTATCACACCTAATTTATAAAACTCTTTCCATCATAGATTTCAATGGATGTGTGGAAGGGGTATGTGCGAGTTATTCTCACGATTTAGATATAGATTAATCTTATGAGACAAAAATGGACCACATTCAGAAATTGATTTCCCAAAAATTCAGCAAAGGATTTCAATCGAAATCCATTTCAAAAAACAGAGTGATCTATCCTTCGAGAAATTCTAACATTCTCCCACTTGGTCCATTTAATCCAACATTAAACATAACAAGAAACAAATATAGGAATCATGGCAAGAGGTCCTCTTATAATGAGCATTACCTTCCATGTATTACAATATCAAGTCTCTCAACACTAGCCCTTAAACTTAATGAATGAACCATATGTTCATTCTAGGTCCAAACTAAATTATATTTCTCAAAATAAATAAATATTTGCACATAACCATATGAGAAAATATCAAATTGAATAAGAGTTCCATTGAAACGATAAGTGTACGTACAATGAAAATCACATCACTTAACTAAGTCTCATTCTCACTACGTGATATTTAAAATTCTTTGGCGGCATGCCTTTAGTCAAAGGATCAACAATCATCAACTCAATGCTAACGTGTTCAATGACCACTTTCTTTTCCTTAACATGTTCTCTTATGGCTAAATATTTGATGTCGATGTGCTTACTTTGAATCCCACTGTTGTTGTTCTTAGCCATAAATACCACAGCTGAGTTGTCACAATACATTCTCAATGGCCTAGAAATAGAATCCACAACTTAAACCCAAAAATGAAACTCTTCAACCATATACCGTGTGAGGTAGCTCAAAACGAAAAACAAACTTAGCCTCCATAATGGAAGTAGCAGTCAAGGTCTGCTTTACACTTCTCCAAGATATATCTCCACCAGCTAACATGAAAATATAATCAGATGTTGATTTCCATGAATCAATGTAGCCAGCGTCTAAATCAAGTAGCCAATCACCTCCACATTATCAGTTCGTCTATACATGAGCATGTAGTCTTTTGTCCCCTAAAGATATCTCATAACCTTCTTTGCAGTTTTGCAGTGGTGTTACTTTGATATCTACCTAATCCTAACAACATACGCAATATTTTCTGGTGCAGACTTAAGCATACATAAGGCTTCCAACAGCTAAAGCATATGGAATGTTCTTCATTTGTTCCCGTTCAAAATCATTTTTCAAGCACCGACTCAAATTGAATCTATCACCGTTCATAATGGATGCCACACTTCATGAACAATCCTTCATGCGAAATCTCTCTAAGACCTTATTGATATAGGTCTCTTGAGACAAACCTAAAATGCCTAGAGATCTTTCTCTATGGATCTTAATGCCAATGACATAAGATGCTACCCATATCTTTCATATCAAAGTTCTTTGAGAGAAATTGCTTTACCTCATATAGAAAACCCTTATTATTAGTTGCAAGCAAAATATCATCTACGTATAATATAAGAAAACAAGTCTTACTCCCACTGACCTTCTGGTGTATACATTGATCCATGACATTCTTCAAAACCGAGCGAAGTGATGACATTATAGAATTTTAAATACATCAGGAGGCTAATTTCAATCCATATATAGATTTATTAAGCTTGCAGACTAAATGATCACCATCACTAAAGGAGAATCCTTCAGGTTATTTCATGTAAACCTCTTCCTCTAGATCACCATTGAGGAATGTCGTTTTCATATCCATTTGATGTAACTTAAAATCAAAATGGACTACTAATTCCATCACACGAAGAGAATCTTTCTTAGATAATGGAGAAAATGTCTCCGTGTAGTCAATTTCTTCCCTCTGAGTGAACCCTTTGGCAAAAATCTTGCCTTATGTCTCTCAATGTTGCCTTGTGAGTCTTTCTTTATCTTGAAGACCCATTTGCATCCAATGGCTTTTACACCATTAGGTAACTTAACAAGATCCCAGACTCGATTAGATTGCCATAGAGTCCATCTCATCTTTCATGGCATTGTACCATAGGTTCTATTCCTTAAACTCATGGCCTGTGAAAAAGTTTCAGATCATTTTCAACTCTAATGTTATAGTATGATTCTTGTAAATACACTACATAATCACTAGGAATTGCTAATCTTCTAACCATAATAGATCTCCTCAATGTTGTACCATCATCCTCTCGAGGAACTTGTTGCAACCTATTGTTCAACAGGTTGCTCAACAATTTCTTATTGTTCCTCATTTACAACTTGATCCATGGGATCGATATCAGCAGCTTGTAGGACTTCAGTAGTTGGTTATCTAACAGCCATTCCAACTTGAGGGGTGTAAATGACAATATCTATCACTTGAACTAAAGGGTTGAGCTTTATAATGGTCCCTTTCAAAAACTATGTCTTGAAATTGACCACTCCCACTAATCAAGTCATTCTCAAGAAATTTTGCATTTCTTGATTCCATAATCCTAGTGTTGTGAGATGAACAATAGAATATACCTTTAGACCTATCAGCATATCCAAGAAAATACCCACGAATGGTCCATAGGTCTAGCTTCTTCTCGAGTGGGTTGTAAATTCTCACTTCAACAGGCATCCCTAAACGTATATACCTCAAACTTGGTCTCCAACCCTTGAATAACTCAAAAGGTGTCTTTGGACAGGCTTGGTCAGAACTCGGTTAATATATACACAGTCATCTTGAGTGCTTTAGTCCATAAGAACTAAGGTAGTTTTGGTTGGAACTCAGGTAATATATACATTAAATGACAGTATGATCTTCTCTTTCCCTATCTTTATTATTATTGTTTCTTATATTTGTTGAATTGAGCATAATTTGGCAAAGGAGATAATGGTTGGTTAAGTGAAATTAAAATCAATTTAAAAACCATCTTGTAGCTTCGACATACGTGTAAAAGCTAGTTGTTTTTCTATCTACTAACATTAATTAGCCTACGCGAAATTAATTTCAACTACTAAATTGACTAATTTCAATATTTAGGTACTAAATTGATCAATTTCAAAGTTCAGCTACCTAACTACACATTTTACCAAAGTTCAAGTCTCATTCACAATATTTACTCTTTTACAAATGCTATTGCTATTTGTTCAAGGCAAATGTTTGTATATTCTAAGTTGTTGCTATGGACATGGCAAAAAACCGAACATATTTTTCCAAACTTTATGTGTGTTAAATTGTTTCGTTTGATCTCTTAGGTGTAAGGATTGATCTTTTTCCAAGAGACAACTAAAATGTTAAATGATGGTTTCTTTTGCTAATTTTTTATTTGCAGTATTACAAAGGAATGGAAAAACAAAGTTGCAATAAAATGTTTGATTTTTTTTTATTTATTTGAAAACATAGGCATGAGTGCACTTTTAATAGTTAGAAACTTTGTTCTCATTCTATCATAAGACATGTTCATGTTACAATGAAAGAATATAACCCTATGAGGAAAACACTATCTATTACTAGTCCTCATAGTGATGTTCTTGTTTATACCTACAAAAGCAATGAAATGGTTTCTTAAGGCGAACTATGATGGAGGTCCACAACACAATGTAATAGCACACAATCACTCGAATTGAGATACATCCACTCTATAAATACAAACCATTAATTATGGTTTAAGATAAATGATCAAATCCACCATTAAATTTATGAAAATATATATATGTAATAAGTGTGGTACATAATTCCACTTTTCATTCTTATGGCTAAGGAAATGTTATTGTGCACTATCTCCCAAATGCAAATATTGATAACTACTACATGATAGTAGAACATTCACTCATATTGATTTTTTTTCTTTTCTTTTCCTTCTTAACCAATACAAACCCAACATAAAATCTACCAAAATCATTAAATTGAATAGGATTCTTTCTTGCAATAAATGTTCAAATTTACCATTTAAATTATGAAAAAAAAATGTAAAAAATGTACCATTTATAGCATAATTCCATTTTTCATTGACATGGCTAAGAATATATTCTTATTCTTCTCCCCCAAATATAAATATCGATAACTACTATATGATAGTGGTATGTTCACTCATTTTAATATGCATCCATCCTATCAATACAAACCCTATGATTAAAAAAAATTAATAGTAATAGAACGTAGTTCCATTTTCATTAGCCATCTTAACACATGTTTGTCTATGTCGTTTGTGTACACACCCTCTATCCTAGTCTTGCTCTCCCTCTTTCCATTTCTTCCAATCATTATAATAAAAGAAGCATAAATCATGGTAAAACATAATAATTTTTTAAAGAATTATTATCAAACTAATTCAAAGTTGTGTTTCAATAATGTGATAGGAAAAAGTCTTGATGGACATCTAAGCTAATAATGGAGTTAGAACTCAATTCCCTTAACTAATCTTTTTTATTTTAATTGTGGGTCTTGATTACCTAAAATTTTGTTGTAATTCAACATTGTTATCCTAAATAAAGTTTCTTCTTTTGGCAAATACATACCACACATGCATGATGAATGCATGCATGCGCAGGCGGGTACACACACATAAACCATTGTCAAAATTGTTGTAAATCCTTAAACTTTTAATTGTAACTCCAATAAGCCATAACATTCAAGGAATATATGCATATTTTGAAAGAGTTGCATGAGTATGCAGTGCCTTTACAATTAAAGGAGGAAACTATCATATTACATGTGAATAAACACTAATATGCACATTGTAGGTAAGAATTAGTGGTAATTTATAAGGTCACGGTAGTGAATACCAAGCTAGTACAAGTAAAAAACTTTAATTCTAAATCATCAAAAAGAGCGCATGAGTTGAGTTAGATTCACACATCAAATGTAGAAGTTAATTGTTTAAATATATGCCCTAACTATTGTTGCAAAGTGAAAAATCCATCTTTAACCAAATCATAAATATAAAACTAAGGTGCAACAAGTTGAGGCTATCCTCTAATCAAAGAAGACATGCATGAAATACCTCTTTATTAAACCTATGACTAATAAGAAGGGACAAGAAAAACATATTGATAAAGCCTAAAATGAAAAAAAAAATGCAAATGATTTTTCAAACTATTAGTCAAATACGACTATCACTTTTAAATACATACAATTAATCCACACATCAATAATGAAAACCTCAAAAATTATGAGAATTTAACAACATTCAGAATACTTTAAAACTTGCCCATGCCTGGCCTTTAGTTTCTAGGTATATTTGTTATTTGCCTTAAAAAATGCCCCAAAATACTCTTAGTATATTGAGGCCAAGTTGTGTCAAAATATGGCACATGTAAAATATATCAAAATAAAGTAAACATGTTTATGGGTAAAGATGTCGTAAAATGAACGGTTAACCTGTCATACAAAGTACCCACCTATATCTTGCTTGACTAGATAAGGTTTGGGTGGGTATAAAGGGTCATGAGGTTTGGTACAAGTTAGTTCTTTTTTTTTTTTGAAAGCCGTTGTCAAGGTAAGATATGGCTATGGGTATGAGGTCTTCATACTCTCTATCCACCCTAGAACTAATGCTCTATTATATAGAGGGTATAAGTTACAAGATACCCAGTAACTTGTAACTACTTCGAAGCCCGTAATTACTTCAAAATTACAAAATAATAATATAAATAAATAAGAAATAAATAACACTACTCTATTTTTCATTTTACAATCACTTTTATCTAAGATTATCATTTAGAGGCTACTTTTTAAAAAATTTTATTTAAAAAACTTGTACTACTTTATTATAAAATTACTTGTAATTTTTATTTTAAAAGAATTTCAATTATATGTACTCGAAATTCTAAGTTCGATAGAAGTTTTATTTATCATCTAAGGCCAATCAACACAAAATTGTCTCCATAATTTTTTACCATAGAATTTGATAAATGTTTTTATAATTTTGTTGAAATCACGTAATCAGTACCAACAGGTGTTTGTTATAGATTTCAAATTCAACTCATAAACAAATTCTACATATTGTAAAACTTGTGATATTATAAAATTTTTTTTTTTTTAAATAGGTTATTTATGATGAATGTACAAATATAAGGTAGTTTTATATATTCCATAAACTATAGATATTCAAATAAACTTAAAATTTGTAAAAGAAAAAAACTCTTTGTGCCTTTTGTATAGGGATGCAATAGGGCGGGTTTGGGACGGGCCATATAAAACTCGAACCTAACCCGATTTCCTATGGGTTTGCCCAAACCCGACCCGCGAGCTTACAGAGTTTTATGTATAATATCCAAATCTGCCCCTATAGGGTCATAGTCCCGACCTAACCCGACCCGCCCCGTTGACCTAATTTTCTTTTGATAATTTTTTCCTTTCTCATTCTTGTTGTTCATCATTTGTCTATTTGTTTTCATGATATATTCTCCATTATGCTTATATGTTTCAATTTTTTTTCATTTGATGGTAAAACCGCACATAAAAAAAATTCAGTTAGCTAAATAATTGATTTTTTATGTATGAAAATAAATTATTTGTAACACAACATAGTGTAATTTACTTTATTTGAGGACTGGCATAGATACATAAATAAGAATATTACCTCTTATTAATCATAAAAAAGCATGACATTCTCAAATGAACAAAAAAATAAATTATATAATCATAATACCATAAAAATAATAAAAAAATTGATATTTTCAAGTTTTGATGTTGTAAAATTGTATTTTGTTTTTAGTACTCTTATCGGGTAGGGCGATCCTATAAGATAATAACCATCACCCGAACCCAACCCATAACCCTGCAAGGTCGTAAAAATTTTTCACAAACCCGTCCCAAAACCTCATAGGGTCAAACCCTATAGGGTTTTTAGTGGGTTGGAGGGGTCAATTACCCTATAATGACCCGCCCAGTTGCATCCCTACTTTTGTATCTCCAAAACTCACCCATTTTAAGCCAAAAGGAAAAATAAAAAGGGCATTAATGTCGTATAAATGGTACTTTAAATTTAGCAAAATATGCAATTAGGTACTTGACCTTTAAAATTGACCAACTTAGAACTTAAATTTTAAAATTAATCAATTTAATATCTGAAAAAATTTTAAATTTGATGGATTTAGTAACTAAAAAAACTTGACAGATGTACTGTTAATATACACAAAAAGTTTTTTCATTAATAAATTGATCAATTTCAAAATTTAGTACTAAATTTATTGATTTCAAAATTTAGATACTAAATTTATTGATTTCAAAATTCAAGTACCTAATTACATATTTTGTCAAAGTTCAAGTACCATTTATGACTTTAACCCAAAAAAATGAAAATAAAAAAAAAAAAAAACTTTACAAGTTTCACATTCATAGAATATAGAATGGATATAAGGTGCTACAAAATAGTTTTCAAATATAAAACTCTGTATCATACTTTATAGAGTAGGATACAAGTAAGAATTCATGTCCTATCCATCCCAAACTTGCTTAACCTTAACCCTAAAGTGGTTGGCTTATCTAAACCAAACCCAACTAAATTGAAATCAAATTAAATCGCAAAATGTGATTCTTTTACAATACTACTCGTTTTGGAACCTTAAACGCTATCACTAAGGAAATGAAGGGGAAAAATAAACTTGTAGGGAAAAGTTTTCATGCTATGTTCGATATTATTTACTTTATTTGTTTTATTAACGTGCAAGATTTCGCTTTAAAGATTATTTTCTAATAAAATATGTTCGTGAATGGGCTGGATTGTGCATAATGGTAATAAAAACTAGTGAAAACGGTTATCCTCTAGGACTAAAAACTAATTACTAGACAATGGAAACCTTGTTTTCATGGAGGCAATTGAATTAGAAGATTCAAAGGAAAATTATTATAAAAAAATAAATAAATCGAATCAAAATTTTCATCAAGGCAAAACTTCACTAAATGAAACACATGAAAATTTTAAGCTATTATTTAATATTAACACATATTTCTAAGATATGTTAAAACAAATTAATTAGTTTTTTATCAAATTAGTTAGTTAAGAAATTAAGAGCCACTTTCCATCAAAACCAACTTTCCATTCGAGTTGTGATTAACCTAATTATAGCAAAAACACATCTTTGAAATGGTTTTATCTATAATTATAATTCATATAGTAAATTACTCTTAAAAAATTACCTGCCCTAATTAATATTGACACTAATGCGTATTAATAAAACTAGGAAAGTGAATCATAAAATCAACTTAAAGTGCATGTGCTATTATCAACAATTAAACTAATCCTAATCCTACTTCTTGCAAACTATTCTTTCCCTTGCAAGTTTCTGAGTTTCATACATAAAAACACCGTCAATTAGACTCATGAGTTATCAAATCAAAGAAATTAAAATTCACAAATTGATAAATAGTAACATATGATTAGGGTGGGCAAGTGGGTTAAACGGGCCAACCCGGCCCGGCCCACTTTGGCCCGTGGGTTAAACGGGCCAAAAAATTTTGGCCCACTTTAAAAACGGGTCAAAATTGCCTGACCCTAACCCAACCCACTTTAGCCCGTGGGTTAAACGGGCCAGCCCACTTTTTGACCCTTTTAACCCACTTACATATTTTTGTGAGTTAAATGGGCCAAGTTGACCCATTTAACTTATTATACTAATTAAATAATATATATATAATAAAAAAGAGAGTTTATAAGGTTATATATATTAATGATTAATTTCATTATTATTTTAATTACTTTTTATATAAAAATAAGTTTTCTAAAATAACTTATTAGATATATATAATTTAAAACAATAATAATATATTTTATAAAATTTTATGGTGCATGTGAATCAATTTGTTATTCTTTGTTATAATTAACACATAAATTTAATCTCAAGTATAAAAAATCTTAAAAATAATCTTCATTAATACATATTTACCCTATAATTATTTATTTTATTTTTATAAAAGTGGGTTGGTGGGTCAACCCACTTAACCCGCGGGCTAGCCCACTTTGGCCCGCGGGTTAAGTGGGTTGGGTAAAATTAACCCACTTTTAAAACGGGCTGAAAAAAGCTGGCCCTAACCCGTTTTTAAAGTGGGTTAAACGGGCTGGCCCCGGGGCCATAGCCCATTTGTCCAGCTCTACATATGATAAATCACACATCAATTAAATCATCAAGCAAGTGTAAAAGAAAACACCAAAAAGATTTAAAAAAAAAAAAACATATTTTTACACTTAAAACAAAAGCAAAAGGCAAAGAAAAACTAAGATTTATGATGGATTACGTGCTGGCATTTCTTTTGTAACCTGGGCTTTGTAGATGCTTGAATTGGTGTAAGATAGCGGGCCTGGACTTTGAGCTTTTAGACAGGTGGACTTCCTTTCGGCTGGGCTATGCTCAACGATTGAGTGGGCTTGCAGCTTGGAGTCATTTCTGGTCGTTAAATTGCTGCTGTATTATCATTACCAAACCAATGCTCCTCCGGTGGGCATGTGGATTTTTTTTGAATTTTTTTTTTTTTTTTCCAATTGCAACTATAGATGTTTTACTTAAAATAATTTTTGTGTAAATTTTTGGAGTCTTCACATTTCTTCCATCAAAAGTACAGAAGTACGCATACAAATAAAATTAGGATAATTTATGGTAATCTTCATTTTTATCATCAATTTGTTGGGCCTAAAATTTAATATATTCCAATTTAAAACCCCAACATGATACCACCTTATATATAATCGTCTTTTCAATAAATAATAGAAATACTTGCATTTCCTTATAATAGAGCATGATTGAGAAGTAAAATATAATTAAATATAAGATATATCTAATGAAACCATCATATAAAAGAGAAAAAAAAAAAAAACAAATATACCAATTTAAAGCACTTTAATTTAGCTGCCACCCCTTTCAAAGTGAATTAGCCTAGATGAGGGCTACAAAACAAAACATAAAACAACTATGATCTACTCAACAACATGCTCACAAGTATGACATAATAAAGGATATGCATCGATCCTGGGGAGATTAGAGCTCACAACTACTTAGTAATGTGCATCATACCATTATTCTTCTATCAATGCAGTCTGGTGTTCAATTGGTATAACCTTCAAGACTATAAATGAGCACTAGTAGGTGGTCACAACTTCACTATCATATAATTTACGCTATGATGGTATGTTTTCTACCAACCATAATTACAAGAACTTTCAATACTATAAATCTAAAATGAAAAATGTTATACCTTTGCTCATTTTTAACTATGGGAGTGAGCTCACCCATAATTGCAATCACCTTTCATTACTATAAACCTAAAATGAAAATGTTGTACCTTTGCTCATTTTCAATTATAGGATTAAGCTCAGTAGGCATCAACACACCATTTACCTCAAACTCGTGTGTCACTATATCTTCTATATTAAACTCTTCATCATCATTTTTAATATTTGATAAATGACTCAATTATTATTCCTCATCATCTTAATCATCCATGTTTGTCTTCAACATACTATTTTTAGCAATTACCACTAATGCTTCAAAAATAGTACAAGAAGATACCCAAACCTAAGCATGTGAACCATTTTTCTAGTCCATTTCTTCTAACTTATTGCTTCATGTGACTCCCTCCTCCAGATGAAATTAAACCTTTTCCTATACTCCTACCACCTCCTCTAATTCGCACTTTATGTCAACCCTCCAAGTTTTTTGTCAGCACCAACTATATCATAGCAATGTTTATTCTAAACATGAGGTTTGCTAAAGATTACTCAACTTTGCTTCACAACTGACAAATAGTATGAGTTTTTGTTTGTACTCTCTTTACCAATGAGCTTATGACATCTTTAAAGGCAACATAATGTTGAACCCAACAACATTAGGATCACAAAATTAGTTTTCCTGTGTTCTTTTAAGTTTTATTCACTTTATATCTTTAATATCTCAAACGTCAATATTATCTTCTACACTCAAGCAAGCATCCTTATATCGAAGGATAGAGCTTTAATAGTTTTTTTGCAAGAAATATTCTAGCATGATCTCTACTTTGGTAGAAGAAGAGGAAACTAACACGTGGAGATATGAAGATGACGATGCAAAAACTAGAGATCATGTTAGGATATATAAGAGTGTGATATATATATACTTTCAAACATTCATAAATAGTTTCTTGGAATAATTACAAAGAGTACTTAGTATAAACCCTATTAACGGTGAAATATGAGCTACAGACCACTCGACCCACCATCATCATAGCTAGGCTCCCACAATCCCGTCAACCAATAGCCTAGCCTACTCAAGAAAAGCCCACGCCAAGGAAGACCACCACCTAACCTTATGTTGAAACCCCAATCATCACTTATACCAAGTTGGAGAGTGAACCATAAAAGACCTCAAATCTACCCTACGAGCTCTAAGTAAGGATGCAATCAGGAAGAGTTTGAGACGGATCTTTTGAAACTCGAACCCAACCCAATTCTTAACCGGGTGTCCCAAAACACAAGAAAAACCCTATCAGTTTTTTTATCATTCCTAAAACCCGACCCGATAGAGTTTTAAGGAATACATAACTCGACCCGATCCAACCCGATTCCAAGATTTTCAATTTTTTCTTCAAAAAGAAAAGCAAAAGAATAAATTTTATTTTAAGCTATTAATGACGCAAACACTTATATAGAAAAATGAATTTTAAATAATAATATCATATAAAAAGATACAAATACTTCATTTCCACTTACTTTTACATAAATAGAATATAAATAGGACATTTACCTTAATAACTTAATATTAAATTTTTCTTATATTTAAAATTTTTGTCAAATCAGGTTTTTTCAACAGGCTACATAAAAACCAAAACCGATCGGATAACTCATCGAACTTTTTCTTTTAATCTCAAAACCCATCCAGAAACTCAATATGATCAAATCCTATAGGGTTTTTAACAGATCGAACGAATCGAAAACTCTATAACGATTCGCCCCGCTTACATCCCTAGCTCTAAGTCGTAGGTAAACTCACAAGATCACTAACGAGCCCTCATCAAGAAAGAGACATCCATCAACTCACTCAGCTCCTAGTCAACAAAGCACATGCACCCAAGGGGGAGACTACCAACCCAACCTTACTCCTCGTTTGACAATTGCTTCTCCACTCTAACAACCCCATCACCTCAAATATCAAGTCAACTACCAAGTAAAATTTACCTAAGGTAAACAATTTGGTAGACCCATACTGGTATAGCCCTAAACACTATAAATACCTCATTTTCCTTTTGGGATGGGGGGAATTCCATAAGCTGCTCTGTGTGTACAGCCATCTACAACTTTAATATGCACATTTAAACAGCATACACCACACACACACGTAATTCAGCAGATTTTAGTAAACTATTTCTAAATTAATGTCATCTGTATAAATCACGTAACAATTGTTTCAACTTGCAGAAAAAATCCTAAAAAATTTCCCAGGAAGTGATATAGCATCCGATGTATTGAAGATCGTATCAGAATTCACAATGGTAAATTTTCCCCCTGTTTTATAGAAATCGCAGCTTTATTAACCAAAAATTAGCTAATAATCAAACATGTAAATATAGAAAAATCTATCAATGTGCGGACTGTAGTCGCTAAACATGGCAGAATCTGTTCATCATAATCTAGCATTCAAGAACTTCTGTTTAACGATCTATGGTCTCTTCCACTGAGCAGCAAGCTCCACCTCACGTAATACCACACTAATCACTACCATGCACATCCGAGATCCGACTCATTCGCCACTTGTTTCACCCAACCAATACGTTACAAGGCCACTGACACAGCTCACTTTCTTCTCATTCACTATCATTTACTTTGATTTCCTCTCATCAATATTTATTGCTTTTTTTTTTTTTTTTTTTTTTTGGGGGGGGGGGGGGGGGGAAAAGGGTGGGGGATGCCAGATACAAGAAGAGCAGCAGAACTCGGGGTCTGTTCGTTTCATCATGTTATGGTCATTTTATATCATATTTTTTCTTCATTTTTTAAATAGATGTTTGTCAATAAATAGATACAAATGAAGAAACCGATAATTGTACTTATAAACTGACCAATCACATACGATATAGATATGATATGATATGATACAAATAAGTTACAATTACAAATCAAATGCAAATATGATATGGATAAAAATCCAACAATCCAAACAGACACTCGAAAGTATAGCAGAAACATATAAACAAAAATGAAACATCACCAAACTAGAAAAAAAGATTGCATATAACTACTCCTTAAATAACCTGGCAAAGAAGACAACCATAAAAAGGAATTCACAAGCAAACAACCTAGTAATGAAGATAATCATAACAAGCAATTCACAAGCAAACAGCAATTAACTATGAGTAGTCCAGATGCATGAACCAATCTACAGCACCCGCACAACAGGTGCTGCACTTATTGTTTATTCCACCTGTTATTACATCCACCCGTCTTTCTTAACCATCCTTTAAGACATCTTTTCTCGTATATACTATAACCGATCATTTTTTCACTAAACAAGTTACATTTTCTGGAAAATTTTTCCTTAAGCGGCTGCAATTGGGTACACTACCCCCAAGCATCACACAAGAAACACATCAAATTTCATGTACAAGAGTTGAGTTTAACTGACATCTAAAGGGGTTGCTAAATTGACACTATTTTTCCAAATACAAAGAAACTCAAGTGAATTAAAAGGCTAGGTGTTTATTTTCTATTCTTCGGAACCATTCTAGAAAAGAAATGAATAGAACTGCATCACCACTAAAGAAAAGCAGAAAGGAATACAAGCATTCATTGGATGTATGCACCCAACATAAATTTTCTTTATGCATGTAGTTGCTTTAATTCTACATTCACTAGATTCCACAAAGGAATCGAGACAGATTAAGGGATCAAAGCAACAGAGTTAATTTTGCTTCAAGGGAACGAGTCAAGTGGGAATTGAATAGATCCTCACTGACCAGATAGTGAAGCATAAGCATCTAGAGGTAGAGAACAATAGAGGCAAGAACTGCCTAGGATTAGAGTATTATTAGCATAAAATAAGAGAGTTACTCGATCACTCAACTGACATACAAACACAAACAACAAACGAGTGCAACATTAATCGAATCCGCAAAAAATGTACAATCTAGCGATCCAGATATCAATACTCACAACAGCATGTGATCAAAGGTTCACGCATTAAAATGGAGACCCGGCTTTCAAAAATAATAAAACCTATGTGCAAAATTACAAGATAGATACACGATTCATCATCATTGTTTGTGCAAGTCTATATTTCAGAACTTAAATCAATTGAGAATCATAACATAATACACCAAACTCGATATTGAACAGTGATTTATTTCATAAAGCTGGATATGAAGATTTTTCGACCAAATAGATTAAGATTATAAATTTGAGACCATTACGATAACTAAGTACCAATTCACAACCACAACACAGTAACACAAAGAGTAACAGAATGAAAATTTATCATCGTGTCTCTACCAAACACATGCTGACCCCGATATGATTAGTAGGAACAAGAATTGGAAATCCCATCCAATGCAAAAGCATAAACTCAATAAAGCATTGCAGCGCATCAAGATAAATCGATTCACCACCAAATCCAAATTTTCTCAAGATTCAAACAAACCCTAATTCACTAGGAATCATAAGCCTCATCGCTACCGGATTAATCCAATAAACAGATAAGATAATAATGATGAACTGAAATCAGCATAACAGGAATTTAAAACCAGAAATCACGCATTAATTGTATCATAAGGAAGCACATATAATAAAATCGCAAAATATCTCAGAGTTTCCAACGACTGAAGAAGAAACACTTAATACATTCATTTAAATGTAACTCAGAAACCCTAAAAAATAAACCCTAACCAATCGTCTTTCTATGCCGTAAGGACAACAGCGCCTCCAGCCTCCTTAATCTTCTTCTCAGCGATCTTCGACACCAACTTCGCCTTCACGGCTATCGGCTTCCCTTCCGGCAAGACACCTTTCCCAAAATCTTGAAGTAACCGAACTGAGTCACGTCAATCATCGGAACATTGTCCTTGGAAGCTTTCGCCTTCACTTCCTCAGGAAGAAGAGACCAGAGCTTGTCGATGTTGACGATAGGGCAATAGAACTTGTTGCGGAGCTTGTGGAAATACCTCATACCGACCTTACCGAAGAATCCAGGATGGTATTTGTCGAAGAGAATGCGATGGTGGTGCATTCCTCCAGCGTTACCGCGACCTCCCGGGTGCTTGCGGTGTTTTCCGATACGACCGTGGCCGGCGCTAACGTGGCCGCGCTTCTTGCGGTTCTTCTTGAAACGAGTTGTCATTTTCGGATCTCTCTCTCTCTCTCTCTCTGATTCGGAGCTAGGGTTTGGGGCGGCTTAAGAAGAGGCTCAGAGACATTAGTGTTAGGGTTTTGTGGGAATTTATAGGAGTTCTATTTTACCCTTTTGTTTTTTAGGTTTTCTGGATTTGTATGTGTTTTGGGCTTGATGCCTATGGATCAAATTGGGTCTGGATTTGTGCTGATTTTTTCTACTATACAATTACCCATTCCTACAAAACTCTAAAAAGTTAGCAAATAAAGTGGTTTATTACTTTAGAAATAGAATATATTTATCTGAAAATTATTCAAAATATTATTATGATTAGCATATTAGTAATATATGTTTATTTTTCATTAATATAAATTTTAGGCCTTTTTTTAATGTACTTTTTTTTTTGTAAATGATATATGTCATGCCTCAAATGGTACGTAAGTTGTATTGTATTATAAATAGAAAGTCTAAATAATAGTTATTACAGATTAGTTTAGCAAACTTAAAGACTAATAATATAAAGTAAATATAAAATTTCTACTATAACGATTATATAATTCTTTTGCTTATTCCCATTCCCTTATAACTTTATTTCCTTACCGGCTCAAGTCTCTGAGATGGTACTAACCACCACGGTTGAAGGAAGACCCTGAAAAACCTGTAGGAATATGAGCATATTGACAGCTCGATGAAGTAAGTAACCATCCCATATTATACATCAAGCATATCGAACAAGTTTATCAACAAGTAAGTGCAATGTATCATTCAAACATATGCTCAAATACAAATTTGGACAAACCGGAATCCAAACAAGATATAAATTTACACCTCACATTAGGGTTTAAGGAACCAAGTCAAGGAATACATCATTATAACCCACTCGCCTAGGAGTAACCAAGAACAATAAGAACAACAATGCTCACTTTATTTATCACTTTGTTATATGTGTTTTAATCACTGAATTTCTTTTAGAATTTAGAGTCTCCATTAAGTGTTATTCATTTCAAGCCGATACTACGGGTGACATTCCTTCTTTTTTCAGGCAGTTCCCGTGAAACCGAACAGAATAAAGAAATCTTGTGTAAAACTAGGACCCTTTCATCTAGAAAAACCAAGCATTATCAAATAATCGAAAACTAACATATAACGGGTTGTCACACCTTTTATGCAATATATGCAAGTCATTAAATGCATGATATTTTAATTTAGTCGTCTTATAGTTTTAAGTCATCTTTAAGACAATCAAATAGTTCCCAGACAATACTCAACATGCTTCAAACAATTATCCATGATGATTACAGGTGCAACTAATATTACAATCACAAGCAATGTAATAAATCAGAGTTACTCACTAGCTCATGATGATCAATCATAATAGTCCTTTGGAAAATCTATAATTGGATCTGATTCGCATAATAAATGAATAGAATATTCACTAATTAGATAATTAATTATGCAGATAATTCCTAACAAGTGTCAAGGTGTCCTAAAATTAGTTTTTGTTCTCTTTAGAACTGTTTTATAATTTCTAATCCGATGATAGCTTATAAATAATCGCTTTAAAATTTATAAAATATTTTATATATTTACAAAATTCGTGTAAATAAAATATTTCTCAATAAAAGTGGTCTAAATAATTTTAACTGCATGTTTTTAGTGCATAATCTTTGGTAAATTTATATAACTTTTTCTAACTCATATTTTTGCATGTAAATAGGCATTGAAAAGCTTGTTTTGTGAATTATATGTCAGTTGCCTATCTTATTTGCCTTATAATTTATACTTCCCTTATTTTATGAATTCCTGTGGCTATAGTAAGATTTTTCCATGTCTTGTTTTGTTTTATAATTTTATTATGAAGTTTTTATTACTTATATGAGTCCTTTAGTGTGAATAAAATATTTATTATTATTTATTTTCATTTTGCTTGTATTGGTTCTAAGTTATGTTTGTATTTTTATTTATGATGGTCTCATTATTTTCAACTTTTATAATTTAGTTAGTTTGTTTATGCCTTTCCTGAAATTACTTTCTATTATCGTTTACTTTGTTTGTCAACCTTATTCTGTTTACGTAGGTTATAATTTCTATTATTTATAGGGTCTTATCTATATTATAATCCTTAGTATGCATAATGATAGGACTTTTCATTATAGTTTCTTACATATCCAAAGGTCAATATTTCTCATAGATATCTTAATGCTCATATTAGCTAAGCTTAACCCTGTAAAGGATGTTGTAGACATATTTTACTAACTTTTGAGCCAAGTTAAATTATGAAACATGTATGGGGAATCATATCTCTATGGTGACCAAAAATTATATTATAGGGTTTCTAAATTCTAAGTTTGATTCCTTCATGGTTTTCTTCACTAGATAGGATATCTAACTCAATCAAAATAAACATCACAAGATATTCCATGCTTATACTACTATCATTCATAAAATCGAGAAGACTAAATATATATATATATAGAGAGAGAGAGAGAGAGTTCCTATGATAGGTCTATACTTTCATTTTCCTAATTTACACATGTATAAAATATAAGTTGTATGATGGGTTAGATATTATCTTGTTTGACTAGAGAGGAAATGCTAGATCCCCCTTTTTAATTGGACCGTGACCTACATGTATGAATAGGGAGATGAGTTTGTTAAATTTTTAAGTATAAAACAACTACTCTAGAGATAATTCTTACATTTGACTATAACCTTTATAATCTTGTTGTGTTATTGGTTGTTTTGTTTTTATTGTTGGTTATGGTGGGCTACAAGAAAAGAAGTGGGGTTTTGTTGCTCCAAATTGTGTTATGGAACATGTGATTCACAATGGGGACTTGGCTTTTGGACTTGCCAATTTCCTTCCCTTTTTACTTGATGTTTAAGGCGAGCCTTTGAAAGAAAGAGGCTTGTTTGCTTTTGTATTATATATATGTGTGTGTGTTGGACTTTCATATGACTTAACAGGAGTAGTTTGACTAGTCTAGGTATAATTTTTCTAATATACTACATAGGGGATTATAAATTATAGTATCTAATTATTGTTGTTGTTATTCTCTGAGGAAAGAAGAAAAAAATAGAAGAAGCGATCCTTCCTCCACATGCCTCCTTGAGTCATCACACTTGTATTAAATATGGGGTTCGTTTAGTGAATTGTAATTGGCTCAAGTGTCCCTTAATTTGACTTGGATGTGCTCTGCTCTTCTACTTCTAGAAGCAACCCACGATTAAGTTTTTCCCATGAGAAGAACTGGCCACGTGCTTTAATTTTTCACCATGTGCATCAAAATTTTCGTGTGGAACAATCACAAGACCAAATATCTAGTTGATTTAGTCAAAAACTAGTTTATATACGCATAATTATGTCAGTATGTGAGAGTTTTATTATAAAAAATTATTTAAGGTTTTAAAATATTACTAAAGTATTGTGGAGTTCAAATTTTTCAGTTTAAACTTTACACGATTAAGTATTTTTAAAGTTTGCCCTACGTGATAGGGTTTAAGGGCCCAATAAGTCAAATTAGAAAATACCAATAGACTCCAAATTTCTAACTAAAATCATGGTGCAGTCCATATTTTTATTTCAGGTTTAAATTGACAGTTATGGGTCTATTTGTAGTTTATTATTGCGTATTTATAACCCTAACGGTTTATCTTTAATTTATCATTTTTATTCTACATACTCTATGAGTTACTAGCTTTCTAGTGCATTTAATCTAAGGCTATTTATATTACATCCTAGATTTTCGAATCAAGTTACGAAATTTTGTATTTGATATCTTTAATATCTAGAAAATTTCTATTCAAGGTTTTTGGTGATAAACATATTCATTATATTTTAAAGCTTCTAACTAGGTTTTTGTCCAGTCTCAAATCCAATATCTATCATGCATTTGCTATTTTATTGATTTTTACTAGTTTTAAAATTCTCGGGGTTTACAATATATACCTATTTAGCATAAATTTTATTTAGAAAACTTTCCTATATTTTTTTCTTTTAAGAGTGCTTCCATTTTGATAATTTTTCATTATTAATATTTTTTGAAAACATACCTCTTTAGCATTAACTTTTGTTAATTTGTATTTTCTGAAAATTTATCATTGGTTTAAAAAAAATAATAATATCGAGAAGTAGACTATGAAAAAACTATCGTTGTTTTAGAAAACACAACAATTTTGAAAAGGTATACTAACTAAAAGATTTATATATTATAATAAAAAGATTACGAAATTAAAATATATGATCTTTTCAAATATATTGATATTAATTTTTAACTTTTGGTAATATGTCTTTTTGGTATTAATTTTTTGGGTCTCTTTTTTCTTTTTTTTTTTACCAATTATAACTTTTAGAAAAATACTTATAACTAAACATAACACGCAAAATACATTAGCCATAACAAATTAATAGTCGCTAAAACTTTATATTCATTATTATTGTTAAAAGAAGAAATTCTATAGAAAATTTACTATTATTAAAAACATATATAATATATACATACCATCCAGAAGTTACTTTAATAGGAAAAGTTAATAACCCATGCACAGCAATTGGAGAATAAGATCAAAATTTGAGTAAAAAATTCAAATTATGAAGATTCAGCGGATTTTGAAGTCAAAATCATCGTTCACACGGATTTTTTTTTCCTTTTATCGATCGTTCAATATTAATATCTCTTTATATTTAGATATCTAGTTCCGTAAGTTTTGGATATAGGTTTATATTAGTATTTAATCATCTAGTAATATGTTATTAGGATGTTATTTTTGTTTTCATTGTTAGGATTTTATGTTAGGGTTTCTTTTCCCTAATTTATATGATATTATATCTAGTTTACTTTTCTATTGATTGCTGTAATATATATTTGCTATTCTATTTTTGCAATATAGCCTATAAATAGGCTTAATATCATCTGTATAAGACAGTTTATGGCTAATTATTAGTGAGTACTAACTTTGATTCTTTGATTATTTTGAGAATTTTGAGCTCTTCAAAAACAATGTTTGTGGTTTTTTTTTTTTTTCACTATACCAAATTTTTGGATAAATAATTATCCTTAATTCTTACAATTTGCTAAATTTTAAATAAATCCTTCCATAAAGTTTTTATTGTTTTGCTTAAATATATTTAGATATAATATTTGAGGCATAGAAGTGAATTTATGAAATAAAAGAGCGTGTGTTAATATGGATAGTTAGAGGTTCAAGTCCAAACACTTATGCATCTTTTTCCCCTCTCCCTATCTTTATCTTTCTTGAATTTTTATTTTACTAATAATATCTTTTTTTCTATACTTTCACAGTTTCTTTTCCTTTTTTTTTTCCTTTCACAAGTTAAGCCATTCATATGAAAGATAATTAAAGTTTGAGAATCAAAACAAATAAAAATATACAAGTATACCAACTTTCACCATCTCTGCTTTATCAATTCCTAAAATTGTACAAAATCTTATTTATTTGTTTACATGCCTTATACAAACATAGTTCATATATCCATACATAGTAGGCAATATAATTCTCCATTTGAGTTGAATTTTATTGTAATAGCACTAGTGCGTAATAATATTTGATCGGATCCACTTATAAGCCTAATTGAACTCAAATTTACCGTGAGCATTAGTCTACTATAAGTAGAGTTAAGATATTGATATGATCTATATCTATATTATTATAACAAAGAAGGGAGCTTTTGCGTCTTTTTTTATTTTGTAGAAATTACTTGTTACATAATTTTTAAAGGGTACATGTCAAATTTCATATCTAAAATTTGGAATGATTAATTTAAAATTTAATCAAACTTTTTGTGATTATTTCTATTACATTCTTAAACACTGTTACTTTATTCGTTGACTTAAAAAAATGTAATATATTATTAAATTTTTACTACATCTACTAACACCGTATTGCATAAAACTAACAATGCCAATTAGTTAGTAAAAATAATCACAAAAAATTTAATTGTATTAAATTGAACCACTTCATAGAGGTACCAAATTAAATTTCTACGCAAAATCGATGTAGCAAATTGGATATTTTCTGTTTTTTAAATTTTATATATTAACCATGTTAAGTACGTAGATTTTATTTTATTTAAAGAGAGCTTCTACGTCCCTCGATGGAACCGTTCAGTCAATCATCTAACCATTAAAATAAATAAAATAATTAAAATATTAACTATTTTAGTGATTCTATCACAATTAGGTATAATATGAACGGTTAGATAGTGACGGGATCAATCCCGCCAAATTTAATGAGGAGACCGGAGAATTTCTCTTATTTAGAATACAAATATCAATTATCTTAATTACTCTTCATATTTCTTCTCAATTTTAACACCACTTCAACCTACTGGCTTATTCTCTCATTCCCTCCTTATAATAATTCTTGATTTGTGATGTACTATTAGAAAATGAAGAATAATTTTTTATCAAAACTAATACCTCCATAACATTTTCAGTTGTTATGGTATTTTGAATTTAATCACTATAAAAGTCTTGGTTTCCATGATTGTTAGAAGCCTCATTCCATTAGATAACTTGTACTTTCTTTTATAATTTCAATAGTTATTCGTTCTACTATAATCCCTTATTGAATATGAATCATTGAGCTTTTTTAATTTATTTTGATACGAGATGATGACAAAAGTAATTATTTGATGAGTGAGAAAAAAAAATAAAGATTCTCATGAAATTTGTGTAAATTCCCCATAATTATTCCATAAAGTACAATATACAATAGAAAGGTTTGAAGAAGTAATTGAGAATATGGATCATATCATTAAATCGATGACTTTTAAGAAGTCTAATTACTAAATAAGCCATGCAATATATAGGAATGACAATGGAAAACATGATAAATTTAATGGATTTATTTTTTTTTTTCAAATTTAGACAAGATTACATAATATTTTCAAAGAGTTTGATTCAATTGAAGTTTGTGGTTAAGACAAGTAATGGTTAGAGTTTCTTCAATGAATCTCTTATTGGTAATAGTTCCAACTTTTTGCTTCCCTAAATATTTTTCCTTTTGTACAAAAGCTAGAGACTGTTACTTCAAGGCTATCTATAAAATTTTAACTTTTATGTTGTTTAATTTGGGTGGTTAATTCATACCTTTTAGAGTAGGATTAAATCTTATAAAAAGAGGAAGGAGATTTCTTAGAATTGACTAACTTGTGTGCTTTCCATTTTGTAAGGAGTATAAATAGGATTTTTATTGTATTTTTCGTTTATATTTTGAAGTTTTTGTTTGGTTTAGAATTTGTATTTACTAAAATATAGGTTTACATTTATATTCATAATATTCTATTTTATACTTGTACTACATTTTTTTAATATATACTACATTTATCTAGATATCTCCAAGGTTTAGGTAAAGATGGTCAAAGTGCGATTCCAAAATATTAAGGCCTGGAATTACCCTAGCCATAGGCGGAGAACCTATCCATGGACCCACAAAGTCCTAGCCGAGTATAGTCCAAGTCCAAATTACATGATTTTTTTTTAAATTTGTGAAAAAAAATTAAATTTAAAACTTAAAATATAAATTTGACCTAAAATATACTATTCTTTCACTCTTTAGTCAGTTTCCATTTAATACCATCAAGAAAGTATACTTATTTATAAACAAGCACATCCCATTTAAATTGAAATATTTATAATATGCAACTATAGTAACACTAAGAAAGAAATTTCAAAAGAAAAAGAAGTATTGCGTTGTTTAGAATTGGGATCAGTATCCTGCTTGAACTCTATATAAAGCAATTAGATATGTTTTTGAACTATATTTATGACATGTATTATTAACAACCATTTATTAAAGTTACGAATAGATAAGTAATTATTTTTATTTAAATATAAATGTTATTTACATTTTTAATTTTCTATTACTTTATAATTTCATATTTATTTATATTTATAATTTTTATTTAAAAATTTCCTATCATATTGTTATTATATAAGAAACCCAAGAAAATTGCTTGGGTCCATGAATCTTCCCAATCGAACCAATCAGGACCGTGGACCTTTGTCATACTAGGACTCAACCTTGAACAACATGGAAAAATGCTTAGAACAACGGCCATTGATATATTATGTTCCTTTTCATTGTTTTTATCAAAATTAGTCTCCTTGGTTATTTACCAATTCATATTCATATCCAACGATTATTAAACTGTTAAAATACTTAATAGAACTAGGCCATTCCGCTTATGAAACAATAAAAGATCTCGTAGTATGGTTCGGCAGTATTTTATCATTATAAAAACATATAAATGGCAAGAACTAAATGCGATTTTCAAAAGCAAATAACGATTTCAAAGGAAAAAAAGCATAGAAATTGCACCCATAGTCAAAATCAAAATCAAATCATGCCGCATTTATACCTGCAAGTTTTACAAAGAGTCTACAATCATAAATCACATATTCAACATTTGATTTTTTTGTAAAATTAAAAATCACATCTCAAATACAATTTTACAACAATATCTATATAATTATTTTAATAAAATGAATATTATAGGATTTATTTTAATAAAATGAATATTTATAGGAAACTTTTTCATATCGGATTGATAAATAAACATCCCTTTTCACATGGGTATCTATTTTATGATATACTCATTTCGATCCAATAGAACCTTATGTTCATTAATTTGATAATGAGTCATATCTTTCTTAGAATGAAACACATGTCTACCATTTGTACAAAAAATAATTACTAATATAAAGTTGAAAAAAAAATACAAAAATCCAATCTAAAATCGCATTTAGAAATTAGAATATGCATACACAATAAAATATTTGCTATGGTTGCTAAATGTTAATAACTGTAATACAACATTTAATCATAAAAAATGTATAACTTAGTTAATAAGTGCACGAAAATGTGTGAGAATAGTCATGGGTTCATGCAAGCTTGCCTTTTGTTTTATTTACTCTTTTCTTTTTTTAAACATCTACCTTCTTAAAGACCTTATGAAGATCCTTAAGATGCCAAATTGATATTTTAAGGACCTCTTTTATTTAAGGACCCACCACTTATTCCTAAAGTCATTCACATAAGATCATTCACAACTTTTTATAATGTTATAGATCCATATAATAAAATTATACATAATATACTTTAAAAAAAATTTACTTTATCAACTGCAAAGCAAAGTGGTCTTTATCAAAGGACTACAAATTTTCTTAAGCACCAACCCCAATGCCGAAGGACCCATCTTTCCTTCAGCATTAGGAAAAGCCATTAAGCACCAAGCAATAAGTGTTAGGAATGATATTAGTGTTTCTTATAAGATTTTTGCTTTTTGTTATTGCTTCTGCAAGCGTTTTGGTTTTTTTTTTTTTGCATTTGCTGGATTATCATAACTATTAAACTCAATACCCATATTTGTACGTGCAAGTATCGCTTCTTTTAACTGCGATATACATTATGTATAATTTTTATATATCTTATAAAAATCATGATTTTCAAGCTATACATTGATAATTATTTTACAATTCAATCTTATTTAAGTAATTATATTAGTAAGAACCTAAAAAAATTATTTTATCTTTCCCATTGGTATAAAATTAAAAGAAGTCCCATCCTGCTCGGTCAACATAGATAATCGATGGAATAATGACGGTCGAACTATCTGTACTTTTATGGCTTTTTTTTGCTAATTTAATACTTAAACATTTAATTTAGTATTTTAACTTTTAAAACGAGACAAATAGATATTGCAGTAATAGCATGAGCATATCAAATTTACGATTTTAATCACATCTCAAACTGCTTCCATGGATTTCTTGAATGTTCTTTCTCCTTGTTCTTGGATTTCATTCAGTGAAACGAGTAAATCCACATTCATAAGGACCAACAAAAATATTATGAAAAAGTTACGAAGTTGATAAATCATGATATTAACGCCATGATTAGATCCATCAAAAGTGGTTGAAAGCTATAAAAGGCAGCAGAAAAATGATGAAATTTTGTTGTTTCGATTTCATTGTAACAGTAGAAAACAAATTAACCAAATGAAAGAGAGTGGAAATATTTCAACTATAGATACCTTCTCTTTTTTTTCTCTCTCTCTAATTTTGGAGAGAAAGCTAAGGAAAAAGTCATTGCATTTAAAATTACTAAAATGCCTCTAAAAGAGAGAGAAAAAAAAACTATAAATAGCATGTAATAAGTCCTCTCTCTCTCTCTCTCTCTCTCTCTATATATATATATATTATATGGAAAAGCCATACCCAAACCATTGTTTCACATTATTTTTTTTTAATTCCTTTATCATAGGAAGAAGAAGAAGTCATTATCTTTATTGCTTTGTTTTTTTTTTTTTTTCCATGTATCTTTGATCAAAATAACATAAGCAAATATAAGATAACAACAATAGTAAAATCATTAATTGACGTAATAATATTTGAATGTGTTATATCACAAGTTTCATTTAAAGTTTTAGGAATGAGCTTTATTTTTACTGTTTGATCGCTTGCTGTGTATTTAGGGAATAATCAACATGAGCAATGAAAAAATTGTTTAGTAAGTTTCTTGTTTTATAACATGTCATAGTCAAAATGTAGGTTGTACTACCTGGTTGGATAATCTTGAAATAATGAAAGATAGTAACTATAATGATAACTTTGAGGATGATTTGGTTAAAGATTAGATAAGAATGTGAGACAAGGTAATTGTAGAGAGGCCAATTACTAGCATTACTTCATCATTAGAAAAAGATTGAATTCAACAAGAACTTTTAGAGCAATTAAGAGATGACACAAAATGTCAAAATATAACGCGTATGGGTTCCATAGCTCTTGAGAGGTTGTGCGATATATTAAGAGGTAGTAGACGCCTTAAAGATGCTCGGCATGCATCGATAAAAAACAAGTTGTCAAATTTCTACATATTATAGCACATAATGTTAAAAACCATACTATGGATTTTTTTATTTTGGCCATTCGGATGAAACGATGAATAGACATTTTCATAGTGTGCTTAAAGCACCAATCTCTTGTGAAGATGAATTTTAAAACAACCTGATGGCACAATTGCAACCACAAGAAAAACAAAAGAATGATAGATTCTACCCTTATTTTAAGGGGATAAACTTATGAACTATTATGGTCTTATTACAATTAAAACTTTTTTACTTTAATGAACCTCTATTTGTATATATATAAGGACTGTGTTGGTACAATCGATGGAACACATATTCATGCAAAATTTTCTAATGCTGAGATATTAAGATTTCGTGGTAAAAAAGAATACCCAACCTAAAATGTCCTTGTCGCATGTTATCTTGACGTAAGGTTTACATATGTATTACTTGGGTGGGAAGGTTCTGCCAATGATTCCAGTATAACTAAGAATTTTTTTTTTTAGAGAAAATAATTTGAAAATACCTGAAGGTAAATATTAAATTACCACTAATAAATTATAATCTAAATTTGTCTATACATTAACACATTTAATTTTACAAGAAAATATTACCTTGTTGATATTAGATACATGATAAAAAGTGGATTAATACCTCTACATAGAGGTGTGAAGTATCACTTTAAGGAGTATTCAACACATGCATCGAAGAATTCTTGTGAGCTATTCATTCATCAACACTCATCACTCCACAATACCATTGAAAGAGCATTTATAGTACTTAAAAAATGGTTTCCCGTCATATCAAGTGCCACAGAGAAGCATTATATATTTGGAATACAATGTGAGATAATTTTAGCTTGTTGCATATTACATAACTTCTTAATGGTTGTCGATCCAGATGAAGTACTTACATCCGAAGTTAAGCATGATCTTTTAAACATAGAAGTAGAAGATCATGGTCGAATACGAGATCAAGACACAACCGATGCTAGATTAGGTATAATTTTGAGAGATAACATAGCAACACAAATGTGGAATGATTATGTAATAGATAATTAAGAATATTTACTTTATATTGTTGTAAGAGCAGTAAATTAGCTATTTAATTTTGTTAAAATAATACGAAATTGTATCCGACTTGCTTTTGCTAAAGTGCATATTGTAACGTTTTTTTCTTTTTTTTTTTGTTAGTACTCTTTTCCTTATGCGAATATATGATGTTTGTGTGTGTTGAGGGAACCTTGATTTTTTTGAAGTGACAGGAAAATGAGTAATGAAATTATCACCCATGAGGATACTAAAAGCATCAATGGAAAATGGATATATTTTCATTAGACTGAATCGATGGATGAGTATCACAATAATGCTTTTTACCACCAAATGATCGATGGGAACAAGCAAGATAGGATTTTCACTTCATCAGCATACAATAATGTTTTTATGGAACTTTGTGAGAAAATGAAGTCTTTTATGTTTTCAATAATTAAAGCGGTTTTGCATAGAGTCCTATCTCATGAATGTTTGAGGCTGAACATGAAGTTTGGCAAGCATTAATAGAGGTATTGATATTTGCATGCAATATTAAAAAATTACTCATATAGCGTTTACCAAATAACAAAAAACACTTGTTAATGGTTTTCCTTTTTATTTTTTGTAGAGAAAACCAGCTATAAAGAAATGGATGACAAAATCAATTTGCAATATGATAGACTTCGAGAAATATTTAGCAATGATAAAGCTACAGATCAAGATCCTGAGATAATGAAGGAAAAAATGTGAAGATGGGTTCGAGAGAAAACTGAGGGGAGAGCTTCAAAGATATCCGAAATAGATTTAATGATTGTAGATAATGAAGTCACATTGGAGAGCCCTTACTCAATCCTATGCAATGATTTTGATGAACTAATACCCTCTGGAGCAGAAACTCCTTCAAATAGGAGCCCATCAACTATGTTAAGTGCTAGTGCTAATGCATAAGTAGAATCTCAACCTTGGCCAAAGCAAAAGGAAAAAAGCACATGGTTATGAGTGATGAACTCCTTGAAAGGATGAGCAGTTTCAACTAGCAATTGATAAAATTACTGAAATTATAAAAGGAGGAAATGAGTTGATCTAATATAGTAGGCCCCGTGTTTGCTCAAAGCAGGAGGTTTTCTAGAAGCTACTAAATCTTAGGCTTGATGAAAATTTGCACTTTACTACATATGATTTTCTCACAGAAAATCCTGTACGAGCAAGGAGATTTTTTTGTTACCCTCATGAGGATCACAAAGGCTATTTGCTTGAGATAATGAGCAATGAAGGATTTATGAAGTAATGAAAATTTTTTTATGGCAAGATGATGAAGATATTAGCCATGATCTAATCTGCAAAGACTATATTTTGTTTTCAACCAAATATGTATAGGTTAATATTTTATATTTAGTCTGACCCAATTAAGCTACCTTTTGAGGTAAATATATTTTCTTTTTATAAATGTAAACATCCATGGAAGACATTGTATGCTAACCATTGTGAATCCAATGAAGTTTATATAAATGTTATAGCTACTACTACTACTAGTGTTTTAGGTAAATGTTTTTTATTTTGCCAGGTGTTTTTTTTTTTTTTTTTTTTGCCTTTTTATGAATCCATGGAACACACGAAATGCTAGATAAGTGCATTTAGTTATGAGTGCATCCAATATTTGAATGGATTATCAATAATATATGATCGTAAGTTGAGATTGATTGTTTTAGTAGTGGATAGTAAGAAAAAGTTGTTAAAGTAGCTGTGATGTTTTTATTGTTAAATCGGAACAAAATTAACATTAGTTGGTTAGTTGGAGATTAATATTTCGGAACCTAATAAGCATTTATGCCATTCTTATTATGAGATGGTTCTTGTTTTGAAAATGTGCTTAGAATTATATAAGGCTATTAATACACTCCACAGCTCACCATCTTGGCATTCTTCATAATTAATTATTTTTAAGGACAAGATCTTGTGGGAAAACAAATAATAAAGAAAAGTAGTATGAAAAAAAAAAAAAAAAACACATTTGTCAAAATTTATTTGCATGAAAGATTAATCAATTGATGATGTGCTGATATTTTTGTTCTCCTTGTTTTGATTGTACTAAAAAATTTGAAAAAAAGTGTTGATAAGGTGGTTATAAGTCCATGATTATGTGCTCATAATGCTTGATTTTTTTTAAAGCATTCATATCCATATGCTAACCTATTTTATTATTATTTTCATTTTTATTCTTTGGAAAAACAAAAGTTCAAATTTTATAGAGGACGTGTTTAGTCCTTCAAATGTCAGGAGATGGGCCATTGATGATCTAAACAAAACAATTTCATAGCTAGAAAGTCAAGAAGAAAGGGTTCATCTTCTCTATTTGGTTAATAATCTTGAATATAAAAGCAATCTCTATGTACATATGAATATGGTTGTCCGCGTGCGTGTTTTCTCAGTCTTGTTATGCCCTTACAAAAATGCTCATAAACTAGCCTCTTTAAAGAGTATCAGCCCAAATTTCTTTTGGGTGGCTTCATGAGTAAGGATAACCAATTTGTAAATCTAGTCAATGATGGCTCCAGTATCAACCAATGATAATAAAGGGAAGGAAGCTTGGTATATCTACTATTTCAATAAGAAGAGCACATTAGTCCATCATCATTTTTGTTTTCTTTCATTCCATTATACTTATATTTACCAAACATATAAAATGAAAAAATTTCCACTCATTTCCTTCCATTGTTATTTGTGATATCCAAACAATAGTAAAAAGTTCTTTTTATTTTTTTCCTTTCTTTCCATTTCTCTCCGTAGCTTTCTCCAACTTTCTGCTTTTCATATTGAATACCAAACACAGCATAAAAAATAAAAACCTTCAAATTTACAACAACAAAAAAAAAAAAAAAAAAAAAAACACACACACACACACACCTAAAAAAAAAAAAAAAGCCACCACCAACTACCATCTATAATAATTTTAAGGAAAGGAAAATATCAAACCAAATCAATCCCACTTGGAAACTGGTATAGACATATATACATTATAAATTGCTCAACATAATTTTAAATTGTGGGTTCCATGTTTCATTTTTTTTTACTATAAATTTATAATATGACCAATTTTGAGGTACATATTTGACACTATTTTTATTTATTTATTTATTTATTTTCAATTATAGGATAAGATGTGTCATTTGCATATGGCACCATCAAGAGTTTCACGAAAAATGACATCTACAGCTTCATCTTCACAGCCTGATAAGCTTAAGTTTATATTACATTACTACATGGCTACACAAACAATTGAATAAATATATATCATGAATATATAAACAGCAGACATTACCAGTTTCAATTTCTAATAGTGGTTTATTTCTGAAGGATAAGAGCAGCTCCAACTAACCCCAACCAAAATGTCAAACCTATCCAGAAAGCTTGGCTTTTCTCGAGCCCAACCGGAGGTCGCCACTTAAGGAGGTCCCCCAAGTAATCTCTAGACGATGGAAGTTGATTGGTTGTCGTGTAAGTTCTGTTTTGATCTCGGTCTTTGTATTTGTCGGACCACGTTGCTGCATAACTGCATTAGCCACACATGATTCCATCAACAGGGATGAAATTTAAGGATGCTGAAAATATCTTCAGCAAATAACAGCATGAATTTCCAGTTAAAGGTAAAACATGGCCCCAGCTGAAATTAAGGGTTGCGCATGAATGACCTCATAATTGCTGAAAATCAACAAAACATGATGCAAAGATCACAGTAGCTAAAGATTGGACACGCGATGCATAAACTAAGATTTTCCACAAGCAAAAGAACACTCCTAATGCCATAAGAGCTCCATGGTATGCAAAAGGTTAGATGCAAGAAAACACTCCTGATGCCATAAGAGCTCCTTAGTATGCAAAAGGTTGGATGCAAGAGAAGAGGGAAATTCAATGCATATTTACAACACCAGTGAAAAAGATCAGATAGATAGATACTAAAGCTTTCATCATATACAGTGACTTTACCACCCAGGAGGATTCCTTCATCACGGATCTCAAATATCAAACAAGATCCAAAACTAAACCATCAAATTCATGACAAAAGATCTTCTATCATTAGCGCACTCACAAATATTAATCCATAGGAATGAAAAGAGAACATTACACAGGGGATCGTAAAATTTGGTACTAGTCTAGCATATTTCTGCACTAGCCACTACAAACCAACCACTTCCAAGCCCCAACCTCCAAAATAAAAAATGCTCATTCACCATCCAATGCATTCATTTTTCATTTTTATTTTCATGATAGCATATATGAAGGGCATCAAATTTTCCAGACACAACAGAGATGTGAGACGCCGAGACCCCACTAGTTTTAGAAGTAAAAACTAAGAAGAGAGGACCCCTCAAAAATTTACGGTGTAAAAAGAAACCAGGAAGATAAATGAAGTTACACATCAGATAAGTGAACTGGACTGCTAAAAATGGCAGATGAAATCACATGGAAAGAGACGGAAGGCATGCAGTCAGGCTCATGAAGCTGAAACCAGGAAAAATGATAAAGACCTATAGACAAGACCCAAAGCTAACATAACGAAATAAAGCAATAATTTAAAAATCAAGAAATCCAATTGTTCCCAAGCATGATTAAACATTCATGACTCGTATTTACTTCACTATCTAAATCTACTCTTTTTCTGTCATTATAAATAATCCAACGTAGGTGACACAAATTCTGATAGATGATGAATTACCTATCGTAACTGGATCCTATCAACGGAATGGTGACCATTTCCTCTTGAGAAATTTTCAATTTTGGTGCTTGCAGGATGTAGCGAAGCTCTGCAGCCTGCCGTCGAATGCCAACACTTGGATGCTTCTTCTCTAATTGCTGGTAAAGATCAATGCAATCCGCATGTCGATTATTAGCCTCATATGCCATGGCAAGCCATATTTGTATCTGAAGAAGCAATTCAAATTGTGATGAGTCAAAATCATTATTCGTGGCATCAAAAGTAGTGCAATTCCTGAAAACACTTGAAAGCAATAGCATTCCAAAACATCAATTTATTGGTTTAAAACCAACCTCACCACCAAATAGAGTCTGCCTTGGGATGATTGTAAGTGCAGCTTCTAAAAATTCAATTGCCCGTCCATACATTCCTTTGCCATAAGCTTTCTGACCTAAATCAAACATCAGCTGAGCTGTGGCTCTCTGCTCTGCCTGTTCTTTGGCAACCTGATATCACAACACAACATTTGTCAAAGCCTTCGTCCAGCTCACTCACTCTATTCACAACTTGGATCTACCAACAAAACACACCATGCATGCATACAAAAACCCTAGATTACATCAAAGTCGACAGAATATCCTTGGTTATTTAGGGTCTGTTTGTTTGTTGGCAGATTACAGATACAGACACTTTTTTCAAATTTTTTTTTAATAAATAGTTTATCAAGAAATAGATAAAGGTAAAAATAGTTGACAGTTCTTATTAAAATATTAAATATATTAAATATAGATAAAATATAGAAACAAATCAAACATATTTATATATATTGTTTTAATACAGATATAGATACAGATGAAAAACAGACCATCCAAATAGACGCTTAAGCATTTTTTCTTTCTCTCTCTTCAGCAGTCTTTCTAAGGTAACTCACAATGAGCTATTTTGTGTTGACAAAGCCTTGAGAAAGGATTAAGGAAGAAGATAGAAATTTTTAGAGTAAAAATTGACAGGCACCATTATTTGTATTTCTTTCTAATTATGTTTACTTTTTTTCTTTTTTTTTTTTTCAGTTGCATTTCATTGATCCTGCATTACACTATGAGAATTACTAAATAATTCCCGTCTAAACTTTTTATCTGTATCAGATTTATATCAGTAACTTATTAGTATTTGGATCAGTATCGGTTTGGTTTGATCAGTCTATGAGTAAAACTGTCAGTTTTTCATCGATATCATATCTGTATTAGATCAGTTTCAGTTCGGTCTGAAAATGAATAATATCAAACTAATGAACCCAAACAGGCGTTCCATCCTTCTGCGTCCAGAAAATATTTATCAAGTCTTGTTTAGGTAGTAGTCAATCTAATAATCCTGATGCGACTGAGGCAAACTCCAGTATCTTTTAGATCTTTGCATAAGAACATTTCAAGTCTCTGCTTCATCAGCAGCAAATAATACACCAACAACTATCATGCTAAATATAGTTACAACATATTGCTTTGGAATTCATCATCCTAAATCCTAAGCCTTCTCTTTTATTTTTATTTTTTTTGCCCCCACTGGGAGAGCAGTCCCAAAATTAATATGAAAGAAAAAGGGATTTGGATCCTCTCCATTTCATTCTCCCGATTTCTGTCAATATACAAATCCATAGTTAAGATTGGCTAGATTATTGAACTTCCCTGTGGCATCATTATGATATTACATTTTCCCTTACAATCCCAAAAATTAATTACACAAGATTAATCGATCAACATTGAAAAAAGGAAACAGGGAGTATCAATTTCCAATAAAAGCCATATATGTACCCTAGTGCCACCCACACAAGCAATAAGATGACTTTTGTTAAAACTCATCTTCCTAGATATTCTATCATCTAAGCTACACTTGCCATGTGGATTCTTAGCGTAATTCGAGCATGCAATAATTAGCAGAACATAAGAAAAAGGGAAGGTCTCTCTAAATCCCGCCACCCAACCATCCCATTTCATTCAACCTTTATCAATTTTTACAATTACCTGCTGAAAATTATAAGTGTCAATTAGGCATCTCAACTTTTCCAATTTTACAATTATCTTCTTGAATTCGTTTTATTTTTGCAATTATCAACATAAATTTAACCAATTTTTACAATTAACTACAGTAAATACAGCTGTAAATGAGTGGAGTCAAGATGATAAAGTATTAAACCCGAACTCAGTTTGACTAGAAAACTGAAAACTCGAAATAATACTCGATAAACCCAAGCTCAACTTGATTAGACTCGATTGTTCCTACTTAAATAAATTAGATTAAAAAAATAAATTGGATTTGGGATTAAAATATGGCTTTTAATTGATTTGTTTTTAAATATAATAAATACGAATCATCAGACATGAAGGAAAATAATAATAATAATATAATAATAATAATAATAATAATAATAAATAGGCTTTAAAAATGGAACAACATAAGACTTATATAATTTTTTTTAAATTCAAATAGAGTCACGAACTCCCAAATCGATTATTTAAAACTTGAACTCCAACGCGAACACGAAAGCTACCCGCATAACTCGAACTCAAACTCAACTCGGTTTCAATTCAGTCGAATTTGAATAACTTGCAGATACCCTCTAGCTCACAGCCCTAGCAATGAATTATTCATACTCGCTAGAGTTATGGATGCCTTGCCAATTAATTCTAATTGAATCAACTCACTGGGTATATTTTACTTTTCACACCGGTAGGAGTTCATCTATGTTTCTGCTTAACAAATAAGATATTTTCTGCAGCTCATTTTACTTTTTTTTTTTTTTTTATTTCAAAGCCGAAGCCAGAATTTATGAAGAACAAAAATGGGCTATATCACTCCATGATGGATCAGCAAATTCTTAGGCCGAGCTGGATTTGTACCAGCTTATAAATATTGTCAATGAATTTACAGTCGTCCCCATTAACCGCTCGTGAATTAATCATGTAGTTAATTGTAATATGGACAAAGTTCAGATGATAATATAACATTTACCTTCCATACATCCGTACGCAAACATACCTAATTAAAGTCCGTCCTACGTACATAATTCATGTTACGTATATAAATCCTTTAGGGCGCGACGACAATCCTAATTCATCCATGCACAACATAAAGGGCATCATGAAAAATCAAACGAAATCATATATGAAAAAAAAGGGGGAAAAGAGAGAGACCTTTTCGAGCTCTTTCCTCACTCTCATCCTCTTCTCTTCCTCCGTCTCTTCCTTCAAATCACTCCCTCTCTCACCTCCATCACCTTCCTCCTCAACTTTATTCTGCAACTCCTCAGCTTTCTTCTCCAACTCCTTCATCTCTTCAATCTCCTTCAACCTCCTCCTCATCTCCTTCTCCCAATCAAACTCTTCCTCCTCCTCTCCTCCGTCCGCACCATTACCATTACCATTCCCTCCTTCCTCATCGCTCGCGTCGAAGTCCACTCCATTGTTCACCTTCGAATTCGACTTGCCCCGCGCCACGACTTTCCTCTGGCTCCTCGACTCTACTTCGAACTCAAAGCTCTTCGAAGTGAGAGACTGCGGAGACTCCGATCGCTTGTGGAGATTAAGGATCGCCTCGAGGGGTAAAATACGTGGTGGTGGTTTTCGGTCGGAGATCGGAGCTAACGTTCGGGGAGATGACATGTCGAGGAGGAGAGATAGGTTGCCGGTGACGGTGGCCATGGTGGAAGCACGGCGAGGAGAGAGAAAGGGAAGAGAGAGACAGAGAGAGAGAGAGAGAGGGGAGGAGATATGGTTTTTGGCCTGGCGCTGAAGCTGAAGTAGCGAAGTAAGAGTTAGATATTTTGGAGAAATGAAAAGACGACATTATCCTTCAAAGATAAGGAAGATTTGGAATGATGTTTAAGGGTGATTTGGTCTTTGAAAACTATTAAAGTACGTGGCGTACTGTTGACAAGAGCCCTGTGGCGACTGTGGCTGGTTTTGGAGGTGCGGTTTATGTAGAAAAGTAAGGAAGTTTGGAGAGGGACGGCGTGTTACGAGCAGGAAAGGCTTTATTGGAGTTAATAGGCCTCTTCATCTGTATTTGTATATATTTTAAAATAATATATATAAATATGTCTGATTTATATCTATATTTTATCTATATTTGATCTTTTGATAAGAATTATCAATATTTTTTAACTATATCTATTTTTTGAAAAATAATTTGTTAGAAAAAAGTTTGAAAAAAGTGTTTGTATCTGTCAGAAAAAGTCAAACAAACAGACCCATAACCGATCTCGACCTGATTCGTTCGGTGGTGTACAGGTACAGGGGACATATAGACGGATAACTAGTATCGATGTTTCTTGAAAAATATAAAAATTATGCCAATCCTCAATTTTCTTGAAAGCCGGCAAATAAATCCTACAATAGATTTGGATTTACCTTTTTGTACGTGTCAATTACAACTGGCATTGATTTATTTGGATTATTTAATTTTTATTTATATTTATATCTTATTTACATATACATTTTTTTGTATATGATCATAAATGAAAAAAGTTTTTTTTCTCATCTACATTTGATTTTAGATAATAGTTTCAACCGAAACTACCATGTGTCATCAACACGCCAATTAATCAAACAAACCCATAAATAATAACACATAAGTTTATATTGGATTTAGTAAATCATAAATTAAGCTCATAAAACAATTCATCATAAGTAAAAGTACAATGCAACGAGTAAATAAAAAAAAAACAAAAAAAACATGAATTTATTGTAAATTAAGACAAAAAGAAGAGCTTAATATTTGTTTTGGCTTTTTTCCAACAGATACAGACACTTTTTCAAACTTTTTTCTAACAAATTATTTACCAAGAAATAGATATAAATAAAAAAAAGTTGACAGTTCTCATTAAAAAATCAAATAGAACAAATATAGATAAAATTTATATGCAAATCGGATATATTTACACATATCATTTTAAAAAAGATACAGATACAGATGAAAAACAGATAATCCAAATAGACCCCAGGATTTGGGTTTCCTATCAAGGTAGAGAAATTTTTTACTATTGTAGATACAATAAGCATATTGAGATCAAGTTTGCCTTTATTGCTTAATTTCTTGGAAAGTTCTTGATGATATTACATGCATTGTTGACCTTCAATCAATCAATACTTTAAATGATGTGATTAGCACACGAAGACTAGCAGGCTATCAAAACGCCTAGATTATAGAGCATCACCACATAACCGCATCGGATGTCTTTAAGTCATAAACATGGCAAGCATGAAAAGATGAGGAAGCTCAAAAGAGGTGTACCTAACATGACAAGTGAGTTAAGCTTAAGGTTATTGAGCAACTACCATATTAGAAATATAGAGATGTGAAGTGTTTCAAGTATGATCATATAGTTTTGTGATTGTTGATAGTAGATTTTCAGCTAAAACTTGTTGGGTCAAAGCCCAATAAGTAATGTGCCCCTTAGGCCTAATACCGATATATAATGGGCCCACTCCACAAAGGCCCTTGAAGCAATTCACGCCTTAATAAAGGAAAAGGAGTCTCAAGCAACCTCGAGTCACCCAGGCAACATGCGTTCATGACCTCGACCTCAACCTCATACATAAAGGCTGAGGTTGACAAGGTTGTACCAATCATGACCTTTGAACTCTATAGAAGGTCCACGGCAACCTGACAACCGAATCTCCTCGGCATTCCATGCCTTGTTCGACCACCTTCTGTATCTAGCATATTCGTGTCATAACACTAGCATAAGTACAATCACATATGACACTGTTATGTCATGTAGATCAGGCCAACCCAATGGAAATCTACCACGTGTAAATGACATCTCATGGTCCCCTTAGAGTTTGCTATGGCCACTTCATATAAAGGATTATTCGATCTCTCAGGAAGTAAGTGATCAATCCTTAAGACCCTCTCTACTTTGCTTTTAGAGGATTGTTAGTGTTTTCTGCCTTTACTTGAATCCACAACTGACTTAAGCATCGGAGCAGCTACGCCAGATAACCCCTCGGCGTACCATTAACTAAGGTTTCTGTGTGTGTCAATCTTTGGTGCTCCAACACCCTTCATCTTCCACTAGGGTAGAAGATTGAAACCCTACCAGCAAATTCGATACTTGCAACAGTGATGATTAAGAGAGTGATGGCAATGAAAGGAAATGACCTAATTTGATGAGAGTGAGAAAGTGGAAATTAAAGTAAAACACTTAAAAGAAATTAATGATCTTGTACATAATGGCTTTGGGGGAACCTTTTTCCTGTGGTTAAGCAATCATCAATTAAAGAAGAACGTAAGGCAAATGAAAACTTGTTTTAGATTTAATGTGTAATAAATGGAAAGACATGTGCTGTTATTATATATAGTAGGAGTCACACTTATGTTGCCATTTTTGTTGAGAGGATGTAGCTTCCTACCACTCCATATCAAAACCCATATAAGCTTTGTTGGTTCAATAAAAGGAGGATGGTACATAAGCGCGAGTCAATCTACAATTCAAATTTAATACCTAAATTTTGTATAAAAATTTAATTTGGTACCTATACTTTGAAATTGTCAATTTAATATTCAATTAAAGTTTTCACAAGTATTTTTACTACCTTACTAATACTACCTACTCTCTCTCTTTTTCCATAGAAGTAGTCCATCAGTGATAGAAACTGTTAGGAACATTAGTGAAAATTCAATGACATAGTACAATTTTCACGTCTACAAATAGATTTAACTTTGTTAAGGAAGTAACAAGAATAGCAAAAAAAAAAAAAGTTTATTTGGGTATTAAATTAACCACTTTGAAATTTACATGCTAGATTGAATTTTCTTTCAAAGTTCAGGTATCAAATTTGACATTTATCTTTTTCTATAAGGGTACGCAATTGGAATGGTTTTTGATATTACACCTATAGATATGGGTCATTTAATCTTAAGAAGACCATAAGATGATAAGTTCTATATTCCTTACTGCTGGTTCACTTTGCTACAATAACAATTATATCACAACTTTATTTCATAAGAAAGACTTGTTATAGTATTTAATGATATTTTAAGCTTGTAGTGATGTATCTATATAACATTTGTTATAGAAAAAAATATTGGATAATCATTCATTAATAAAACTTATAAATAATAATTTAATGTTGTAATCGATTTTTCCCTAAAATACACACGTTTAAATAAAAAGAATTTAACAAATGGTAGTCTTTTTAGTTATTACAACTTAGTTCCATTCCTTGGCTAAGCTATTACATTGCAATCTTATTTCTTTCGGCAAAGTAAACAAGCTATTATTCTTTTCAGAATAGCAAGAGAAGCTTTACTCTGTTATCGATGAGTGTTATGGAGATTAAGGGAGTCATATAGCCACAATTAAAAAGAAGAAGGGGAAATGAGCTTATTTGCTACTAATTATTTGTCTTATTTTAACAAATTTCAAGTACCATAATCGAGGTTGAATGATTCCCTAACTTGAAATACTAATAAGGTTAGAAAAGTATACCAGGTGCATAGTTCGATCAAAATAAGAAAGTGTAGGTGGGGTGTGAGGGTATCGTTATAAGGCAACGAGTGGGGGTCTCGATTAATGAGCACCTCATCTTAGACCCTACGCTAATACCTACTAATTATCTAAACATCATCTAAACAATGATGACCTCTCATCTAAAGGGTAATAGCAACTTTATTCCACATAGGGTAAAGTAAAATGGCAGGTCCATTTACCATTGAACAATTTGAAAAGCAAACTTGCTAAATGCAACATTTCACTCATTAAACTCCATCTCAATTACAATTATACTCTTAGAAGAGTAACGTTTTATTAACAATTTGAGGGCATTAGTTTATTTTTAAACTCTCTATTAATGAGTGATTATCTTTGAGTAGTCATACCATTGATAACTATTAATTGTGTTTTTATCAATTAATTGTGATTGTGATAATTTGCTCCTAAGATTTGTGAGAAATATCAAGTCTTATTAGAACCTACAATTAGTTTAGAGGCTGTGGGTTATATCAATCCCTACTATAATTGTCAAAACCAATTTTATATATGTTGTGAGGACTATATAATAGAATTTATGTCCATATCCTTTATTTTTATCGAATGCACACAAAAACCCAAAAGTTCATATATTTCCGCTTTAAGCTTTATTCTTATAAATGTCCATTATACACCCCCTCTCATCCCTCGTATGATACATAGGCGTATCAAATGGCATCTTTGTCTTTAATTCACAATAAAGTTCAACGTATATTGTTGACAAAAGTTATGTGGCAATTAGTAACCAATGTAAGGTTGTTTCATATGGAAAAGAAAGAAAGTTCAATTGAGGACCATGAAAAAGGAAGGTTTTATTATTGGGCCTTGTAGTGAATGCCCATTAATATGCAAGATAATGTGTTGCAGAGTTTTGAGTAACTTCATGTCTAAGAATTAAATGCATATGATACTAATTACGCTGTCCAATAGCTAATATTAATAATAATACAATGTTTGTTGTATTATTTTGAGTTTGTGCTTGGATGCATGATTTTGGAATTTGCATGAATATGTTTGTGGTTATATACTTGGTTTCATCTATTTTTTAAGTATCAAAGAGATCAATTACTCCAAAAACATAAAAATAGGTTCAATGTTAGTAACCAAGACAAATCACGAAACAAGGAGTCATAATCTATGTTCAATTACTTAGGTATAGTTTCTTATTTAATCAAAAACTTCTAAGTTGCAAAATATTGAAATTGGAAAATCACATGTGAGATGTAGGAACAATTGTGGATTACTTATGGCTTGAGGATGCTTAGTTGTTTTAAGTATCAACATGCTCATATTGTGGTATCAGTATAATGTGGAATATTCACCTCTCTTAATTTTAGGACATGATGGGTATGATATTGTTGAAGTCTGCATATGATAAAAACATTGGGATTGAAACTATCATGTTTCTTCTAATGTTCTTTAACCTCATTTGTTGTAGTTGTAAATGCTCATCTTTCTTGTGTTTTAAGTAAGCAGGTATAGTAGAGTGGCTAGGGCTTAGGAATGTTTATTAAATCTGTAAAGCCCTGATCTTAATGCGGCATCAACTCATCAAATGGTGACATGCAAAGGCTCAATAACCTGTTAATATCACCAACATGCATTTAACAACTCCAACTCTTATTAATGATTGTTTCATCAATATTTTAAATTTTCCAAAATAAACTATAGCCATTTCATACCTATCTTAAAAGGAAAATAAACTTAGTTTATTTTATAGAATCAAAATACTATAGCTTCATATCTAAAAAGAAAAAAGTTCATTTATCTTCAAATGAGACAACTTAATTAGAAATCTGCTGACTAATCCGATCTACTGTTGTCATCTCTATAATCCACAAAATATCGTACCTAGATAAATCGAACACTATAGATTCCTCACCTATTCCCAATAAGATCAAAGTGGGTTGAGCTAGAGCCTAGTATGACAAAACCATAAACACACACGTATGAACAATCATAACACATATTTACATGTATCAAGTCAATAAATGCAACAACCACAATTTATTATCTATAAATTAGCTAAAAAACGAACAGAGTTTAAAACTATTTGCAACAAGCGCTATATCTAGAGTAACCCGTGACTCCCCAACAAACGTATACTATTATATACATATATTTAATATTGAGTACTCCCCGATACCTAAGAACCACAACCATTGTCACTTGGTTTACTATAATCCTTTCTAAGTGTGGCTCTATTTAAGATAATGTCACATAAAGATCATCAGAGTGCCACTCTAGCATCACTAGTCCCAGTCCACCAAGCTTGACTAAACATAAGTAGCAAAATAGGAATTAGAGTCCCATGAATGATTGATCCATTTCCAATGCTAATACCTAACATGCACAAGCAACAACTAAGGTAGTGACATATCTGAATCAGCTTATAAAACGATTAACTCAAATCTACTTGAATCACCTGAACACTCTACATGACAATGCCAACTCATTACTTAATAAAGAAGGAAATATATCCCTAAGGTTATCTAGTTTTGTTAAGTTCTTAAGAACTACTGCTATTCTATGTCTAAAATATATTCCTACCTAGATTTAGGTGTACTTGATATTTAACTAAAAGTTTAAGTATTTGGGAAAGTCAAAATAAGGATAAAAACAAGATTATATCATCTCCCTATTGATCACACTCGTGTTAGATGGCGTGATAGGCTTAGGAGGGAGAAAACAAATTTAAAATACCTTTGTCATGCCCATTATAAGGGGCATGATAATCATCACAGCCTCTATCATGCCTGTGATGGGGTTGTGATGGCTATCATGGCTATGATCGGCTAAGACTCGCGACTCCCGAGGAGATGATGACTGTGACCCTTGTTCGTGCCTTACTTTGCTCCAAAACACGAAAAACTCCAAAAACATCCCTTTTCTTAATTTTAGATATGACGAAAACTCCAAAAACACCTTATCAACGTATACACATTGTTTTCTTTGATCCTTAAACGTATAAGACTTCAAGATCATGATGTACAACATATAAATATCTTTTTCTAATTTTCCTCCTCTTTCGCATATCTAAAACCGAAAGATCAATTGCTTTCTCCCAAACATAAACACCTTTACACCATAAGCATGGGTTAGTGTTAGTATCTCTCTTTAGATGTTTTGATGATAACAAAAAGATCAAGTATTACTAATGAATTTGTTAATTATACAGCGATTTTCTATTAATCATGAATTGACAAAACAAGTGAAGTTAAAGCTTTCAAGGAATAAGTAAGATGATTTATGAAAGTTAAAGTGAAGCAAAAATAAAGTCAGAAGATAGCCCAAAGAGTTTCCAGAAAACTGCAATAAATTGTTATACTCAGATACTGACTCAGAGAGTAAGCTTGCAACTGATTGTGTTTGAACATAATATTTTGATTATGATATTTGAGAAAGTTTTACATCAAAATGAAGACCCAGCTCCAAAGTTGAATATATTTGGGTAATGCATTGAAATGTTCTACAAAGTTGGTTAGTATATCTAAGGGGATTTGAATTTCTTTTAATCAAAGCTCATGAAAATTCAAAAGCTTATGACTGAAAAATCAGATTAGTTCTAGATTTGATAACTTCAAGTATTATGAATTAACCTCGAGTTAGTTGTTGAAAATATGATTATTTGAAGCTCCAAAAGTCATGGTAGCAGAAGTTGTCAACCTTTTTAAGCTCGTTGCAAGTTGGATAAATAGAAGAAAGATATAATGCAACTTTAGGGATATGGAAGATACTCTAACAAGAAGCTGATTGAGATGATAACAACGAATTTATTTTTGAAGGATTAACATCAAAGTATACAAGGCATGTGACTTCTTAAATACAAACAATAGATTTGTTCAAAAGATAAGATCAATCCATCTTTGCAAGCAATATTTCAAGAACTACAAGATACAATAACAACCATCTTTCAAATTCGAAATGATCCATTTCCCTAGCCGTTATTCAATGAAGGATAAGAAAAGGAAGACCATCAGAGTAGATATATATACGTGAAGAGAAAAAGAGAAATAAAATATGTGCTCAAGAAAAAAATTTCGAGAATCTTTCTTGCCTCTGATCTAAAACTCTATCATTCATATTTTATACTTATTAAGCTAAGAAGTGACGAATTTTTAATTCCTTGTTTCCATAATATCTTGTATATCTCCTATGAAATTGTAGAATAGTGAAAGTGACATTTGTTTCTCCGTAGATCAATAAATAGCTTGAGTGAAGTTAGATAGGTTGAGCAGAGTGATTGAAGTCCATCGTATTTGGATAAGCTGCTACTCTCGTTTCTTTTGGATATAGTGAAACATACGGTGTGGAATACCAGGTCCCAGGCTTGGAGCTAGAATAGAGGACTGACGCTCAAGACAGAATCTCTATAAATCAATTTTGCACTCTTATCTTCCTTTATCTTTTTAATTTCATGCATATTTATTTGTTTATTTCTGCTGTACATCGATCTCAGAAACTTAGTCAAAGTAACTGGAAGCTAAATTTTTAAATATTTGATTAACTCTTTTTGGACTTAATTGAACCTAAGTTTATTTGAATCATAATTAATATTAACAATATTTGTAATCAAGTTTGGTTGTTTACAAATGAGTTTATTATCCATTGTAGCTAGATTAACTAAGTGGTGTGACTTTGGTTGATTTTTGAAAAACACAAATTTTTATCAAATAACTAATTCACCCCCCTCTTGGTTATTCTTTTGGGATCAACAGTTAGGTAAGAAACTATCTTTGGAACGTTAAAAGACCACAAAAAGAATGACTTACCTTAAACTCCTTGTCTTCGATTGTTTCTTCAATGGAAATTCTTTTAAGAAGGCAAAACTAGGGTTCGGACTTTAAGAAACTACTATAGAAAAGAAAAGTCATCAGTTTAGGAGGAATGGTTTTATTTATATAAATACTTAACTAGGATTGACAAAATTACCCCAATTTTAAATTAGTGAAATTACACTCTTGTCCTTCTTTATGATATATTTTATTTTATCTTACAAAATCCATAGGGATTTATTACACCATGTTTTTGGCAGTCTTCATAAGTAATTCCATCGGAGATTTCACTCTTGGTCTTTGTTATTAGATACCAAGGTAGTATGCATTTTAGCTGATTGGGTTTGAATCATAGTGACATGAGTTAGGCAGTCATTAGAAGTACTAAGAATGCAATCGGGTTGGGTTTTGGGCAGGTCATATAAACCCAAACTCAAACCTGCTACATTATAGGACATACCAAACCCGACCTTATAACCTTGTAGGGTTTTCCTTCTATATTCAAACCTGCCTTACAAGGTTTACTCTAAAACCCGACACCTGCCCAATTATCAACCCAATTACTCGCCCTAACCACCTGTTACTGATGCACTCATACAAGTATGCTAGTAGAAATAAGATGAAAGCAGCTTATTAAACAGTTCATATGGTCACAAGTCTAATTTCTTTGATAAACACAATGAGTGCATTCTTAAAATATGATAAGACTAAACGCATGATATAGTTGGATGTATCTGTCATAAATTACAATCAGTAACGACAACATAAGCCATGTTCCTTCCCCAAACACTTCTCATGGTTTGTTGTTTGTAATAAAAATTCCAACAGAGGTATTGCATGTTATAATTTAACAAATTTTACAAAAAGACATATTTAATGAAACAAAGAGAACAGATATTGTAGTAAATATGAAACAAAGGAAAACATACCAATAAATGAACAAGACTTAAAAAGTCAAATTATGGGAAATGAAAAAATTGAGAGATTGGAAATTGAAATCCAACCTTGGAATGCGCCAAAAGCAGTGAAACATGTGTATGTGTGTATGAGAGAGAGAGAGAGAGAGAGAGAGTGAGTGAGAAAGAGAGCTTTTACCTACTGGTTGGAGGAGGACGACCGACTTCGAGACTGCTGGATGACAATGATTGCTATAGTAGGACGACATGATGGGCTCGATGACCACAATTGCTAGACGACGATGATGACGGGCTAGACAATGATGATTGTTGCACGACAATGATAGATAAAGAGGAGGAGCAACTTCAAGGCTCGAAGAGGAAGAAGATAGGCTGGATAATGACAATAGCTGGACGACAGTGATGGCCGAACGACTAAGATGAGCTATACGCGATGGCGAAGTCTAGAGGCGGACTGAGTAGAGTGCAGACTGAAAGTGACCTTAGAGGAGGAAGAAGACTAGATGTGATGGCAAGAAGGGAGATTGGATGTGACGGCGGGATGGAAGAGAGTGAGAGAGTATGGATGAGAGAAGAGATGGACAGGAGCTGGAGAATGGGAAAGTGGAGATGCGGCATAGAGATAGTGAAGAGTGTAGGGTTTCATTTTTTAATTTTTAGTCTATTTAAGTTTACATTTACAATGCAATTATGAATTATACAAATGTTTTCTTTTTGTTACATGACTAACTATTGGAGTATTTATCATGTTTTAAGTAGTACCGGAACGCGACCCTACAATCCTACAGGGTTTTTATGTCAAATCCAAACTCGATCTTAAAACTCTATAAGGTTGAACCTTATAAGGTTTTTACCGGATCGGGTGGGTTAGAAACCCAATAATGGTTCACTCGTTTACATCCTTAGGAAGTACAACTATCCACATGTATTAATACACTAATTACTAGAAAAATCATCGGTATAAGTTCCTATTACTAAGTATGTACTCTAATAGTTATTACTTGACTCTATTAAATGTATTCCATTTTAAAAAACAAAACACATTCGAACCAATAAGAATGAATATTCTTATTTTCAAACTCATTTTATTAAATGTACAGTGGAAAATAATATACAAATGTCTAAGAAAAAACTAATATACAAAAATAAGAAATAAAGCATAAATCTAATGGGTGTATTATATTAAAAAGTATGAATGTTTGAGGGTAAGTTCATTTAATGTATCAACACTTCAAGTGATCCACTAAGCATTCACCTCATAGTCCATTATAATGCCATATCCGGATAAGTCAAAAGCTAAAGAGGTATCATCGAAACTTGAAGAAGATAAAGAATGAGATGGAGCCTAGTATATATATACCACAGGCACATACATATGAACAAGCAATATATTAACCACATGCATACACATAAATCTAATGTACAAACATTCCTTTCATTATCTTTAACTTTTAAGCAAGGCATGCATCAAAAGAATAACTTAGTATCTTGCCCCACACACACGCGTGCCCACACACACACTTTTATATATTGGAATGGGGGTACTTTCCAATATTCATGACATCAAAACCACTAGATTTACTCAAATCCTCTCCATGCACCACTCTACTTCTGGACAATGTGACACATAAATCATCGGATTATCGTGATAATAAAATGGGTGCTGTCCACCAGTTACCAACAGCCATGCACATAAAAAAAGGGCCAAATAATCATTTGATCAATTTGTAATTCTAACTTAAACAAACACAAATAATAAGTAAGGTATACACATACCTAGAATATTGATTCACCCGAATTCTAGAATCCTTTAACATGAATTACATGGCAATTAAGTTGTTTGAGTTCATTTATCCTTTTAACCTGTCTATGATCTATACTATTACAACTCTCACCTTTATCCTACTCATATTTAGGCTTCAAGATTTTAAAATACCAGTATTTTTTTTAAGAAGGTATCAAATTGGTTTTTATTGCTTTTGCAAGGGAGAAAGGTGATTTCAAAGAGGTTATAGTATTAGTATGCTCAAGCAAGCGTACGACCAATTAGGGTGTTGTATGACTTTTGAATGGATCAACTAAGTTATAAATTTTTAATGCATAGTTGAGTGCACTGACACTGCATTATGCATCGACATTGCACAGATATTGCACTTGGTTATACACATTTAGTGATAAAATTTCACATCACAAAAAGGTACATGGCCTAATGCACGCATATGAACTCGTGCATAGGTTTGCAGTTGCACTTCTAGAATTTTCATATTTAATCACCAAGAGGTACATGCCTGATGTACAGGCCATGTAGGGTTATGCACTTCCAAAAATTGTCTTGTTTCATAATATTTCTTCTCATTTACGCTCTAAAATGTTTTATAACCGTCTTATACTCAAATCAAACACCCTCGTGCTAAAATAAATCATCATCTATACTTATTCAATAAAAATAACACTCAAAAGATTAAAGCATGTCGAAATCATATTAATTTTCAAAATTCTTCGATCTTTCTATTAAGTACAATGTGTCTTACTTTCGCCTTAGGAGATTTCTCCATAAATTCCTTCTAAATTCTTTGTTTATCTTTTAGAGTGTCACTATCAATACTAATATGCCAAAATTTTGTGATCTAAGTGTTTATCTCATCGAAAATATAAGAATAAGGAAAAAAGAATTAACATTTACCATAAGAATTTGTTGGATCTTCAACAATTTTAAAGGATTATTGAGAGGGAGGAAGGGAAGCTTTTGAACATAATGGGAAAAAGAGAAAGAAGCAATAACTACCGGAGCTTTTATAAGTTACTTAACCAACGTATCTTTTAAACTATTTTTGGTGGGACAAAAATACCCTTACTTCTATATCAATATTACATTTATACTCTTCCATAATTATATGTATTTGTTTAGGTTATTTATACCCTTCTGTATAAACTTTCTGAGTGTGGACACGTTAAATACATCATCATATACTCAAACTAAGTTTGGTGATAATGCCAATTGATAAGCCACATTTCTAACTTTCTCTAATATTTTAAGGTTCCTACATACCTAGGGTTATGCTTGTCCCTTAAATAATATCTAATCACTCCTTTAGTTGGCAAGATTCTTGAGCACACATGTTCTCCCTCTTAGAACTCTAAGTACCTTTGATGCCTATCAGCATATCTCTTTTAGTAGCTTTGAGTCGCTTGCATCTTGCACCAACTTTAGTCTTAATACTTGCTATCACTTACCCTATCCTAGTGTATTAGACTCACATTTTCCTCCATACAAGACTTTATATGGTGCCCTTTGAATGGTTGCTTGATAGTTATAATAAGATAATTTCATTAAAAGTAAGTAATCATCCTAGTTGCCATTGAAATCTAGTGCACATGCCCTTAGTAAGTCTTCTAAAATATGAATCATTGCTTTGATTAACCATCTATCTATGGATGGAAAGATGTGATAAATTGTAGTTTAATCCCAAAGCTCTATGTAAACTTACCCTAACCGACTAACAAACCTACTATCACAAATTTCATTGATATAAAGTTTCGCTAATTTCCTAAGTTCTATCTTGATTGGTTAAAGAAATGTGCTAATTTGGTTAACCAATCCATAATCACTTGTATTGTATTACTTCTCTTTGGTCTTAGGAAGGAGTGACAAAATTTATAGTCACATGCTCCTATATCCACTTAGGTATTGGTAGTGGTTGTAATTGTCCTACTGGTCTTTGGTTCTCAATGTTGATTTATGGACATATTTTAAACATTGTGACATGTATGTTGCAAATCTCCTTATTTATGTTGCTCCGCGATACAGTCTTTGTAAGAAACTAATTTTGATTGCATTGAGTACATCAATACCAAATATGATGTAATATGCATATATCTTAAGCTAGTAAAACAAGTCAGTTCACAACAAGCAAAATGTAGAAAGAAGAAGAAGATAAATTAACATAGTATAAGAGGTAAAACAAAACTTAACAAATATTTGTGATTGATTCTGTCTTCTAACATAATCCATCTTTTGCAATTATTTTTCAAGGTTTTTAAGTTTTTCAGGCATTAGAATAATTTTTAATTGGCCATATAAAAGAGAAAAATAAACTATGAAAATAAAACTAAATTACGTATGTTCTGTTATTTGAATGTTGTGGCATCTCCCCATTTATTTTACTTTTAGATGTGTTTTTCATATGCTTTAGTGGGTTAGGCTATTAGAGTGTGTCATGGTTAGGACTTTGAATAAATTTCATTAGCTTTACTTAAATTTTCTAGGCTGCTCGTAGACATGGCTTCATAGGACTTGGGATCACTCTTTCTCTTAGTCTCTCTATATAGTAGTGGTGAAACTTCATATATATTGATTTGTTGTTGTTTTAATTTCCTTAAACTTGCTTATAGGGTTAGATGCAGTACTAGTCAATTTTTCTTTTAAATTTGAATCTAATCATACGATTTGTTTCAAATCGATATAAAATGGTTTAATCCCAATCAATTCGTGGGTTGACCCATTTTCTTTCATTTTAAAATAAAAAAATTCCATCATTGAAAGGCATATACATTTTTTTTATCACTACACAAATAATAATACTTGAAATTAATTATTAACCTATTTAATTATTATTAATACAAAGTGATTTTATCCATCATGGAAGTACTATAATTGTATGCTAGCCTCATTCTCTTTAATTGTTCTTGAACTATAATGATATAATGGACTAGATAATATTAGAATATGCTATCTCAATAAGAGACACAAATTTCAACTTGTTACGATCATTATCAACATCTTATCGATTATATAACCAATAAGTAACTAAATAATAGAAGTTTAATAATTAGTAAGCCAGAGAAAAAAAATGTTCAGAATACTAATGGTTGAAACCTAAAAATTAACTCATTTATACATACACTACAACAATCAAAACATGACATGCCAATCTAATTATTGTCATAAAGAATACATAATAAATCAATGATTAAAAATTAATTAAATTACTTTTTAGACAACAATAAAAATATATATGTGTAGGCACCGCATTTTTGCTTAATCAAGCCTAAATAGATATTTGTGTATAGAGAAATATGTATATATTTTAATGTGTGATAAAAAAATTATGTTAAACCAAAAATCACACATTTCAATGTTTTAAGGAATGATCTTGACATGAAAATTTGATTTTATAAGCCTTAGAAAATTATTCAAGTTTAATATAATATAGTTTTTATTACATATTTAATTTATGATTCAAATAAATGAGCCTAAATTATAAACTTTAAAGATATATTTTGTGCACACATTGACAAGAAAAATCCAATCTTAATGATAAGACACATATATGCGCAAGTGAGAGGTCACAGGTTCAATTATAGACAAAAGGCACAAAATGAGCTTTTAGTTTTCTAAACAAAAGAAGACACATGGTAGCATGCAATTGGCCTACACACGTTGATGTCATCATTGACGTCAACATCGCCATCTTCCTTAAGTACATGAAGAACATTCGTAAAACAAAAGGAACTAAAGAGGACATAAGGTAGCAAAAGACGTATAACTTCAAGCACATGAAGAACACACACAACATGGTTGAGTAGCCTACTTGCTCATCCATTTTTACTTATCTAAGCTTGCAGTTTCACCAAATTGATGGTGAAATTGCAAACTAGGCATGAAACACTTCGTAATGGTACCAAATTTGTGGATTAATTTGGGGTTTTAGTGAGTTAAATCGAAGAGGGAAAATTGGAAAATGTCAATATATCACTTTCCTAAAATGTCAAAGTTGGATTCGGATTAAAGTTTTTTAGGTAAGTAAAAAGGTATAAGAAGCTTCTTAACAATCCTTAAGTAGCATATATCTAATTTAATTAGAAAGTTATCTTCAATTCAGTAAGAGTTTGTGCTAAAAACAACTCAAAAGCCTAAGATCCAAGATTGGTTAAATTGGCAAGTTTTAAAGCTTCATTAAGATAGTATAAATAAGACATAAACATCCTAATCCTTGCACAATTTGCTTTCAATTTACTTGATTTTTAAATTTGTGTTTTGGAATGTTCATTAGGGTTTTGTGTTTTGATTTCCCTGGTGTATAGGTGAAATTGAGTAGATTAGATCTTGTAGAAAGCACTAGGGCATCGAAATCTGCAGTAGTAGGTCTAATTCGCTCTTATGAAGGTTAGACCACTACCGTTAAAGGATCGTTGCCACCATTGCATTCCCTATCTTGAACACCACTTTCTAGTGTTTTTTTTACCAAAGCACCATCACCGAAGAACTTGCGCCCTTCACTCGTGCTGTCTGATAAGCCTACGACCATTATGTTGTACCTTAGTTGCTTGTACTAGAAGTCTAACCCATCTTTGCTGGTGAAACTCGACTCGCTCTATTGCCGTTGATGTCCCCATCCTTCGTCCGCATCAGGTAAAACCTTTTCTCTTTTTTATTTTATTTTATGATGATGATGGTGGTGGTGATGGTGGTGGAAGCGACAATGGTGATGATGATGATATATGCATCTTACGAGTGTGATTTGTTTATGACTTCGAAAATCTAAAAAATAATAATGATAGTATTAAGATCTCTCAATATTAGTTTTGATAATAACAAAAGATAAAATTTTTACTAACAGATTATTAAGTATGCAATCGTCGAGTTATAAAAATTATAACCAAGTATGATTAGAAGTTCTATGGAAATGTTTTTCAAAAGAGATCCAACTCAGAGAGTAATTTAGAGACTACTTGGAAAAGTTTTTTCAATAAAATCATAACACTCAAAGAGTAACTCAAAAGGTAAAACTGCTGCTTCTCAATAAGAGTAACACTCAAAGAGTAACTCAGAGAGTAGACTACTACAAGGACAAAATCTACAAGATTATGAATAATAAGTTGCAGATTGAATTTTTTCAATTCTTTCATCAATTTAAAGACCTAGCTTTAAAATTGAATGTATTTAGGTAATACATTCAAATATATTTCACAAAGTTGGTTAAATATCCAGGGGATTCAAATTTTCATCTTGTTAAAGCCTTATTCTTGAAGAATTATTTCTGACAACAAGCTCAAGTTATTCAAAGTCCAAACTTGTTTTCAAGATATTTCTAAATTCGTTTTCAAGTCTAAATTTAGTTCAGATATGTCATGAGAAGTTTATTATCTGTGAGATATCAAGGTCATGTTTGTAAAAGAAGGAATTCAAATTTGAAGTTGATTATTGATAGTAAGATACGGTCCTATTTTTAAGAGATATAAATATGATTTATTTCGAAGTGTATCAGAGGTTGTTTTTAATCAAGATATGGTCAACAACATTCAAGAATCATCTACATCGAGATAAGGATCAATATTCAATTTTATTATCAAGTCATTATCTCCAACAGGTGGATAAATATCAGGAACAAATATTTCTTGAATGGTCAGCTTTGTTTATGTTTTTCATGTTAGAAGAATTACTGATAAAAAAATACCAATAGATTACGTCAACAACAAGGAGCACAAAATCAGGAACAAAACTTATCTCAAGCATTTAAATTTTCATCCTATCTAGCCACTGAAGACATAAAGATAAATAAATTAGCAGAAGTTCAAATGGAATATAACTATCGTAGGAAAAAAGAAAAAACTCTCTCTACTTACTGCAAATTCTTTAGCTCACAATTGTGCTAAATTCTGTTACTTTAAAATTTTCATTTCTTGCACCAAAATTTGAGAGGATACTTAGGTCTTTGTTTCTCATTTGCTTAGCTTTTGAATAGTTTGTGAGAGTTAAATTACAAATAGACTTGAGTTTACAGATAGCAAGTATTTGCTCGAAGTTGATAGAGTGAATTGATGATACTATTTGTAATCATATTTTTATTGGATATAGTGAAACATATTGACGTAGAATACCGGGTCCCTGGCTTGGAGCTAAAGAGAGGACTGACACTCAAGGTAAAACCTCTTATTACGTAAACTCCTCTTACCCTACTCTTTATTTTTTATGCATTTAATTACTTGTTGTGATTGCAAAGCAAACTCAAAGCCATACTTTATTATAGCTAATTGGGATAGTGTTTAAAATTTAGAAAAATCAAAATTAAAGTTTTGTTTTAAAAACCAATTCACCTCTCTCTTGGTTACTATTTAGGACTAACAAATAGTAAAAGTGGTAGTCGAGGTTATAGTGATAGTATTCTTTTTAAGTAAAATAAAAATACTAATTGATAAATATGTGCTTTGTGAAAGGGTTATATTGAATTAAAATTTTGGATAGATAAATCGTCGTTGAATGTTCTATTATTCCATAATTTTGCCTTATTATAGTATAGTGATGACCTTGATTGTGATAACATTGAATTTTGTGATTTTGTCATTGATATGTATCATGTTATATACTTGTTCATAAAATATATTGAGATCTTTATAATTGATAATGCAACTTTAAAGATATATAAACCTTGACTATGCCATGAATATGAATATATGATCTTATTCTATTAACATTGCACGTTCGATATTGAAAATCCTTATAGTAATTTTATTCTTGATAACATGTGGGGTGTTTTGAAATATATGATTCATATTAAAGTATGTGGTTCTGCTTGTTCAAAATTTTATTTTGTCACTTAGAGAAAATTCGATTTTCATAAAATTGCAAAAACTTAAATTGATAGATTCAGGGATCACATTTAAACAATTAATTTTTGCAAAAATCGATAAAATTTAATAAACTTAAAGCGATAAGAATTAAAAAAAAAATTAAAATTAACCAACAAACTAAAGTTTTTATTAAATGAAAGAACCACGTATCATCTCCGTCTGATCCAAATAGTAGGTAAGTAGGCACTTAACAAGTGACTTAAAACATGAAAAACTTTATTTTTGTGAAATTAATGTGATGTTGTGAATATTTTTGTGTCTAATTAAGTTAACAATTACATGTAACTTAATAATCTTTTGTAAATTTAATGAATTTGATTGATCTTGTAAACGTTAATCAAATTGGTAGATACTTTGTAGATATCATATAATAATAAATTTTAGGATATTTAGGGAATGAGTTATAATTAGAAAATTTAAAAGTGGTAATCATTTGATTTTGATAGGATAGCTTCAAGACTCATGAATTTCTTATTTTTTTTTCCTACAAAAAAAAAAGATTTTTTGCGCTTGGTAGCAAAATTAGGATCAACCACCCATTGAGCCTAATTTAACTTTTCCCAGCTTTAGTCAAGTGGTAACTCCAAAATTAAAAAAAAAATAAATTTCATTTAATTATTAGTCGAGATTTATATTACACAAGTGAGGGTTTAGTATAAATTGCATTAAAAAAAATAAAACCGAAAATCAAAATCCAGGCTCGACAATATGGTTGAGTTTTTTATTAAAAAATTATATTAAATAGTTCGATTTGAAAATTAAACCATTCCAAAACTGCAAACCTAATAGTCTTCGTTGAACCAAATCATAATCGAACTATTTCAAAGAAACCAAAATTTCAATTTTGTTTGATTTGGTTTGGTTGGTAGTTTGATCTTTCCTCTCCCCCCCCCCACTCATATATGATTGCTTCCTTTGGTTTTTCATCACCAAACTAGCCTTGTTTCTTCTTAATTGGTCAATGTCTAAAGATGTAATTATGACCATTAGTCTACTTGTTATCTCAATTCTAACAAAATAGATCAAAACATGAATTTCAAAATTGGATGGTAATGAGAAGTATCTTTTTACCACCTTCTCTATGCTTTAAGTTATCATATACCATTTTCAAGATTAGTATCATTATCAAAAGAACATTGTTTAATGTATAAGTATCAATGATGGTTCCCTTTTTAAGTAATGTTATCGACCCGAACCGGCCCAATTAGTTCAATCCAGTTCAATCGAAATTGGCTATGAAAGTGAGTTGGTCCATACATTTGACTTAGATTTACATTGATTGACTTGAAAAGAAAAATAAAAAACTTATAAGAATTTTAAATACATATTCATATTATATCATAAATTTATAAAATATAACATTATATTATGTTTTCTTATCTTTTAAATAATATACTTATGAATTTAATAACTAATTGATATATTTGATCTAAATTTACATTTAGTTGAGTGATATCAAATTCATTTATTTTTCATAATTAAAATGTGTCTTATATTTTTAATTTTTATTAATGCTGGTTGAATCCAGATTGCTCTTCAACCCCTAATCCCTAATATGTTCGGATCAACCCGATATAGTTTTGACAACATTGTTTCCAAGTATCTACATGCAAAACCTAAATTAACTCATCCAATGATATAAAATTTTAAAATTATTACATATTAACAAGGTGGCACGATGTCATTTGAATTTTTACCAGCTCAAATCATATTATCATTTCCACATCATTCTTTCATCATTATGACTATAACAATTTGGACTTGTATCCATATATTCATTTAAAATTTGAAAACATACCTAATTCTCCACCATAGGATGGCTTGTCCAAATCCTGAGGCCAATGTAGCTATTCCATGGGCCTAACTACATGGGCAGTCAGTAGTTAAGTACATTACAGCCCGACAACCGACGCACATCCGAAACCGAAACATCTTGAATGTTATCCAAAGTCGTTGACCTGACGTAACGCCTAACTTCAACACGCCTCGTGGACTTCCATGCCCTTCTGCCTGTGTAACCATTAATGCTTTCGTAACTTACGCTGTGTTTGGCAATCCTTTGGAAAATTAAAAACCCTGGAAAACGATGGAAAAAAATGAGCTGATGTGTTGCTTTTGTTTTCTAATCAAATTTGGAAGGAAAATTTTATGAAACAAGAATGAAAATATTTACTCTTTTTTCCACCACTTTTCGCTACTTTCTTTTTTTATAAAACACTCGATTTCCATTGATTTCAGTAATTTATCACTGATTTAGTAGTTTGCCATCACTTTCCATTGATGTAAAACATAGCATTAAGATCCTATTCACCGCTTATGTTGAGAAAAGATTCGATGGTATTATATATTATATATAATATACACGTAATATGTAACTTTTAATAGTATATTAATATATGAATCTAGAAATGATGGTTACTATATTAACTATATATTAAAAAATTATTAAAAACTACACACCACGCACATTCAGGTGATATAATAAACACTCAAGGTTTCTTCCTTGTGTCTCTGGAGAAAGGAGTAATACTAGGAAAAATACCCTATAGCTAAAATCTAGGTAACTACTAGATAATATTTAACGTGAGGTGGATGGTTTAAGGTAACTACCAGATAATATTTAACGTGAGGAGGATGATTTTTAAAATTAAGTATGACTCAAAAGATGATCCAATAAAAAATCATTGATAGTTGTTTATCATGTGAATATGTTAATACCACACATTTCACGTAATACTAAAATGAAATATGAATTGAACGATAATATAAAAATTATCAATAGAATTATTAATTATAATATGTTAATAGTTTTATAAAAACTTTAGGCTTTGAAGTTTGAACCTACGAATTTAATTCTATTATTTATTAATTTTTTGTTTGGTTGTCACCCATGTCAGTCTTTTCTTCATTCAGTTAAAGTTGCACTTTCTCACACCGCACTTCAACACAAAACTCATTTTTATAACACACCCATCATTTTTACACCAATCAACTTCCATATCCAGAAAAGCAATAAGAACATGAAGGTTAGTCTAACATACTCTTGTCGCTTCAATTTCATTTTTTTTAATGTACTTGACACAGGTGTTTCTGTTGTTTTTTTATTGGATCAGGCAGTAAGAATGGGACTTGTTACTGTTTGGTTATCTGGGTTCATGCTTATTGTTCTCTCCATTTATGCTACACAAAAGTTGCCCACCATTAAGGATAGGATAATGGAGGTTTTACTTTAAAGGGTTCTGGTGATGAGAAGGGTAGTCCAAGGATTGTTATGTTTACAGCTCCAAGTAACTTTTCTGGTTCTGTTGGTGTTAGACAGAGTACGGCGATTCGTTCATGGCTTGGTTTGTCATCACAAATTAGAGTGGTGTTGTTTAGTCAAGACCCGGATGTTGTTTCTTTTGCTCAAGTTTTTGGTTCTAGAATTTCGGTTGAACCCAACATTGATTTTACGTAAGTAGTTGAACATTGTCAGTGTTTTTTATAATGTTTTTCTGTTGTTTTCATGTTTTTCTTTAATCCCCCTGATTTCATAATTTGGCAGATTCTATTAATTTTGGATATGTTATGTATTCTTGAGGTGATTTTGCCAAAATGGGTAGATAGGAAACGATTTTTTGGAATCTGGAGATTGTTTGAAGTGCATTTCGTTTCGGTTTAAAGCTATGATTTGGTTCAAACCTCTTATACCTAAATTCCCAATAGAACTGGAAAAATTACACCAGATATGTTCTTTGAGTTGACAACATCTCAAAATTTCGAACATGGCATGGAGCTGGACTTAGAATTTATAAAACTATGTTTGAACTAGTAGAAATGTCACGTTTTGCATATCTTTTATGCTTTTTTCTCATCTAATTTTATTGATACTGACCACAATGTTAGATGATGGATCATTGAACAACTTTAACCACAAATCATTTCCCTGCCAAAAGTTTAACAAGGAAAATTCTTTCAGCACTGTCTTGTAATTGTGATAGTGCATTACTGTATAGAAGTTTTATGAGGATTTATTATCTTGTAGAATTTAATGTGAATGATTAGTCAAATGACATCTTAGTGTTTCTTAATTCCAAGTCTTGGTCAAGCTGGCTATTTATCTGATTTGCATCTCTAGGTTTTTGGGTACCCCATTCTTTCATTCTATGGTAGCAAGATCCTGGTCATCCCATCCGACATAACTGTTGTGATTCACCCCGAAACCATCCTGCTACCAGATTTTGTTTCTACATTGAATTTTGCTGCTAAACTTGATGATGACTGGTTCCTGGTTGCTTCCCCGCATAATCTTTCACACTTTCCTTACAACTTAGACATTGATGGGCTCCACTGGCTAAGAATGGATGGAACAAGGAAAATGAAGGAGGTATGGAGAAGCTTAAACCAGATTGGACGTTATAGCTTGTCCAAAACTTCACTGAATTAGGATCTATTTTATCAGTTGCAGGAGATGCTTATGAGGAGTCAGAGATGGAACCACTTTGAGGAGAGATGATTTTGGCATGGAATAATGGGGCTTCACCCTTACATACGGGAGTTCTTCCTCCTTTCTTGTATGGGAAGGGAATACACAACCATTGGGTAATTAATGAGGCCATGTTATCAAAATTAAGGTTTGTGTTTGATGCAAGTAGAAGCATTACAAGTTTTTATATAGATAGTTCAGACTCGCAAGTAAGATGTTGTGACAACTCAAGTATTGAAGAAAGGATTTGGGAGTATGCAGGAAATTCCCATCTTGGTGCACTTTATGGAACATCACTTTTCCAAGAAGCTAATTTTTCAAGCATGACAAGACTTGTGAAGTGCAATAGTAAATATCTTTTTGTGGACATGATGGATGGCATGATTCACCTTTATGATTTGCATGAAAATGCCCTGGATTTATTAGAAAGGAGGGTGCTCCGTTCACACAGAAAGAATAAAATGATGACTTGTGTCAGAGACATGAAATTACAAGATGGTGTGTCTAGTAGGTCTCTGAAAAACCAATTGAAACAACCAGTGCGGTTAGATTTTCCGTTCTCTTTGGAGTTGCTCCTTTCAATGGTTGCAGATAAGAATAAGACGATTGTGCTGGGGGTTGCTGGATACAGTTACAAGGACATCATGATGAGTTGGGCTTGCAGATTGAGGGGCCTTGGGATTACAAATTTTATCGTCAGTGCTCTTGACCACGAAACTTTTGAATTTGCGATCTTGCAGGTAGCTGGCTTACCATCTCTATGATATAATTCTGATTGCTTTTATCCTTTTCATGAGGACCTGCTCATGTTGAATGGTATGATAATGGTCTGCAACATCATTAGATGAAAGATTATCTAACCATCATCCATGGTAATGTATGTCTAGGGGCACCAGGTAAATCTAAAGATCATCTCTTGTCTTACGGATGCATGGTATAGAAGCAGTTTCAGTAATATCTGGTCAATATCTGCACTTCTTATCAATTCTGTAATCAGCAATTCAGGTTAGTTTTTGCAGAGATGGAAATCACGTTAATCTATAGATTGAGTTTGGAGCTTTTTTACTTATTTATCTCTCTCCATGTACTTGCTAAGAAGGGTTAAAATCAATTTATTGGTCTGTCTCTTTTTCCAATTCATGTGGATTTTCAGATCTTATCTACATTAAGTATAGATTCATAGTTGAGAACATCACTATGATGCGTCCACAAAAAGATCCACGTATTACTTAATCTGTCTTCAAAATGTGACGTGCGAAAGTCAGCTGTTCGGTTTCCCAATGATTAATTAGTGGTCAGAGAGTCCTTAACGATAAATCTAGCTTGATATGGTGAAAATATGTGTGGATAATATCTTGTTAATATAGTTTAAACTTGAAAAATTGGTGCGGGCTTTATATTCATTACTTGCACTCCCAGTCACTTGTGGGTTTAAGGCTTTGATTATAGTCCATTAAGTTTTACGGCTTAATTAGATAGGGGCTGAATGACGACATAGGGGATTGAATTAAAGACCTTCTGCTTAAGTTAAGCTTAGATTCGTAACCATCTTATTTTAAAAGTTAAATTTGTTGGTGGCCTTTATGTTTATTACTCAGACTTTGGCTATCCTATTTTTTCCCCTTTCTTCTTTCTGTGTGTGTTATCAACCTTTCTTGCATAGATATGGTGCATTCTTTCATGGATCAGCATATTCTTGTTTTCAAATATTCTTTGATCATGTGGAATCAAGTATGAAAGCTTTGGTCATTAAATAAAGCATATTTCAGCCACAAGAAGAAGATTCAGTTTATAGACATGTAGTCTGCAATCTGGAACTCAGTAGCACCAAATGTTTGTCTATTTTCTCCTCTTTAGCCTTCTTTCCTTAGCTTCTGTTTGGAATTTTCAACTATTATTCTATTTGTAAAACTTGCACCTGATCTAAATTAACTGGAACACCACCTATTTACTGTTAGGGTCTTCCCGTCTTTAGGGATACATCAGCACCAGATGCCATTAGCTTTGATGACTGCCACTTTGGAACAAAATGCTTTCAGAAGGTTACCAAAGTAAAGTCAAGAATAGTTTTGCAGATACTCAAGCTGGGTTACAATGTTTTGTTGAGTGATGTCGATGTATATTGGTTTAACAATCCACTGCCACTGCTTTCCTCTTTTCCTCCTGGGGTGCTTGTGGCACAGTCTGATGAATTCAATAAAACAGGTATATTCACCAAGCCTTATTCTTTGCATTAGGAAAATTTTCAAGCACACCATCTTGATTAATTATACACTCAAGGATAAAAGATAACTTTAGTAAAAAGAAAAAGAAACTCTGATAGACTTTGCCTGGGTTCCACCACTTTTTCCCTTTTTGTAATTCTTGTTTTTCCTTTGATCATCTTTGATGTTTCCCTATTCACCTTAGCATATGAATCATGTAATGTTGGCAGGTCCAACTTAATGGGTAACTCTTTTTGTGTAGGGCCAATAAATATGCCAAGGCGTTTGAACTCTGGTTTCTATTTTGCACGATCTGATGTACCTACAATTCGGGCCATGCAAAAGGTGGTTAAGCATGCTGCAACTTCAGGGCTATCTGAGCAGCCGAGCTTTTATGATACATTATGCGGGGAGGGGGGTTCTAATCGGATTGGAGACGATACATGTGTAGAACCTGAGACAAATTTAAAAGTTCATTTCTTGGATAGGGACTTATTCCCTAATGGTGCATATGGTAACCTTTGGGAGAATTATAAAGTCAAAGAAGCTTGTTTAGGAAAGGGATGCCTTATCTTACACAATAATTGGATTAGTGGGAGAAGGAAAAAACTTGAACGTCAGGTTTCATCTGGACTTTGGGAATATGACATTAGCACGAGGATGTGCCGGCATAGCTGGGATTAGACAAGAGGGGCTTAACATTGAAACATTGTTCTTCTTTCTTTTTCACAAGCCCTGTCATGCTTTGGATTTATCAATGAAGTGGACAACTGGAAGAACTATCCTTCTGTCTTCTAGCGGGTGAAGCCTTGGTTTCATCACACATAAACAAAGCTACTCACTGAAGAGCAGGCAATATTTACAAGCAGCAAGGGCTAATTGTATGTCAACGTAATGCAATATTTTCAGCTTCCTCCTAATTTAACATGCAGATATCTATCTAGATAATTTGGTATCCAGCTATGCTTAACCAATGCGTGCATTTGTTAGGTCTAGTTCGAGATCCCAACAAGGAATCTAATAAAAAGAGAGAACCAGTAGGAGCTTTCATGTCATCATTTGACACAAATGCTTCCATTGCATTGAAGTGGAGAGATGATGTGGTGAGGGTGGTACATGCTGGTGGAAGAGCTGAACTCTATCAGAATGCACTTCCTGTTTCTCACCTGATGGAAAAATATCCTGGGATGTGTGTTGCACGCCCAGAAGTGTTCAGGAATCCCTTTGCCTCCATATTGCTTCCAGAAGAACAGCTGCTGCCTGGCCAGAAATACTATGTCATTCCTGCTACTACTGCCAAAAAACTGAAGCGCAAGCATCAAGCTAAATTGAAAGTCAAGGAAGGTGCTGCACAAAAAGAAAGAAAATCGGACGAGAAATTCATTCTTAATGATCCTGAACTCTCTGAGGATTCCATCTGTTCTGCAAAAGATTTTTATGTCTCCAAAGAAAGGTGGGAAAAGTTGTCTAACAGTAACTTTACATCAAAGAAAAAGGTAATAAGAAAGATGCCTTTTGTTCCTCCACTCCCAAAGGCAAGACTATGTCGGTCATTGACATGGGAACCAAGCCTAACATCTGTACAAGAGATCTCTCCATGAACCCTATTCTCTCTTGGTTGCTGTGGTGTAAACAACCTGGCACTATTGATCTTGCAGCCGTTTAGCTGCTAATTAAGTGATGGAGTATTTACCTACAAAGATGAGTTATACTCTACTATTCAGTGACTTTTTACATGTACCACATTTGTTGTCTTGTTTTCTTCATGCCTTTATCTAGTCTCTGTTGTAAGATGACCTACTAATATGGTATCCTACCTCCATCTTCTGCACAATAGTCAACTTTTTTGGACATTTACAGCATGCTTTTCAGCAAATAATCTGTGTAATGCACTTTCATTTCTTGAGTATATGTACCAAAAACAGTTTTTTCAAGAGATTTTGACAGGAAAAAAAATCTGATTCCAGATCACATAAATTTACTAGAGCAATGGTTTTAAAAATGGTACATAACTTTGGATAATTTTACATGCACAATACTAACCGTGGAATCACTATAAACACGATTCGAGTTTAAAACATATAACAACTATGAATTGTTACTATATATGTCAAAAACTTTGTATACATAATCAACACACTTTTTAGCTGTTCGCTCGTTTGTTTCCACATGCGCAATCATAATATGTATGACAAAAGCCTAGTTAATACTGATGTATAAATAACAGCTAAGATAGCACCAACTGGAATTGTTACTGCCCAAGAAGTCACAATCTCCCTAACAGTCTCAGCTCTAACACTGTTAAGCCCCCTAGCAAACCCCACTCCCATAACTGCACCAACTAAGGTGTGTGTAGCAGAAATGGGGAGCCCTAGTTTTGATGCAAAAAGAACAACTGAGGCTGCAGCGAATTCAGCTGCAAATCCTCGAGTTGGTGTGAGTTCAGTGATTTTCTTTCCAATTGTTGCAATCACCCTGTACCCCCACATCAGGAGGCCTGCAACGATTCCAAATCCTCCCCATGCTAGAACATCGGTAGGAATCACGATCTCGGCTCCACTGGCACCACCATGAAGAATGGATAACGCAGCAGCAAGAGGACCAATTGCATTAGAGACATCGTTTCCACCATGAGCAAATGACATGAAGCAAGCTGAGAGAACTTGCATATAACCAAAGACCCCATAAACTATTTCCAGTTGAGCTCCTGTCGGCCCTGCAAAATCGGAGAGGAAGCCTCCAATTTTTTCTTTAGGCTCTGTTTTTGATGAACTGGCTTCAACAAGCAGGTGCCCTAGCTGTTTGCGGATGATTCTGTCGACAAGAAATGCACCAGCTGCACCACAGGCTAATGCCTGAGCCAGCGCCAGGGGAAGGATCTTGCTGAGAGGGAATGCTGCAAATGATATTCCTGTCACACCCAGAAAGACAGCAATCGGAGCTGCTGCAGCTGCAGCCTGTCCTGGATTTGAAGCACTGTACACAAACTGAACAAAATAAAGGCAGTGAGAAATCAGTACTTCAATCATTTTGAGACATGACACGGCATTCAATTCCAAGTGTTAGAAAAGTACCCTGCGGATGCATTTGTAGACTAGAAAAGAGACAAATGCCCCCATAAGTGGTGAGATAACCCATGATGAGGCTACCCTGACTAACGAACTCCAGAAAACAGCATTAGCTCCACCATAGGCAAGACCAAATCCAACCATTGATCCCACAATGCAGTGTGTGGTGGAGACAGGCCAGCCATAATATGATGAAACCTGGTTGCAGTTTAAAATCTCAGTATCTATTACAAATAAATCTTAGACAAATCAAAATCTTGTTAGAAGCTAATAATCCGTGAATATATTAATTCCAGTTCACATGCAAGTTCTAACACCATACAGGTCTTTTTTTATTAATAAATAAGGAAATGCAACATCAAGCATTCAGAAGAATCACGGAAATTAGATTATGGATTGCTTCATCTCAATCTAATATGATCTCTGTCTTTTCTGGTACATATACTATTCTCCTGTCTAGTCTAGACAAAATTTTTATCTAATATGTAGTATATGTGTACATTATAATGGTACAATGAGAACAATCAAACTTACAGAAAAATCTTAAATTTCTAAATACAGCATTTAAATCGCCTTAAAAATGCATACATACATACATATGTACATATATATGTACTTAATTCATTCTTTTAGGATGATTGCACACTTTCCTCACCCAGTTTGTGCTGACAATGGTGTCTCTCATAGTATTTCCACCTTTTCTAACACAAATTTTCTAAAACAATTTCATGTCAATGTTTCTAATGCTGTCCCCATAAAGCTTTAAGCTGATAACTACCATGTGCAGCTGCTCTTAATGGCATCATACCTCCAATAATATTGATGGTACTACTGTTGCCTCCCCGTATGATATCATCACCTCCCCTAGCATACCACCTATCCTAAATCCAAAGCTTGCACATTAGCTCCAAATAAACCACACGGTCCACGTAGCATTTCAGCCACATTCTCCACTAACATTCTTTTTGAGATTCATGATATACCCGCTGCATATGACATATGGGATCCACTCTATTAATGTTTTCTTGAGAGTTCCATGGCTCGATGAATGGAACTGAAGCAGCGAGTGCTTGTCTTAAGATTGAACCACTCTTCCATTGCTGATTATCTTCACCAGATGAAGTCCGTTGCTGATGAGCATACCTCCATCAACAAATCGCTTTGCAAATTTGACATCTATTATGCAATAAATATAATAGCTCACACTATATCTACAAGTTTAACTTTTAGATTAGATTGTTATAGTGTTAACCTTTATATGGAATAAGAGTAGGAGGTTATGAGTTTGAATCTTTATGCACTTATTACAATCCCATTAAAAAGTTAAGTCGTCCACATGATGAACCTTAGTCAAAGTCAAAATCCGGTCCACAAATGAGGAAAAGTGTTATGTAATAAATATAATAGCTCACACTATATCTACAAGTTTAAACTTTTAAACTAAAGGGTTGTATTGCTAACCTTAACAAAATCATCATTCATACTTTTCATAGCTTCCAAATTGAATATGACATTTTTAGTTGCTACACTCACACACTCCATAATATCTCTCACTTTTGAGCAAGTTTGTGTTAAAGGTCATACATCAAGAACAACGGCTCAAACACAACGATGATAATGATGCTTTCTCCATGACAATGACATTCATCTTCAACTATAATACCCTCTCACCTCTCAACAAAATGGTATTGTTGAGCGAAAATATCGTCACATTACTGAACTTACTCATGCCATTTATTCACATGCCACTCTACTACCTACCTTTTGGGATAATGTCATTTTCATTGCTGTCTATACCATTAACTACTTGTCTTCGACTAACCCTAACCATATATACTCTTTTGAATTCCTACACCACGCTCTCCTTGTCCACACCTCTCTTCGTACCTATGGCTATCTTTGTTTTCTGAATACCACACCTCAAGCTCAAAACAAACTTTCCTTTGCTCACTACCCTGCATTTTAATTGGGTGCCCAGCACAATACACACGTTTTCACTGTATTTACATTACTCTTCATGTTATCTTTCATGAATCTATCTTCCCTAAAACACTCTTAAGCTCAATCTCCCTTACCATTTCTTGCCTTCGCCCTCTCTTCCTTTCAACCTACCCACACGCCCTCCCTCCAACATCACAGCAAATTCTTGCCTTGCCTCTCCCACTACTCCTTCCATCCAAACCCCCTCATCGTTCCTCCACTTCATCCTCTTACCACCACAACTGAATCTACACCTATCCTCCCTCCCGCAACTAATCATGCTGCCTCTTAGTTCCTCTCAACGTTATATGCTATATGATTCCTAGCTCTCTCTTTTCCGGCACTAATACTACTGTCCTGTCTAGTCGATATAAAAAAAATTCATTTAATATATAGTATATGTGTAAATTAATAATGTTACCATAAGAACATATAAGTTACAGAAAACTCTTGAATTTCTATAATACACCACTTAAACAGCTTAAAATTCTCTTCTAAAACATAGCAAATCAATTGTTCAGACAAATATATATCTATATCTGTGCAATTATTTCTTTTAGGATGATTCTGCACTTTTCTCACCTAGTTGAAGGTTTTCTTGACATAATTAATATTTCATCAGTTAATATGATTAACGTGGATAATAGATCGGTTTCAAAAAATTATTGCAGTTTCATACTACTATAAAATATAGACTTGATACTATATTGGATCTTTATAAAGGGTATAAGTACGATATTTCAGAAATTCGAATCTTCCATATAATCTTTACTAACCTGTAGCCAAGTCCCAGCAGCAGCCAACGAAGACAACAACCCAGCAAACAACAAACTATCCTTCCCTCTAAAAACATCAGCCACCAAAATCCCTTTCTGCATTGTATTCGTCACGTGTGATCCCAGCAACATCGCCCCGGAAAACTCCAGCACCGCCGCCGTCAGTACCGCCTGCCGGAGCGTGAGCGCCCCGGAACCCACCGACGTCCCCATCGCATTGGCCACATCATTAGCACCTATGTTCCAAGCCATGTAGAAACCAAACAACAACGTAGCATACGACACAATCTTCGTCTTCAACGCCACACCTTGTCCTCCTAACGACTTCATGAACAGTGGAAAAGAAAGCGCCGCAAAAGCTATGCATATGGCAATAGCCGAAGCAGTTCTGGACGAAATGTTAAAAGCCTGTGCCATCCCAGACATGTTGCCACCGGTGTTGTTGTTGTTGTTTCTTTCATTCTCAGTCTCGTTATCGCCCACGGTTGTTGTCGTCGTACGTGTCGAGATCTCACGATGTGCATGAAATGTTATGGCTTCTCCGAAGTCGTCGGCTTCTTCGCCTTCTGCATCGGCAAAGGAGGATATGCTAGCAAAAGGGTTGGTCAGCCTGGTGGTTGAGGAAGAGCTCCTGGGGAGCTTTGTGAAAGGGAAGAAGTTGTGCATGTGATTTGCATGTTTTGGTGGTCTTGCATGGAGGGTGAGATCTCTTCTGGTGGGTGTGTTTGTTTCATTGTTGTTGGTGAAAGAAGAATGGGACCTGAACTTGGGGATGTGGTAGTATGGAGAGTTGAGGAGGAGGGAAGCATCAGTGCTGTTTCTGGTGGAAGATAAGCAGTAAGAGGGAGTCATGACAGGCTTGATGAGAACTCAGAAGTAGTGAAGTGTGTGTGTGCGAGAGATCAGAGAGAGAGAGGGAGAGAGAGAAAGAGGAAGACAATGAGAATTCCTCAGAATGTGATTTCTTGGGGGCATTCTTCAAGGCCATGAAATTTTGGGTGGAGGAGAAAGACTCAGAGATTGGATAAAAGAAAGACAAAATTTTGTTGGAGTTGCCTCATTTAGAATCATAAATCGTAGGTGCAGAAAAGTATGTTATATACAATTTAATTTTGAAAGGGTGAATATGATAATTATACTTGAATTTTATTTATTTTTGTAATTGATTGTTTTAAATTTTAAATGTTATAATTGTGATTTATAAATCTTTTGGAAACCATCAACTTTGTATCTAAATTCTACATAAAAATTTAATATAATATATAATCTTTAAAATGATCAGTTTAATACTTAATCAAACTTTAGGTAACTATTTAGTCTATTTTACTCTGATGTTGAAGAGGCAACCTATTAGTATTAGTTGATACAAAAGGGGGTTATAAAAATTCAATAATAAATTATTTTTTCTATGTTAATAAATAGTGCTAATGATATTAAGAAGACAATAAATAGTTACAAAAAGTTTAAAGGTTAATGATGAAAATGGTTGCTGAATTTTCACAAAAAGAACAATTAGGAAACCAAAGTTTGATTTTGAATAATTTGTAAAGTTTTCATTAACTTTTTTAATACCTGAAGTAAGTGAAATGAGGTATAAAAAAATTTATGAAAATTTATTCATATACCAAAATTGTTAAAACTAGTCTTTAGGTATGAAAAAAAGTCAACGAAAATTTTGTTTCGATACCAAATTATCCATAAGCAAACTTCAGATAGCTGATTACTCTTTTTAAGTAAATTCAGGCACTATTTTTTTTATTATCCTAAAATTTAATTAGGTTTAAATTAACATTTTCTAAGTTTACGTACTAATATGAATTAACTTTATTAAGGTAGTTAATTTTTACAAAGTACTTAAAGTTAATTTACTATAATAAAACTGGGATTTTGAGAAATATTTTTTTTCTCTAAACATAAATTTCTATTGCAAAAATTACTATCACTGATTCTATCTGTAGAAATGTAACTTACCTTACCAATTTTCTGTTATAGAGTTTCTATCTCTAAAAATCAATTTTTTTATCTTGATTATGAAAACGAACAAGGTTTACATATGAAATTAACCTTTTGAATTTTGGGGGGTTAATGATAAAACTGGCAAAATTTAGATGTGAAATGCGACAATTGCAATTTTTAAGATTACAACCTGCGATTTTAATCTTATTTTTGTTTTTTCAATATCCTTGTTGTTGTATTCAAACCAAGCTTTTGATAGATTAAGATATTAAAAAGTAGAAAATATAAATATATATACTTAAATTTATAAAATTGGACTTATTTATTGCTTACTTTATAAATTACTAAAATTAAAATTTATTTTCGTATGAATAAAGTATATTTTTTTGCATTTTTTTTATTTCATGTTTCAACTCTTATTTTCCAATCAATATCTTTATTATATTAAAAAAATAAATAAGATATAATTTTTTTTCACATATCACGTTTTAAATAAATATAAATTAAAGGGATATATTAATAGGAAAAAAATCCAAACTTTAAAGGAGAAGAAAAAGAAATCTTGTGTCAAATTGTTACCTATTCTAGTCTACTACTAACCATAACCATATATTTAATGGTGCCTAGTAGTTATTTATTTATTTATTTTTTTTAAAGTTACTCGAAGAACATGGGATTGGTAATGTATGGTGTCTTGAATTTTGAAAATTGGCACTCTGCAGCTATAAGGTTTTGAAATTGGTGTTTGGGGAATGGAAGGTGAGAGAATGGGTGTGTCTTTGGAAGCATGCAAGATGGTTCGATAGGATTGACCATTGAGTGGTGGTGGTTCATAAAAGGCCAACTTGAAGGATACCTACAAGTCTTATATTCAGGAATATTCAGTTCTCATGGATACAGAAAAATTGGGCACCTTAAATACTATCCATTAGATAGATAGATGGGTTAGTTCTAAAAACAAGGATCTGACCAAAAGTGACTTCATCTTTGTCTTCTTTAAGGATTTTTGTGGGTTTATTAATGTTTTGGTGGAACATATTGAGAGAGAGAACCATGATTGGCTCAATGGGGCTTGAAGGGACAAAATAGAAATGCTTTGCCATATGATGTTTGGTTTGTAGTATGAAATAAGAATGTTAGAATAGAATTATATATTTTTTAATTTAAAAATAGAGAAATAATAACTATTTAGTAATTTAATTACACATGAAATAATATTAGCTTTAGATTAAAAAATGTAATTGAAAATATCAATGTATTTTTATGTAATATATGGTTTGACTATTAAAATAAGTTAGGTAAATATGAAAATATACTAAAAAATTTCTTATATATGAAATAACAATTTATTATTTAAATGAACAAAATAAGATGTTTGTAAATAGTACACAACAGTAGCTTTTTAATAGTCGTACAATTATTCCTTGTAGCTCTAACAAATCAACTTGTTGATGAATCATATATAACTAAGTGTATTTCTAATGGTATCATCACTAATCACTTGTAATAATACTGTTATCACGTTTCGTATACGAGAATCAACTTGAAATAAAATTGCTATTTCGAGTTTCATTCCCATTATAATGTTTGGATGCATTTTTAAAAGCCGGAATCGAGATTATAAAGAATTGATGATTCTAGTTTTCGAACAGAATTCGATTCTACCTTTGAAAAGTGGATTTGTGATTTCATTTCCCCTCATTCTAATTCATTCAATTTCGAACAATTTTTGCATACATATCCAATCATGATGTATACATCTTAAGATAAAAGTATAAAATATTGAATATTGAAATGAAATATTGAGTATTGAAATAAATATTAAATTCTTTATTCTATTTTAGTTGGAAGATGTTTTTATGGGAGGTTGAACGTGATTTTGAAAGTTATGAGACAGCAGAAGCGAGCATTCAAATTATTTCAAAGCATAATAACTCTATTAGAAATAAGGAAAAATAATGGTAAATTTATTATGGTATCTCTATTATGAATAACATAAGACATTAATGTTGTGTTTGGGTTTTAATATTACAAACAATTCAAAATGAATATTTTAGAAAATAAAAATAATTAAATGGTTGATATTTACTTTTTATGCATTTTCATATTAACAGACTCTCTAATAAGTTGTAGAGTTGAGTACCAAGAAATTGAAAGGAAAATTATAAATAATTCTTATAAAAGCAACAAATAGAGATCTAAATTGATTTATGGATCCGGCTTTATTATTTAAGGATTTGTAGAGGGTCATTTTGATAATTGGGTTTTTAGCTCAATTTAATGCCATAGGCCGTCTTTTGAGCTAGTAATAGGACTTAGAAAACCGAGTCAAATAAGAAATGTCATGGAGAGATTTGCTTTGTAGGCTTGAAATAGGGATCATCAGACCGATTAATTCCACTATCGGTCTAATTTGGTTTCTTGTGCATGAAAAGTAAACTGTAGAAATATCTTCATGTGATGATTTGAGATTTATTTGACTAAAATAAATCTTAAGTCCATTTATATCGAAAAAAAGGCTCTTTTAAATAAATAATGGGCTTGTTTTATATTATAAAAACCCTTAGGCTCTTTCCAAGCCCATTTGTAAGCCTAGCTTATTGCTAAAGAAAAGAATGCTTCAATCTTAGTCGTCGAATCCTTAGGAACAATCCAAAGGCTAGCATCAACTTCCAACATTTATAAATAGAAGGTTGTTTTCTCATTTTGGGATTTTTTGTGCATTGGTAAGATTGAGAGCAATGTGAAAACTCTGCCGAAGCATCTTCAAGAAATATCAAAGCATCAATTCTATGAAGAATGAGTCAAGAACGATCGAATATATCTGATTTGATCTTTTATCACACTCACGCACTTAAGAAACCAGGTTTACTTATTCCTCCTCTCATGCCTCTCTTTGCGACATCTTGCACGTGTTATTAATTTAGGACTTCTCTCAGGTTGACTACCACGCCTATTGCACATGACTAACCAGCTGCGGTAACCCTACCATACATTATTTGGCGACTCAACTGAGGACAGAGGAAGTTTACAACGTATCCTTCCATGTTATTCCTTTGCGGCCATGTGTAGCTCAAGACGCACCCTGCATGCGCGTGGCCACTACTATCAGATCCATCGCATTACAGGATCTTAAAAAGAATCCTTACATTCCTCCTCTATTCTATCATGCGATGTTATGTTTTTATGATATTTTTTGATACTTAAAACTTTGTAGGACATATTTTATAATTTTTTAGGCCATGTGCGAAACTCATATCCACGTATCTCTATGAACTAAAATGGTATTAGTATTTGCAAAACTACTATTTATCATCTTTAGAATTAGATTTTTTTTTTTTATATTAGTCCATCATTTTCAATCCAATGATTTGATATTTCCACCTTCACAAGCTCACGTCTATATATGTGGTTAGATTGAAATTAAGATCATCGAGCCAATATGAATGTGTTTATAGTTTATAAAACAATTGAGATTATACTTTCTTTTTTCTTTGATCTTTTTTATTTATTTTCTTTTTATCTCTTTATAAGATTTTAATTGTTCAGAGTGTTAATTTTGCTTTCTCTCTATATTACTATGTTGTAAAAAGGTTATTTGTTAAGTTAGCTCTACAACCATATAATATATTGTAGATGTGATGTGAGCCATCATATTTATTACTTGACACTCTCCTCACTTTGACACAGTGAGTAAGTGTAGATAAAATAAGAGCACTCACGAGTGATCTAAAACACACAACGATTGCAAAAAGATGCAATCTCAAGAGAAAATCCTCTCAATTTAGGATTTTAAAAGTATATCATATGTTCTTCAAGGAAAAACCAATCTAAAGGACTATTTATACTATTACATAGAAAACCTAAAAAGATAAATAATAAATAAATTGTGCATCATGTAGGCTTGTAGTGTAAAATAAAATTTAGCGGCCTAGAATAAAATCATAACAAAGTAGGCTGGCTCCAAAGCCGATGGGGTAGAAATATAGTCGACGGTATAAGTCAAGGCGGCTTAGTGCTGCTCCTTCTCTCCTTCTTGGATGATTCTCTCTTGCTTAAATACGTGTTTGCTATGTCGTCCGCATCATTCTCTTCCACCTGAGAAGAACTCGATCTTAAGTTCTATTTTAGATATAATGGAGAATCGTTTAAGTAGAATGGAAAAAGATCAACAACATTGAAGGTTTTGGAAATACCCATGTTGTTAGGAAGACCAAACATATATGCATTGTCATTGATTTTTCTCATGATTTGATAGGGACCATATTTCGTGGGCTATAACTTATTGTACTTGCCCACTAGAAACCATTCCTTCCTCAATAATACCATTACTTGATTTCCTACCTTAAACAATTGTCTTTTCTTGATGTTTGTTTGCCACTTCCTTATACTTGGCATTAGCTTCCTTTGCTAGTAATGTTGACAATTCTGTCTCATGAGTATCATATACATCAAGTGAAGTAGAAGAATGCTCATTGTCTAGCATGAAACAGGCTAGATATTGTGGAAACACTGATGAACAGTCTTGAAGTGCATCTTTAATTTTTAAAGAGTACAACTTAGCCTTGACAGTAGATCACCTTCAAGTAAAATGATGCGTATTTTGATATCTAATAAGAAACTTTCCTGCTCTAGCATAGCAAGCTGAGAACCATCCTCCTTGTTGAGAAACAAATAGACACCGCCAATTTTGTACAAGTTAAAAACAACATGACCTTTGCCATATCCCAATAAGAACTTGATCCTCCTATTGTAATTAAATTTATCTTTGGCGATTGATGTAAAATCATCCAACATTTCAACACGGTTGGAGCAATTATTGCCATTCTTACAAAACTCACATTAAATCCAAACCTAATTAAAGCAACCACAATCCGTCTATGGCAAAAGAATTCCAGTTTTGACATGGGAATAGTCATCTGAGTATCAGTTCCTTCATAATCAAGTGATCTTGAATTCTGTGTTGAAAAGGTAACAAAGACAAATTACAAGTTGTCATTGCCCTATGTCTCATAGAAGACATCACCATAAAATCTTTTCCTTTCCCAATTTCCCTATCATATAATGAAGCATTAGAAGCCTTCATAATTCCTCCAGCCATTGAACAATCAAGCTCATAGGTAGACATGCTCAACTTGATATAGATATAAAATATGGTAAAGCATTCTTAAAAACATCATCTTTTAATTGGGATATTGCCAATTTGTATCCAATAGTGATTTTGTTAATGGCGCTACTATCTACGCACATTTGCCAACTCCCATCTTTCTTGGAGACAACAATGCCGATATGACACATGGACTCATGCCCTCTCTAATGAAACCCTCTGGAGCAACTCTTGTACTTTCTTTGGTAACACTTCTGTCTCATTCGATCTCATCTTGTAATGTGAAAGATTTGGCAAAATAGCACTAAAAGTCTAGGAACTAAGTCAATATGGTGTTGATTGTCCCTCATGAAGGCAAAACATTTGGTAAGTCGTTGGGTAACACTTCGCTGAACTCATCCAATTGCCCCTTGATATTGTTTGGCACCTCTTCAGTCTTCTCCTCTTTATCAATGGCCATCACTTGTTTTACAATCAATGCTTGTATAGTTTGGGATTCTCTCATAGCATCCCCCATCTCCTTCTCTGATTGCATAATTGTAAGAAAGGAATGTCCCTCTACTTTGGAAGTTCATGATGTTCTACTGATTTTTCGATTTCATAATCTACCTTCCTTAAATCATTACTTTGTGCCGACATCATAACTTATGTGGTACATTCACGTATCAACTTCCGTCCCTGATGATATCTTTGGTGCTATTGAAACATGATCTCCTCATAACTAAGATGAAGAAATTCATCTTCTAATAATTGCTTCATTCTATATCATGTCCTAACAAGTGCTTTTTCATTCAGACTTCTCTTCTTTTACAATATCTCCCACCATGCAGATGCATAGCCTTTAAGCGTACATGCTACCAACCTTACCCTCTTCTCCTCTAGCACCTTCATATAATCAGAGAGTTGCTCAACCTCAGCAATTCAATCAACAAAATCTTTAATCCCTAAATCTCCTTTAAAATATAAAATAGCTTCATTTAATTTCAAATCATTTCTTCCATTTTCATTTTTACCTCTATAATAATAAACAAAATCACCACTTTTACGTCTATATTGACAGCTATCACCACCATATGCCTTAACTCTTCCATATCTACCACCAATGCCTCATCTTCGTGGCTATTCTTCCTCCAACAACTCATCTTCCTCCTCATAATCATCTTTGTAAACAAGCAACCTTCGATTCGCAATATCAAGTCTGATAATAGGATCATCGCATGCATACTCTGCCCTTAGTCACATCCAAAAACTGCTCATGTTCCTGTTGGCATTGGATCTCATTACGTCGAAATGCTCGATCAAGTCATCAAAGCGCTATCGAAATGCCAGAATCTCTAATCCAATACCATGCTTCGAGCCCGTGACTGGGTTTGTAGGGTTTTCGCATCCTGAACATCGTGTAGGATGTAACCACCTCCTAAGCTGTTGTCTCCTAACATCTCCATAGAAACTTTCCCACTCTGATACCACTCTGACGCAACGAGTAAGCGTAGATAAAATAAGGGCATCCATCGAGTTATCTAAAACACACACGATTACAAAAGGATGCAATCTCAAGAGAAAATTCTCTCAATTTAGGATGTCGAAAGTATATCATATGTTCTTCTAGGAAAAACTAATCTAAAAGACTATTTATAGTATTACATAAAAAACCTAAAAAGGTAAATAATAAATAAATCATGCATCATTAGGCTGGCAATGTAAAATAAAAATTGGCGGCCTAAAATGAAATTGTAACAAAGTAGGTCAGCTCTAAAGCTGACGGTGTAAAAATGTAAGTCGGCGGTGTAAGTCGAGGCGGCTTAGTGCTCCTTCTCCTCCTCTCTTTCTTGGACGACTCATTCTTACTTAAATATGTGTTTACTATGTCGTCCACATCACACTTGTAGGTTGGGACTTTGATTTTGATTAAGGCTCAAGCCTTATTAAGTGGAAGACTTAATTTTAAATAAGGTTATAATGAGTACATAGAGGTTTGAATGCATGACCTCTTACTCTGATACAATATTAAGGTTAATACAATAACTGTCCAATCTAAATGCTTAAACTTGCAGATATTGTGTAAGCTATTATATTTATTACTTAACAATTACAAATTGTGGCAAAAGAAAAAAAAAAACCTAGTTGCAAAAGATACATGTTATTTTATATAAATCTCTCTATCTCCTTAATTATTTTGTTAAAATTTCGTATTTTGTATATCCAATTTTCTTGTACTCTTTATTAATATGTTGAAATATTTTTTTCAAAAAAAAAAAAGCATGAATAAGTGTTTTAAAGTGAATTATGTTTATTTACTAGCACATTTTTTCATGCTATTAACACACAACACATTTTATTTCAATGGTCAAGAGATAATATTTAAAATAATTAGGTGATGGTTGGAAAGTGAAAAAATAAAGCCAAAATTGGACATAGTTTCTTTGTGGGCTTTTCTTCTGCTTGCTGACTACCATTAAATGGGCTGATGCTAGACTACTCATTACCAGTGTCTATCGGGTCCAAGTCCAAACTTCCGATCTCTTATAATGGACAAAAAAAAAAAGGAAAAAAAAAAGAAAGAAAAAAGAAAAGAATGGGTATCTGTTCATATGTTTATTTTTCTTGATTACTGGATTTGTAATAGTTAACATTTCCCAAATTTTATAAATATAACATATTTCAAATATCCACTTACCTGTACTATAGAACTATTTTCACAACAAACACGATTTTGTTAGATTGTTGCTATTTAATTTCCCCTTATTTCACATGAAGTATTTTTTGTCCTATTTAGTTGTATTTTAAACACAAACCTATCATAGAAAATATTAAATAATAATTTATGTTTCCACATCCGTATTCTATCATCTCTATCATAAAAAATGTAACAAATATTTGTTATTACTATATAAACTGGATATTTTGTTTTTATTTTAATAAATTTTTTTCATTTCTTCACATAAAACAATCGAATAAGCATGTGATAAAGTTTTGTTATATCCTATTGAATTATATTTTCAATTCTCCGGACTTTATATAATATGAACCCTATTATTCTTCCTTTAGGATTGAGTAGGTTAGAGAGTTCAATTTCTTCATCTTCCTCCCTCTCAACTCAATATATATATTGGCTAAATAAATGCTTAAATCAATTACACAATATCTATGTTTAATTGTAATGTGTAAGGTAGTTATGGTTAGGTTTAGTTTGGTTAACTGTTTTATTCAAACCAAATATATTTTTCTAGGTTTGATTGTTGTTAGTTTACATAAAAAAAATTATTACAAGTGATTTAAAATAAATATATAAAATTAGACAAATATAAACCATTTATTACTCGTCAGTGCAAGTTTCTGAGACGTTCAAACCATACAAACTAAACCAAAGAAAAGCTATACACTTTGATCTTAGCCTTTTTTATCTTTTCATTTTTTTTCCATGCTACAACCAGATTCATGCAGTGGAATGATAAGGGCCCAGGAGTCCGAAAAAAAAAAAAAAACTATCCTAATATTTGATTCCAATGTATCGGGTAAATTATGGGTGAATTGTTACATGGTGGATACCTTGTGATACATGGTACTAAATCTTATATTCAAAACTTACCATATACTATTATATACTCACCTCGTACCCTTTATTGAACCTTTATTTTCTTTTTCCTTTTTAAATTTTAAAATTATTGTAGTATATATAGCTTTTTGTAACATGAAAAACCCCATTGTTTCCAAATATTTACCAAAGCAAAATTACTTGGGGTGTGAAAAGAAATTTAAAAGTAATTTCTCGATATCATAAACTTTGTGATATCCAGAATTTGTTTGTGTGATAGGATATTTAATATAAAAGTTGAAACATAGAAGTTACAGCTATAAACATATATTATGTTGTAAAACATAATAATTTGAAGACAATTTTATACTAACTAGCTTGAAAAGATAACGGACACTTTTATAATGCAACATGTTTTTACAATTAATATCCAAAATGTAATGCATTACATCTATGTCTTCTCTTTTTAGTCTTGATAATGCAAATTATATTATGCTTTAGTTAGTATCCAATATATTTTCATCAATAGAACTTGCCTACATAAAATGGAGAAAATATTAAAGAACATAAACCAACGCAACAAAGTTGAATAATTGTCAAAAGCAAAAAAGAAACTAAATATTGATAAAAAAAATGTCATTGTCCTAAATAAAATTGATGTTAACAAAAAATTAGCAGAAATACGCGGAAATAAATTGTACTATTTTATTGTTAACATTATATTTATATAGTTTTTTAAGATGGTACAAATACCTTGGAACATATACTTATATATAGAAATACTGGTTTTGGGGTAGGTATATGCTATGAAAATCTCATACCCATACCTTATCCTATGAGAGTAATTTTTGAAAAATCTGTACCTGAAATCTACCCATTGACCCTCATACCCACTCGGAACTTACCTGATTAAGTAGGGTTAGAGTGGGTACCCTATACGACATAGTTACCTACTAACTCCAAGATAAATATAAGGCCTAATTTTACCATGTTTGATTTGTGCATTACTTCTAGCACAAAATAAAACGTTTTCTTACAATATTTGGCAATTAAAATTAATCATCTAACCCATGGTATTAAAATTTGTGGACATGATAGAAAAAATTGTCTTAACCGAAACTCAAGACTAATTTTTTTTCCTCTCTATTCAACACCCTATTACTTAAACAATTCAATAGGTATTGTATATTATTAAATGTAGTGTGTAAATACTAATAAAGTTTTAATATATATAACTTGTGCAAATCACAATAGGTAATTATTTTAATAATTATCATTTCCTTTATTATGCATGTCAAAATTTTATCAATACTTGCATATAATATATGTCCACAGATATAACATGTAATACCTATTTAACATTTTTTTCCTAGAACTAATATTACCTCTACCCTACCACCACCATCTCAACTTTACTACCACCACCAATTTTGCTACCATCACCTTTGTACCATTATATGTTATTTCGTACTACCATCACCACAACTTTTAGACTCACTACTATTTGTCAAATTACTATCATCAAAACCATAACATATTATTACCACTATGAAAAACGATTCCTACAAGTTAAGGATGAGCGAATAATCATGTCTTGCATAGTACAAGTTATAAGGTACCCACTTACTCTACTCAATTGAGTAGAGTCCTATTGTGTGAATGGACACTAGGGTTATATTACGATAGGGAGGTGAAGTGTCTCGACTATTGATTCAATGGTTTGGAATTCTTTAACAGATTTACTTGAGAGGAATTAGATTCATTCAGCCATCTTCATTTGACATTTCACTTTGAGGACAAGGTATTGTTTCAATAAGGGAAGGAAATTACTACGGCATTGAATAGACGTGGGCATTGCCAAGATGGATGAAAGACCATAAGTTTTAGAATAAGCACAATTGTAGAAGGATATTGCAAATAGACAGGAGTTGTAAATAAAAAAAAAAAAGAAAAAAAACAAAAATTTACGGTTGCAATTACTAGATTCGTAACAAATCTAACTAAATCTTGTGAAATACTTATATAAAAAGAAAAGAAAGAAAGTAATAAGGTATTGACATTACACCTTGAGGTAGAGTTCCTAGAGCTTGGATGCAGAAACAAAATAAACACATTATATCATCTTAGTAATCCACATTGAATCAAAATATAAGTACAAATAGATTAGGGTTAGTACTTATTTGGTCTTTGTGTTCGAGATCTAGAGGAAAGACAGTGAACAATGTGGTGATTGGCTTGATACCTAAAGGAAAAGAAGAAGCAAAAGAATGCAAGGCTTGAGCATAATTTTTAAATACAAATCTTAACATAAATGGATCTTAAAGTAGTTTTAGGGATTCAAATGTCGACTTTTAAAAATTAGATGTTTATAAAATTTTAAAATATTTGAGGAGTGTAGAATATTATATATATATGTATGTATGTATATCTATAATGCGGTAATTGAAAACCATTAGTGCATTGAATTCACATAAACCCTAATGAATATATAGCTTAGTTAGATGTCTCATTCCTATAATGGCTTGTTTGGTGTGTAAATTAATCGGAATGGAATTGCAATTCTGACTTCCATTTCTTTTGCTACATTTGGAAGCGTTATAAGAAGCCGGAATCACGATTCTTTGGAATTTAACAATTCTGGCTTTAAGGCACGATTCCTTTTCACTTTCCATTAAAGATTTTTAACTAAATTACCTTTTTCTCCCATATCAATTTATTATCTTTTTTTTTTTTTTTGTAAAGGATATTCTTGGTAAATTATAATATGAAACTAATTCCTTACCATTCCATCCCATGTATCCAGAAAAATGAATGGATTTGTCATTCCCTTATTGATTCTACTCCATTCCATTTTTTTTATTCCAACCTATTCCATTTCTAACGATTCTTGCGTACCAAACGTAACATAAATGAAGATGCAAATTCTTAGTGCCAAAATGAAAAATCACTATTCATTCAATTTCAAAATCTTTCAAGAATGATTTGTATTTAATAAAACTAACCTAATTCACAATTGCACGATCCATTAATTTAAGGGATAATGTTACATTTGATACCTAAACTATGACCAATTATTTAATTAACTACCTATATTTTCAAATTGTTGATTTTGGTACCAATTAAATTTTCAAGGTCATTTATGTATCTATCTATATATAATCTATATTAAGCTATTTATGGGTTAATTTCTCTCACGGTACCTGAACTTTTTCGATTTATATAGAATTATACCTAAACAAAATTTCATTACAATAAAATACCTGAACTTTTTAAATCTTTCACTCACAGTACCTATGAATAGATTTTATCTATTTTTCCTGATTAAAATATTATTTTTTCCATCTACGTCGGATTTTCAATTTTTTTATTTTCTCTATCCCTCTCTCCTTCGGTGTTGGTTCTTCTTCTTCTTTTTCATCATCATCATCAAACATTCTTTAAATTAAAAAAAAAAAACTAAAATACTAAAAATCATAATCAAACTTCAAATAAAATACTAGAAATCATAATCAAACTTCAATAAAAAATCGATGATTTGAAAAAATCCATTCAAAAATTCAAACTTTTGTGCACCTTTTTTTTAAAAAACTCCATAACTCTAAAGCTTTCTCACTTAAAGAAAATTTTGCAAATTGAACTCATAAATGATAAATCCATTTCTAAGTATAAAGATTTGGACCCAAACCAATGGATCCGGATGAATATATATGCATATATTTTAACATTATTAATTAGTTTTATTTTATTTATTGAAGTTTGCTTATGAGCACATTTGAAAAACATTCTTTTTCTCAAAACCACCATTGATAATTTATGTTTATTAAATATCTATGATCCTCATTACAATCCATTTTTGGTTTATTATATTTTTAAATATCAAATCTGGATGCTTTATGTGAATCCAATTTTCATCAACACATTTATCAATCCAAAATTTGGACTTTTGCAAAGATACTTTAAGAAAAAAAAATTATTGAAGTTATGATCTAAACATGTTTGTTTTTGTGCAAAATATTTCCCATACTAACTTTTAGTACTTACCATGGTTTAGTCGTAAAATGCCCAAGCATTATCATAGAGATGATGTCTTGATGCCTTACCAGCATGCCCTTAACAACTGTTGACACGGGTCCACATACAGTTTCTCCAACATCGAGGACTGGAGCAAGCCGCCAAAGTCCAAATTTTTATTATCCTCCAATTATTATTAATTCCTTTTCTAGTATTTTAGTTTTTATTTTTTTTTAAATTTTATTTCAAGAAAAAGAAGAACCAATGCAAGAGGAGAGAGAAGGAAAAATAAGAAAAAAAAAAAAATGCCAATGTGGATGAAAAAAAAATATTTTAATTGAATTTGTTTACCACGCCAGTTGGATAGAAAAATGGACGAAATCCATCTATAGATACTGTGGGTAAAAGATTTAAAAAGTTTATATATTTTCTTGTAATAAAAATTTATTTAAGTATAATTATGTGAAAATCGAAAAAGTTCAAATAGTGCAGGTGGAATTAACCTGCTATCTATACAATTAGTTTTTTTTATAAAGGCATTGTTGAAAAGTTTTATTAAGTACTAAATTGATCAATTTTAAAGTTCAGGTACCTAATTGTATATTTTTCTAAAGTTTTGGTATCATTTATGACATTAAACATTTTGACTGATTATGAATAGTAATGTGTCCTATTGAAGATATTTCATTTAAAATGTATGATCTTTTTAATAAATATAGACTGCTCCCTATGTTAACTGTCTTCTAATATGTCATTTTCATTATTTATATGTATTCTAAATAGAATATTTATTATTAGAATAATCATTTGCAGTGCACAATAATTCATAAAAAAAGTCAACTGTGTATACTTTTTTAAATTAGTGAAAATAATAGGTAATATCACAGACCTTAAAAAGTTCAATATGGTGCTAAAATTAGCAAGATCTCAAAGTTTAGATAATCAATTAAATAATTGGTGTATCAAATGTGAAATTATTTCTTAATTAAATTGTGGTTTGATTACATTACAACAACCTCAACTTTATAGCAAGAAATAATGAATAAAAGAAAAGAAAAAAAAATCATGGAAGCTAATGATAAATACTAACTCAAAAACTCTAAAAAGTTAAGAAAAACACGTATTTTGTTTTATTTTTCGGTTAAATATTATGTTTTGCAACTATTAAAAGAGGAAGAAAACGATTCTGATATACTCTTCTATTAAACGGATATTAATGCTTACTTGAGGGCGCTAATAGCATTGTGAAAAAAGGCCCGCATCCTCCTTTTCTCCCTTTATGGTACCAAACACAAGGTCCGGGCTATGTTTGGATTGCAACAATAGTGAGGCCCAGCCCATTAAATTATTAAAAATCATGTAGAGTGAAAAAGTGAACAGAGCCCACCATTTCATATATCTTCTCATCAGCCCACTTTGTTCCCCTCCAGCCTCCCCCACGAACGTCAACCCACTTGTTTATTATTTGTTTTCTTTCTTTTTTTTTTTTCTTTTAATTTTTCTTCCCTTTCACCAAACCATCTGCACACATTTACACCGAAAAAAAAAAAAATTTATTGAGCGCATCTCACAAGCTCTTGTGAGCTTGTTTGCTAGTTGATTCGCAAGCCTAAAAAAACACACCATGCTCATCTTCTTTAACTAAATGAATTTAATTTCAGTTCAACTTGTTTATTGAATGAGTTCGAGTAACGCTTGAGTAGTTCAACTTGTTTACAACCTTATTTATAGTATACCTATATGTTATATATATATAATTTTCCCTCAATATATATACCAATGCATGTCCCCTTATTGGAATACTAGTGTTTTTTTTATTCCATATCATTTAAATACTAGTGTTTTTTTTTTTATGACAAAAGCGGGAGGTAAAGTTCAATGTCAATCGTCAATGTTTATAGGTAATCATCACAAAAAATGTCAACGGAAAATAAGAATAATAATTTTCAATTAAAAAAAAATTATAATCTTTATTTTACATTAGCATTCTCTATTGTTGCTAAGCACCACCAATCACCCTGACCTAACTACTGCTTTCTATTCTCACTTATAGATATAAAATAGTTGGGTTTTGCAACTCTTAGGACCTTTAATATAATATTATTTAACAACTAAAAAGCTTTGATTATAACAAAAATTTGCATAAAAAATCAATAAAGGTGTCTCATGAAACAAACACATTTGATAATGGTTTTCCATGACTATTTTGTATCCCTTGTTCCTCCCGTTAATCATAAATGTTTCAATAAGTCCAGTGTAAATTGATCTCAAAATTTATATTTATTTTTATCAACGTGTTACTTGTTATAAAACATACTATATGAATTGGTGCTTTTGAAATCAGTTGACATAATTTTTTTTCTTTTGACAAACTCGCTATTTATATAATTAATTGTATCAGTTGTTCCTCCCATCAATCATATATGTTTAAATAAATTCTGTGTATGAAATTGATCTAAAAAATTAAATCTATTTTTATCAATGTGCTACTTGTTATAGAAACGTAATATGCGAATTGGTACTTTTGAAATCAGTCAACATTATGTTTTTCTTTTAACAAACTCGTTATTTATATTTTCTTCCATTACCCAATCATTGTAAGTGCTCTGTTAAATTTCATTGGACATGTGTATGGTCTATAAAGGAAAAAAACCCATATCTTATATATAAATAGAAAAATCTTGAATAATCAACCCTAAATCCCTCTCTTTAGTATTATCTGGGCTTCTTTGCCTAGAGTTAAGAACAGAGAGAAGGATTTATGTCTAATTGGATATTTTTTATATTTGTCATGTGTGATTTAGATTTTTTTTCTCTTTTTAAGCTACATAAGTGTCCCATGAACATTTAACATAACATTTAAACGGTTATAATAGTGAGAGACACAATAATAAATTTATTAAAAGGAAAAAATTAATTACAAAGCAATTAGTTTTTCCACCAATGAAATTAACCGGGTCTATTTAGATTATCTTTTTTTTTAATATGTATCTTATCTGTATTTGATCTACATTTGTATTTAATCTATTTGATCTATTTATCAGTAAAAATATATATTTTTCAACTGAATATGTTTTTTTACAAACATCTATTTAGAGACGATAACAGTAAGGTGTCAAAATGAGTAGAAAAAGACAAAACAAACATGCACTTAATTGCATATGTTTAAATTCTATTCATATTTTCTTTTCTTTCCCCACATTCAAGGTAAGGTTGCAAACAAGCTAAGTTGTTTATAAGCTACTCAAGCTCGACTTGCTTTAGGCTTAGCTCGACTCGCTTTAGGCTTAGCTCGACTCTAGCTCGTTTAGTAAACGAGTTCAGCTTAAACCTAAGATAAAGCTCCTTTATCTAAACAGCTTAGCTCGAGCTTTGATCTTGGCTCTCGAGCCAGCTTGTGAGTAGGCTCGCTTAGGAATGTAACTGGACAAGCCATTATAGGTTCCCGACCCACCTGATCTGTTAAAAACCCTGTAAGTTTTAAGGTCGGGTTTGAATACATAGTGAAAACCCTATAGGATTATACGGTCGAATTTGGATCAGGTAACAAACTTGGTGGATATTTGACGACCTGGTACTATAATTTAAATAAATAAATAAATAAAAATATTACTAAAAGGGGTAAGGAGAGGAAAAGAGATACGCATGATCTACGATCTTTTCTATCTCCTATAGATGTTTTTTTTTTTATGTTTGCTAGACTGGTTAAGGATTTTAGAACTTTTTATTAAAATTTGTTTATGTCATGTTTGCTTTAATATTGTTTAATGTCTATTACATTTTAGCTCCAACATGAGATTTAATTTAGCCATGTTCTTAAAATGTTATATCATTGTCTATGTCTCATAAGTAATATATTTATGTGTTTACATGTTGAATTATGAATATTGGTTTACTACATATTCCATCTATTCCACAAGTATCTTTTATTTTTTAATGTATAGAAAACGTATATCAGAAGCACCTTCTATTAAATTTATTATCAAAATATGAAAATAAGTTTGGGAAAAAAAAAAAGGGTTATAAGGTTATAAAGTTGGGTTTTGGGTTCCAAATCGAACCCTATAGGGCAGGTTTGAATATTATAAAAAACTTATAGGATTATAGGGTTGGGTTTTGTATACTCTATTAGGTAGCGGTTAGGTTTTGAGTTCATATGATCTACCTGAAACTTGACCCGGTTACATCCCTAAGCTCATTTTGGGTAAGTGTATAGGCTTGCAAGTAGGTTCGTTAATAAAATTGTTAGCAAACTTATAAGTTATATATTTATGATATATTAATATTATATGGTGGGGTTATTGCAGCTGGCCTGTCATGTGCAATAGGTGTGGCAGTTGACCTAAGAAAGTCCTAAATTGATGACACGTATAGGATGTCGTAGAGAAAGGCATGGGAGGAGGAACAGGCAAACCCAAATTTTCAAGTGCACAAGTGTAACAAAAGATCAAATTAGTTAGATTTGATTGTTCTTGACTCGTTCGTCATCGTTCTTGACTCGTTCTTTGTAGATTAGGTACTTTGATCTTTCTTGAAGATGTTTCACTAGAGTTTCCACGTTGCTTAGCATATGCAGAAAAATGGCCCTAAAAGAAAAAAAGCTATTTATTTATAGATGGTGGAAGGCTAGTGTCAACTATTGGATAATACCTAGTTGAATGCAAGAGATTGAGCATGGCCTATTGCCGTTAGATCATATTCAAACAATCTCACGGCCATCATTAAAGCCTTCTTTTCTTTAATAGTGGGCTGGGCTGAGCTTTGTGAATGAGCTAAAGGGCTTTATTTATATTATAAAGAGAAGCTATATAATTAAAACAACCCATTTATATTTAAAATTGACTTGAGGCTTATTTTATTCACATAAGCCTTAATTTTGCTAAATGAAGCCCAGATTAACCTAGGAATATATTTTTGGAGTCTACTTTTCGCGCACGAGCAAATTGAATTAGGCCATGAGCGAATTGAATCGATCCGACGATCCCTATTCTAAGTCTGTCAGTCGAATCTCCTTATAACATCTCTTATTGGATTCCATCTTTAAGCTTTGTCACTAGCCCAAAATATCAACCCATTGCATTAATTGGGCTAAAAGCCTAATTACCGAAATGACGCTCTACAAATATATAATTTAAAAAATAAAACTAATTTCTACTTAATATATAATATATATATATATATAGTAACACTTGTGTATTATTTTTATGTTTGAAAAAAATGAAAAAGAGGCTATTTAAACTAGTCGAGTTCAAGTTTTAATTTCAAGTTCGATAAAATCTTATTAGACTCGATAAAAAGAGCTTGAAATAAAATTTGTTTAACTAAACAAGCTGAGCTCAAACCTAGATTCCAGGTTCAATAACAAAAAATTTGACTTAAACTTAAGCTCGAGTCTTAAAAACTCGATTTAGCTCAACTCACTTTGGCTCGGCTCATTTACGGTCTTAGCATGAAAGAAACGTAAATATGCCTACATGGTGCCGCAAAAATGAGACAGTATTTTATTTTTTCCGTTTGACCCTTCGAATTTTCTTGAATATTATTTTGAAATCTTCTCATCACATGGACCACCACAGTCCTGTTGCACATGCACTGCCACTATGTTCATTGCATGGACCGAGAAAACTGTTTTAAGATAAGATCAGATCAGGTACATTTCACTTGAGAAGTCGCTATCTATAATCTATATTTATTTACTCTTCTTGTGAAGAGGAAATAGATACATATAAAACTTGCCTGCTCAATTTTTTTTTTTAGTTCTTTTTTGAGGAATCATGTCTAGAGGAGACACTGTATTTGCTGTATTAAAACATCAAGTTTTGGAACAACAAATAGGCAGCCATCAGTTTGATCTTGTTTCGATTCCATATACTGAAGTCAAATGTTTATTAATGTAAATACAACCACAACATGATTTTTATTTATTGTTCATAATCAAATTCTCTAGTTTTGACTTGTTGAGTGAGAATTGATCTATCTCTTCATATAATAATATTTAGGGAAAAAAAATTCAATAGTTGTGCACATCACGTATATATCCGACGTGATAGATATATAGCTAATTATACTTTAACACATGAGTTTGATAGTGGGTAGTTTTTAAATTAATTATGATTCATACGATGATATATTAAAAAATTACTATTAGTTACTTATTATGTATATGTTACACATTACGTGCAATACTCACTCAAGCCATTCTAAAAAAAAGTTATCTCATTTACTTATGAGTCTATTTGAATGGTCTGTTTTTCATTGTATTTGTATCTTTTTCGAATTAATATGGGTAAATATGTTCGATTTATATTTATATTTTATCTATATTTCATCTTTTAATGAGAACTACCAACTTTTTTTTATCTGTATTTAACTCTTTATAAATAATTTATCAGAAAAAAGTTTACAAAAAATTTTAGTATCTATAATCTGTCGACAAATAAATAAACCCATATATTTTACTCAAAAGTTTAGATAAATTTACTTTCACAAATGAATCAAATAATAGATGTAACCATTTTACAGCTAACCTGCGATATTAAAAACTTAAACTGTGATGCCTAATATATGATTACAACTTTCAGATCTTAAAATTAGAAGGAACGGATATTTTTGAATGAAAGTATAGAAGAATCAAACCCTAAAAGGACTTACATTGCTGGTCTGTAGTCTTGGGACGATAAAGTCGACTTTCGCTTGGATAACTGGAGAGTTAACCTATAAGAAGAACAAGCCAAAAAGCTCTTTATTTATTTATTTATTTCTGGCTGGATATATAATGGAAAACAACATCCATGTATTCATAGTCATATGACAAGGTGTGTATCTAATTTGTTCAGCCACTCTTTAACAAATTGTAACCACAAGCTGGATGCTAGAATGTCAAGCTTTCAGAACCAATAAATATCTTTATAGATAAATGTTTTGGTCACGACTTTATTTCTTCACCAATCGCCATTGGTGGGATTTTCCACGTAATTGTTGGATCATGGTTTCTTTTGCCATTTATGTTCGATACAACAGATCCCATTATTATTATTTAAAAAAAAAAGGGTATAATGTTGCTCCTTGAATCACTTGACCAATCACATTAAAAGGTGTTAAAAATACTAATTCTATAGTGGCCTTTTTTTTCCTGCCCGCAGTTTATATATTGGATATAAGCTTAAAATTAAGTATATGAATGGTTATATTTTCACAGCACATTTGATTTTATAAACTGAAATAATATAACTATTTGTTCCTCCTATAAATACTGCAAATTGCCTACTTTGGTTAATGGGTAGTTATCATATCTTACTATTTCAATCAAGTCTACACGTAAATTTAATAGAAGCTTACGTTTTTAATCAATTTTACCAATTCAATCTATTTGAGTCAAATATGTTAAAATATAAAAAATATAATATTTTTTATAGGCTCATCAATTATTATAATTATAAACCTTTTTTATTGCATTTTAATTTTGTTTTCAATTTCTCTCTCCATCTTTCTTTCTTTTCCCCCCCAAGCCCCCTGTTCCACATTCATGAAATTTATTCAAGTTGAGTTGTGAATATGGATGAATCCAAGGGGACTGACAGGGCCCCAACCCCCTAGATTAGAGAAAAAAATTTTTTGGAATTTTTTAAAATAGAAAAAAAGAATATATGAATTATATTTATATTATAAAAATCAAAGATAAGCATGAAAATATATAGAGTTTAATGGTTAGTATTTGATTTTACTTCCAAGAGCTCATGTGTTCAAATCTCAAAAGTGGCTTTTCCTTTTTTCAACATGTTATGAAGTTAGAAAATAAAACAATGAAATCAATAATTAAATTCTTATAGATATAAGATGCCATATAATTTTAATAATAAGTGGATATATATTGGTAATTTTAATATTGACTTGACTGAAATTTGGCTCCCTAATCGGATCATCTTACGTTCGTCCATGTTTGTAAAGCTTATAAGAAAAGTTATTTATTTCATTTATACAATTAAGCTTTTTGACACAAGTTAAAAAGTTTGATTCTCTTTCAATTTGTAATTTCTTTAAAAAAAATAGAATAGAACTTAATTATGAGTTTACTCGCATTTTTATGCGTATTATATTATAAAGAATTACTATAAAAAAGAGAAACCAATTTCTTTGTTTTTTTTTTAACATCCATTATGTATTTCAAGTTTTTTATGACTTATATAGACGTATTTATAGTTTTTTAAAACTAATTTGCATAGGTTGTAGAAACTTAAGTTTTTATATTTCAATTTTATAGACCCTTTGACTATTTTACATAGAATCACAAGTTTGATGACTTCCGTAGTTATAATTCGATACCTTATATTGGTCTATTATACTAATGATCTGGTTTCATAAACTAAGTCCAATCAAGGTTATTTTAAGAAGATTTTCCTTAATAGGATTAGGACAATGGTTATTAGATTGGTTTTCCTACTCTTACTCTTACTTGATTGTCCCAAGTAAAAAATGTAAATTCAAAAAAGGTCTTTTTGAGTTTATTTGGATTTTATTTGGCTTGTAAATGTGATATTAACAATATATTGGGAATAAATAAGATCATAAGCTTAATTCCGTTAAATTGAATTTCCTTCTTTTATTGTAAACCATTGGCATTGTCCAAGCTCAAGCATAAGCTCCGGCCTAAAAGTGCCATATCCATAGAAAAAAGAAGGGATGGATATTAACTTTTGGATCATCAAGAGCAATCCAATAGCTATTGAAGTTGACATTTTCATCTGTAGCCATTATTCCATATTGTTATCTTGAGAATAATACAAAAACTATACTCAAATGTACCCATGAAATATAAAGGTGACTTGGAAAACAAATCAAGAATTCTTAAATCTATTGAATTCAACTTTACACTCATGCATGTGAGTCATCATGTTTGAATTTTATTTCTCATGTCTCTTTCTATCTCATTATCATCTTAATGTTTCTCTACAGTTGATTGATGCACCTATAGCAGGTGATTGACCAACTACTATCTAAAAAAGATATTTGTATAGTTACTCATGAAACTTTAACCAACAATTAAGGCATGGCTAGGAAAAGAGTATATTCATATTTTTTTTCTAAATATATTCCCAATATATTATTAATATCACTTTAAATTTAATCAAACAAAGGTAATAACTATAATGTATCTATTTTATTCTTTGGTAATTACAATTATCTCTATCTTGTTACATTCTACTAGCTAATCATGTCCTAAGTAGTTGCATGAGCATTGGAAAACAAGACTTCTAGTGCTAATTGTAACCATAAAAAATCACTGAAACATCTCTCGATTTGTTCCAGAGTCACCAATTTTCATTAAGTAAGCAAATACCTTTTTGTATTAGAATTTAAGTAAAAACCTTCATGTAAAGGTTCTCAAACATTAACGTTGTGTTTCATTTATTAGAATTGAAAAAAGCTACAAAATAATAACAATTCCATTGTTTTATGATTAAGGGTGTTTTTGAAAAAAAAAAATATTTTCACAAGGATTAGCAAATTCTCTAGTAAAGAGAAGAAATATGAATTTTTCATCACATTATATAAAATAGATATTCCTTATGATATAATTTTCTTACAAACCAAATAAGAAAATATCTATTTCGCGTTAATAAAACAAAATACTAATTAGATTGTTATCAACCAAATGCAAAATAAGGAAGTCTCTCACAATGGATCTACTTTGTAGCATCAACAAAGTTTACACAAGTCAAATGACATAGTGACTTCCAATGTGTTTACAAACACACAACAATTTCACATGGTTTTACCCTTTTCTTTTTTTGTAATTATATAAACGAGGGTTTTAAAATATATAATTTTTATTTTAAAAAATAAAGTGATGAAATCGTTAAAATAAAAAGTGTCTTATAATTTTATATGATTCGTTAGCAATAAAATGCTCTTAGTACTTGACAGCTACCACATATGCATGGTTCGGTGATGTGTATTGAGTTGGGACATTTGTCAAGCTCAAGTTGAAGATATACATTGGAGGGGTAAATTGAATAGGAATGCTACATTCTGGGATGAACCACCTCATTAGATGTCTAAGGAAACCAAGGATATTCGGATTTTGCTAGTTTTCAGGTAATTGTTATATTTATTTTTATAATTAATTTTATCATCTATGTACTATAAATGATTTTAAAAAGTTTATAGATTTTTAAAATTTATTAGATACCATATATAACATTTATCCTTATAATAAAATAACTATTGCAAATTGTTAAAAATACCCTATATATTAAATTTTTATTTATTTTTATCTATTATATTATAATTCACCTCATATATATTATTATAGTTCCTCGTGGACCCACACTCTTGAACCGATTGATATATATCCCATTCTGTCTTCCATCACCAAATCCTTAAAACATGCAACCCAATGTTTACTGTTTAGGAACACCATATCATGAGCACACTAAACATGGACCACAAAAAAAAGAATACAAATTTATCTAAATTCTTATCATATGAATGTCCCCGTTACTCTGTTCGAGATTCAAAAGGAATAATAATTATATGGTTGGTTTGGATAGTTTTATTTTTATTTGTATTTTATTTATATTTGATTTGTATTTTATTAATATATTATTTATATTTAGTTTATATTTAATATATTTGATTTTTTTATGAGTAAAACTATTTATTTTTTATAGCTAACTTTTGATAAATAATTTTTTTAAATAATAAAAATAAATACTAAAACATTTTAGAATAAAAGAGGAAGCTTGGTAGAGGAAAGATAGGGGAAAATAAAGGCACCGTGGAATTTCGAAAATTAATGAATTATGGACTTGGCCCATATGTTGACACGCGTGGCTTCACACGCTTTAGAAACACCCATAAGAAGACAAACCGACCTGGGACCGGTTAACAGCCAGTTTGGCAAGTTGCGTGCAAGACGGTGCGGCCTCCTCATGGCTTTTACAAGTGGCTCCTTGACAGTTGGCCCCCACATGATGTGGCATTGCACCCCCTAACTTCTTTTATTCTGGTAAAAGTAAATCGCCCTTCTTTTTTTTAAGTTGGATGTTTTTATCAGTTATAAACTGCCACGTGTTCTAATAGTTATTTTAATAAACACAATCTGATTGAAATACACGATAATAAACTATATCTAATAGGAGGAAATTAACAGGGGTGGCAATCTATAATTATTAAAAAAATTCACATTTTTATCAAAACACTTGCTTTAAACATATGACATTCAATCATGAGTCAAAAAAAGCCAAACAAATCTATATTTCATATATCAATGATCTTATGGCTTAATGAGATTTTTCTTAATATGAATTAGCGTTTATTCATCAATTTAAGGAGCCAGATTTGAGATATTATTTATTTATTTAAACAGACTAAAAATCGAAACTTTGGGTAAAACATATCAAAGAAACCACAAGAAACATCATTAGATCATCCTTGGGAAGAAACCAAGGTCATTTGCGGCCGGAAAGAAGATCGAACCAAACCAAAAGACCAACTGACCAACCACCTCTAGTCGACCACCACCGACCAACCAACCAAACCTAATTAGCCCTGGTCAGCCACCATTCGACCAACCTTTCCCCCGACCGAGAATACCCAATTTCTATGTAAATTAATTTAAAATTGGAACTTCAGGGGAAAAAGAAATTTTGAATTGAGTTTTGTGGAACAAAATTAAGAATTAAATACTATGATCTTTCTAAAATTAAGTTTCCATAATATTAGTTTAATTACTTTCGTGAGAGGGCATTGAGCTTTAGCTTATTGTAGACCCCAATAACTATAGCAATTATTGCTTGTGTGTGTTAGGTTAGTATTATCGAATTAAATAATATTTGGATTAAATGGTATTATATATGTCGTTTGTGTTGTGTGAAAATTTATTTACGAATACCTTTGGAACCATAAATACTTGTGTTTTTCAAAGTGCATCCCGAAACATGTATTATTTCCTTTCCCTTTTTTCAATTTATGGTCTTGGCTTATGTTTTTGGTTTTGGTCATTGTTAAAGAAAAGGTTATGGGAACTTTTATTCCACTAGTTGTGCTATAGGCGAGAGGTCTTGGGATCATTCAATCCGTTGGGTGTTGTATAATAAATAAGGTCTTGAGATCATTTCATACGCTAACTGCAACATATCATAGGTTTTAAGATCATTAGATTCGTCGTTAGTGGCAAATTTTTTATTTAGTGTGAAGGTGTTCATGTTTTTTCTAGGTATTATTTTGTTGGGTTCGGTTTAAATTGGGTTTTGTTTATGAGTATGTTTGTTGGTTTATGTTTATGGTTATGGTAATTCATAAATAATCTAATATGTATTATGTTGTTTGATTGTCTCCTACATTAGTTGTGATAAATTGCATGTAGTGTGGCATTATATGCATGTATATGCAATAGTTCGTACTAGGCATTTTTCCCTTGCTCCTTATTTTTCAAGTTATGCGGATGATGAAGGATATTACTATGATGATATGGATGACAATCTTTCTAATGGTAGTAAGACTTGCGATAGTTGCACGAGTGACGTAATCAATTGATTATTTAGGATAAATTTTTATGTTTCTTATTAGTTTTAGTTGGGAGTCCTTAAATTTATGAGATGGTTTAGTAATTTGGTTTGTATTTTTAAAATTTCATATTTGAAGAATTATGTAATGGCACTTAAAAATTAAGATAGTATGGGCATTTTAGAGTTCCTTATGACATTCTATGTGTGACAGGTGTTTGTCCTTTAATGCTGCTGGTAGAATAAATTGGATATGACCTTTCAGCAATTAAGCCTTAAAAAAAACAAACAAGTTAGTGGAAATGGGGCTTAATTGATGCAGCAACTCCTAGAGTCAAGTTAGTATAATGTCGGATTTAATAAGTAAATATTATCATAAAGTATTGGCTAAATGTTACTAGCTTAGTATTGTTACAGCTAAGTGAGTGTGTAGGCATGTTAGTCTTCTTTTTCATGGCCCTTAAAGGGGTATTTATAAAGGAAAGACTCCAGATGATTATAAAGAGTAGTTATGCATCGTTGGAGAGTGCTTCCGATATTGTAAGATAATGAAACTTTCCATTAAGACACATCTTAAGATTCTCAACTACGTAGCAGAGGAGGTTGATCATCAAATAGGTTGGATAAGTCATCCAATATGCCAAATAAGTCATTCGGTAGATTAAATGGGTCAACTAGTGAGTCTTCTCTTAAGGCTTGAAGAGATCTGATTAAGTTTAGAAAATTCATGTACCAAAATTTTCTATCAATAACAATTTTTAGTAGCCTTATGTCTGCATGTTTCAATACGTATGTATGGAAGGACTTATGATGTCCATATGTCGCGACATTACAATGTGTGTGTGTGTTTGTATATATATAAGCACACACATATTTAGATTACAATATATACAATGTTGGCATCATTAGAATTTTGCAGGCATTTTTAATGTATTAATTTTAATCAAACAAAACCAACCATTTCAAGTATCATTAGAATTTCGAAAAAAAAAAAAAGAATAGCATCGAAAATTTTTGTTAGAAGATTAGAATGGAAAAGGATTCCAACTAAGTTCATTCTACTAGAAGACTAGTATGTATAAAGCTTTTGATAGCATCACCAAATGATTTATTTAACATGCTTAGAATTTTCTCCATGTTGCAAAGTAAAAACTGATAAAATACGTCAATTCTCGTCTTAATGATAACAATTGTATAGATTTCTTTTATGGTTTTTCAATGTTTTTCTCCTTTTTCATATTTCTTCCTTCTAATTAGATGTCGTCACGGTTTGATTCCAGTCTAGAATTTGACCCAAACCGTCGGTTCTCGGTTCCAAAAAATGGTGGAACCAAAACCAGACCCATAGGAGCCAATCCAGTTTTCGGTTCTTAGGAACCGTCGGTTTTCATGGTAGTAAGAAAAAAAAACAAAATAAATTTTTAACATGAAATAACATTAAGCCTAACAATAATTATTCATATCATTAGTTAAAAGAAATTCTATAATTATGTATTTATCTATATACAATAACTTGCTCGTTGTTAGTTGTTATATTAGCAATGTGACACTATAAAATATTAAAGATACAAATAAGTCGCAATAACACAAAAATAAGTCACACATCATTAAGAAATAAAGTCTACTTTGGTTAGAAGTCTAGATAAACTTAACAATATATGATTTGAAATATATTTATTACTTGTGCTATTAATAATAACACATTACATATTATGAATAGGAAATAAAATTTTTATTATTCATGCCAAAATAGTTTTAAATATTTATTTTTAATTACAATTATTTTATCATTTTTTTCTTTTTTTTAAATAATTTTTATGGCGTAGAACCGTGAGAACTGCCGGTTCTGCTAGTTTTTAATAAGTTCTTAAACCAAAGGTTCCAAAACCACTGGATCATGTGATTTTTAGAATAAAACCATAAGGATTCGTCAAAACTGGTAGCTTCTTTACCGATTCAAACTTGCCATCCTCGGACCAATTTTTGGTTTAAAAACATCGATGATGGATCAGATTGATTTCCGATTCAAAACCGATCTGCGATGATGACTACTCCTAACTTTCTCTAGCTTAAAAACATTTATTTCCCATAAGAAAACAGTTTCAGACCTGTCATATAAGCAAATATCACATAACGGATATAATTTTGTAGTGGCCTTACAACCACACACAATTTTTTACTATCGCACATCACACTTTAATTGATGATATCATTAAAAATATATGAGCATCTTTTTAGTCCACCCCTAAATCTTTACCCATTTTCTCGAAACATCATAGTAAGGGTTGCTTCCTTTCAATTTTCTTTGAATTTAAAAGTAGAACCGACGATGAGTCATCAGTTTCCATCTTCGTGAAAATAATCAAAACAAGTTTTCTATTGTTTTTACTTTTGGGTCCTAAAAAGTTACTAAAAATAAAAAAAGAGTTTCATGTGTGACAACAGTGTATGGGAATGATGAACCAAAAAGCAAAGTGATCACTCTCTTACGTCAAGGATAAGGATGTAACGGTGGAAGGCCCAGCAATCCTTGTTATTTTTTACTAAAATTTTAATAATAGTAAGAAAAAAAAAGGAAAAATAAAATAAAAAAAGAGAAAAAGAAAGAAAAGGGAAGTAGCATCAATTTCTTTTATCGTATTTTAATTATTTTTATATTATAATTTTATTATTTTTAAACATATATTTGTTAAGAAATAAATACCAATAAAAATTAATAGTTTTATTAATAAACTAACTAAATAAATATGATATATATATGATTCATATATACTACAGATAATTATAAATACTAATAAAATATAAATACGATAAAAATAAAAATTCGATATTCAAACTGACCCAAAGAAATTAAAAAAAAAAAAAAAGAGCAATATGATATATAGACAGCTCAACATTGAGGCAGGTCCCGATCCAATCCTATTATTTTATTTATTTATTTATTTTCATGACATAATTTAGAAAACGACAGTGATTATTGGATTTCAGATTCAAACGTTAATCTTCAACTTCATCTCAAACAAGCAGCCGCCTTCTCGTTGATTTAACAACAATATCTTGATAATGTCACGTCCCAATTGTCATTTACAATACTTCCTAAATTAAATGCCATCAATGAGTCAAATTAACCACAATATCTTAAGAAAGAGTCGCCTCCATGTGGATGTTTCCCAAGCATCGGCGTCCAACTCCAACCATGAAAAGAAAATTTAAAAGGAGATATATATGTTATGCGTAATATTGAATCATAGTCAATATTAAATAAAAAAAGATTAGAACAATAGAGTTTAGAATTTTAATATTGGGTTCAAATTTGATCTCAACTTAGGCTCTGTTTTGATGGTTTGATTTTCATATATATCTTATTTTCATTCTTATCTAGCATATTATTAGTAAAAACGTCTATTTTTATTATGAAACTGTTTTTAATAGATAGTTTTATTTGAACAAATATGAAATAATTGTCAAATCGATATCAAACCAATAAACCAAACGCATGCTTTAAATTTCAAAAATCAAGTTTAAAATTTTAAACTCGATATCAACTCGAAATAATACTAAACAAGATCAAATTGGACTCGCCCAACTATCTAAAATAATACTATTAGTGAATTGCCTGATTAAAATTTAAACTCAACTTAACTCACAAGCTATTGAACCTAAATATTATGAGGTTTTTCTACTCAACTATTCTTGACTTATACTCGAGTAAATATTGAGGGGTTTTTTTTTTTATAACTGTCTGCGTTACGTCTTATTTCTAATGAAGCTTTTGTCTCAATCATGCTATTAACACTGGGTAAAACTGGGATGGACTAATGTTATGTTTGGTTAGGGTAAATGCAAGGAAACTAGAGGAATGGGAGGGAAATGGTGTATATATCTATTTAAGCAAAATGGAAACGTGAAGGTGGAGAAAAAGCAGAGTAATCTTGTCTGTGTAAAGGTCATGACACTTTCCTCTTGAGTTTAGAGTTATGCAACAGTTTGGAACCAGTCCAAACCTGAAAAGAAGCTGTCGATTTCGGTTTTGAAAAATAGGTAATTGGAACCAGAACCAACAAACCAGTAAATTTTTTAATTATTTTTTTAAAAAGTCCAAGATCATTGGAGGAAAAAAAATTGGAAAAAGAAAAATGGGACACAAAGAAAAAATGGAACAAAAAAAAGAGCCTTCATACATGAGTTTACTTCATTAAGGTACAGTAAATTACATTCAATAAGAGTAAATATTGCAAGCTCATTAGCAATTAATAAAAATAATAAACAAAAGTCAAATTAATGTTTACTTATTATAGACATTTTTTGGGTATACCTTAAGTCTGCTCTGTTGTAAAGCCGATCGTGCTTCCACTGATGCCTTGTAGTCACTAAAGTATTAATCTTCTTCACTAGTTGTGTATATCGTATCTTGCAGCCACCTTTCCACTCTGTTTCAATCATTATTGCAAGCGAAGGCTTCTACGACAACTGGATTTAGTTTTGACCTCCGCTCGTCCAATATAAGGCTATCAATGCTAAAAGCTTGTTCCATTGCAACAGTTGAAGCTAGTGCTACTAAAACCTGCACTGCGATTATGGAAAGTATAAGATTTGTCTTTGAATGCCCCTTTTGTCATTCCACAGCTCTGATTATATTGTACAGCCGGCTTTGTTACTTGTCTTGCTATATTCCTCTTATTGTAGTATTTACCTTATGAGAGTGGGTTGATGTAGTTGTTTGACTTACAAGGGTTTTTTTTTTTTTTTTTTTTAATTTTCTCCCTTTTAATGCTTTTGCTAATCCTTTTTTTTTTTTTGTGATCCATCGGCTTGTGATTTAATTGGTACAATCTTTTTTTGTTGTGTGGGCTATAAGTGGTACTCTATATTTTGCGAATGTGACACAATCGCACTAGGGTGTAGATGAGTATGCTAGAGACAATTTTTCTATCCTTCAAAACTTAGTATTTTGAGTTTTTCACTTTGAATATGATGTGCAGTTATGGCAAAGGTTAGGCCTATTATGTGGTTTTGTTGGTGTCTTCAAGTTGACATTGTGCTTGTGCATTTTTTGTCTACTAATGTGTGGTATTTGTAACCATGTAGATGTGTTAGTCTTTAAAGTTTATCATTCCCTTTTTTCATTTTGTAAGGTAAATCTAATGCTTCATGTCAATAAAAGATTCAAAGGTGTTAAGGGTCAATCAAGGTGCCATGTAGGAGGGAAGTAGCTTGGATCGACATTCGACGTGGGAGACAATAAACAAGCGGTTCTATTGTCCTTCTTTGGTGACTTTAATTTCAGAAACATTGAAAAGATCTCATTTCAATCCGAGGAAAAGTTTGTGATTGAATAATTGTAGCTTCTCAAGTTGGGATAAGATCCGCCATACAATACCACGATCGTAATCCTTCATGGCCACGGCAATAGTCACACACATATAGAGAGAAAGAGCATACCAATGGTGTGTTCTTCAATGTCTATTTAAGGATGACAATGTTGAGGTGTTGATTGTTCAATCCAAGAGATCATTCTAGGCTAATAAAGGAAAGTACAAAATCAAAGGTTTAATATAGATTTGGTCATGATGTTTGAGAATTATTGAGATGAGATCTAGAAGGCAAAAATATGAGTTAATGGGGAAGGAGGTGATGAATGGGGTAGGAATAATGGTGCAAAGAATGGTTCTCCAATGTGAGGGGATCTTTTACATAGGATCTAGCAAGGAAGAAGCCAGGAAGCCAGTCCTAGCTAGAGAAAATGAACAACAAACCATTATGATCCTAACACAATGACTCCATACATTTATGTTGTGATGGCTTTTGATAGTAGGGAGCAATATTAGGAAGTTATGACTAAATTTTGTGTTAAAGACACACGATAACTAAAGATGACATTGAATGAATAATAGCATGTATTATACAAGTGTAAGAATGAGGGATAACAACTTAGTATTTTTGCATCATATCACAATAATTCAATTTAGTTTATCATGAGGTCTTTCAAGTATAGGCATGATGAGTACTGCAAATTGTCGTTCTCAAACAACAAAGTCACATAAATCAAGGGAAGTACTTCTTATATAGGTAGAGGATAATGTCGAAGATGGTGGCAGTCAATATTAAACAACCTGCTAAGGAAGAGTTGCTTGTAGATGTCAATTATAACTAGTGTCATTGCACTAAGGAATGGATCATGAAAATGATATATGGACATTTCAAGATGGAAGTTAATAGACTCTATGATTATGCTCATGCCTTGAGGCATACATCTAAGGGGTTTTTAAAGTTCAGTTAAAATCATGGTAAAGAGACCTAATCCATCTCATCCCCTTTACTTAAACTAGCTATTTATGTGTCTAAATACATGTTGATTGGAGTTCGTGCAAGGTTGTAGGCTAATTTTGGGGCTAGATGGTTGCTTCTTGAAAGGAAAACTAAAAGGTAAGTTGTTGAGTGTAGTGACTTACAATGCTAATGGTCAAATGTACCCTGTAGGGTAGGTGTATGTTGATGGTGTGAATTTGAATAGTTGGTCAAATTTTTGAGTGAGCTCGCTCTAATATTTATGTTAATGTTAGCCATAGGTTTCCCTATGCAATACAAATATTTTTGCACATATACACAACTTTCCAAGACTTAGCATGTTGATTTTGTTTATTGTTGCCAATTTGCATAGGCATATGTCCTTAACTTTAATTCATGTTGTCTTTATTTGCTTCCATGATGATTTATTCTAATTTTTACATATATAATTAAATAATATAGATATTATCAAACAACCTTGTCATAATTGTTTTCATGTCATCAACTAAAATAAAATAAGCTAACCAAAAGAAGGGAATTTCAATACCCAAAGACAAGCAATTTATCAAAAGTCCAAAACCCCAACATTTTATAGTAGCCACACAAAATATAGTTTTTTCAACATTAGTAACTGGGAGAACAAAAAAAAGAGCCTAGTCACACATATGGTGCTCCATCATCACTCCTTACCAAGTCACCAAACCAGTGCATCCTTACCCTAGTCAAAACTAGCATGTACTTATAAAATTTCACTATGAATTAAAGCCTCTCTATCTCATTGTCTCTTCTATCATTTATCCTTATCACAAATTTGCCATTAATTAAGAAGTCAATCTATTCAATTTCATTCCTCGGTGCAATTCTTGTCAACACAGAAATTTCCTTTCTTAACCTAAGGCTTTTGACTCTACAATCCTATATAAAGTGCCAAAAAAACCTCTCCTTCTTCTTGAACTCCTCAACACCATCTGTTGTTTCAATTTCATACTCCCTATCATTAAAAAAAAATTATGCAATTTTCCCCCTAGAGAATGGAAGTAATGAGAATGGTTAATCAATATGCAACGCCATGGACATTTCTACCATCAATGACTATGTGTATAATGGTACATCGACTTTACCATGTTGAATCTAACGCATCCATAAAAAAAAAAAATGTCGTTAGATTTTCTCCATCCTTGCAATTACAAATCTTGCCTTATATTCACTAACCATGTTTGCATAAGACAAGCATGAACCACACTAGAATTTACCCAAATGTGTCTTTATTCCAACTATAATTCTTATATAAAGGATAGGCTAGTTTGCTTAAAAAGACTCTATCATATTTTAAGGCCCTGGATTTACCCTTATATTTAAAATAGGCAAACCCAGTTCCCCAACTACATATAATCTGCAGTATTATATGTAAGGCTGTAATCCAGGATCAATTTGTATAGTTATTTGCCTAAATGTCTTATAAGAATAAACTTTATTACTAATAGTACATAATATAACCATATATACATACATACATACATTACAAACAAGGCTCGTAAACAAGCCATTTACAAAATATATCAAAAGATAACAAAAATCCTCTTAACTAATACATAAGTTTTCAAAGCATATATGTACATATAGCTATTCTATTACATAAGGGTTCCATTAACGTCAAGGTCGTCTCTACTCCTTCCAATCATCTAAGAACTCCTCAAAATCTGATCTATATCCCATACTTGTATAGAATTCGTCATCCATACCTAAAAAGGATAAAATATGAGCCAGAGGCCCAGTATACAAGTAACAAAAACAAATGCGTAATGGCTCACACGATCTTAAACTATAATGCAATGTGACAATCATTCATTTATTAGATAATCTTTAATTAGTCAAATATCACTGGAGTATTCAAACTCCGAACAAAAAGATATTTGGGATCCTGAGTAACGATCACGACGCTCAGGGGGTTGATATAAGCAGTTCGGACACTTATATCTCCTAGATGATATATCCATAAAAAAGAAAATAACTTCATCCAAGGTTAACAGCCGTTACACAACTTCACTTATCTTAGTCCATAACATCACTTAGTCCAACTGTTCCCATAAACATTTGAACTAAATCATATTATTTCATTCTAAGCTTAAGCAAACGTTACGCCGATACCGTTTTCCCCATCAGTTACCCGCCGTACCACTTAGGAAAGTCTTACCAAAAGACAGGGGTGGCCTAAGCGCCTAATCTACCATGCCCCCAATCTGAGCAAGGTGCTACTCCCCAAACTGGATACCAATCTGCCAACTAGGCCAGATACGGATTTAAATAGCGTAAGAGACATCCAATTCAAACAAAGATTTAAGTATTTTTTTTCATATTAAATTTTATTAAAGATATGCCTATCCTAAGCAAAGGACAAACACGTTACTGCGTACCTGTACTAGCTCGAGAATCAATGGGAATAACCGAAAGGGGATCTCTCACTGTAAAAAGAAGTAATTACAAACTCACACTTAGTTCAAGTATATATTCATCAAATCTCAAGTATAATCATCCAAAGAAATTCAAATAAATCATTACAACATCATCACATGGATTTAGATATCATATATTATCATACAATACTCAACAAATACTTAAATGATCATTTATCAAGCTTGGGAGAACTTTTAACAACCAATAATAAGTTTTAAACTTTGTTTGAAAAGTGTATCAGTTGAAAAAAACTAAAATTTAAGCATTGTTACTCTTAAAATTTGTGAAAACTTAAAATACAAAAGTTGTAGATCTCTTTTTAAACTTTCCAACGCAATTTGAATCACCTCAATCGGAGGTCGGATGAAAAAGTTATGATTAAAATACAAAATAGTATTGTGTCAGAGAAAATACGAGTCACGGCCGTGATTCTTGAGTTTCAAAGTTTTTGACCAACCCGAGGCTACCCAGGGATGGATCACGACCGTAATTCATGAAGTTGGTCCAACCCGAGCCTACCAAGTCTTGAATCACGCCCGTGATTCATGGTTTTTGTCCAACCCGAGCCTACCAAGGCTTGAATCACGCCCGTGATTCATGGTTTTTGTCCAACCCGAGCCTACCAAGGCTTGAATTACGCCCGTGATTCATGATTTCCCCTGAGTTACGAATTTTTCTTGTTTTTTAAACTTCATTTTATCAAACTTTAACACTTTTAACTTCAACCAAAACACTTTCTTAGCTCCCTATAACTTGATATATGAACTCCACATCATCTTTTATACATTTCCAACTCATTAAACAACATCATTTCACTTTAGTCTCCACCCTCCAATCAATATAACTTTCAACAAGCTCAACTTCACTTAACCCTTACTACACCACTCATGCATCATTCCATTTTCATTCTCACACTTCAACTACTAAACATGCATATATTATACTTCATTTGTTAGACCAAACCTTCATCAACACATATATACATATCAAATTCACATTTAACAAACTCTACACTATGAAACTTGCATCAAATGTAACTCAAACTTACCTCAAATCTTTGGGCTTGGTTTTCAAGGCTTTAGAATGATCTTTTGGTGGCCAACTTACAAGAATTTGGATGTGGATCTTGGTCTTGAAATTGGGGTGGCTTTGGGAGAGAAAATAATGGGTTTTGTGCTTGTTTGGGAGGTTGTTTTGAGGGTGGTCTGATTTTGGACGAAAATTGGGTATTTTTGGGTTAATATTTATCCAAAGATTGACTTTTAAGGCAACCCACATAAATTCAAAGAGTAGCTTTTAATCAGAATTAATGTTATTAATTTAAGTAAAATAAAAGCATTTATTTAGCTTTTGGTTTCCTAAAAAAAAAAAATCTGCTACACTATATTTGAAATTATATATATATCTAATATTACTCATTCCATATACAACATCAATATGTAAATTAATATTAAGTATTTATTATACTAATGCAAACATAATTATTCTACACTACTCAAGTATATATATATATGTTATTTATTTATTTTAATAAGCAACTATAATCACTTATATATATAATATGATATTGGGAATAAAAACATGGCTATTACACATATAATCTCCTGTCAAGCCTAATGATATCATATATGGCATCCATGAACAAGTTTCATAAGATCCAGTAGAATAAATGATGTAACCTAAGACAAATTTTGGTTTAGCTAGTTTACTTAATTAATTTAACAATATGGAAATGCAACCATTTTCTTTGCATTGATCCAATTTGTGATACTGCTGGAGTGAAAGAATGGATCTAAGGAAGAGTCGAGGTTAGACTCTATTGGTTACAAGTAAATGCTTTGAATTTATGTGGTATTATTTCGAGTCACACTTGAGTTAAAAATTTTAAGCTTGACCAATCTCGAGTTAAGCTTAGGCTATACCAAATGAAAGCGGTGTTCACATTAGTAGATTACTACTAAGGTATGATGGACTAAGTCAGTTGACAAGTTTGATTTTTACTATAATAGTTTATGAAGTTAAGTTTAGACCTCATGATGTTTAATTGAATTAGCTCATGATTATAATTAAGTTCGAATCGAACATAAATATAATTGGGTATGAGTAAGTTTAGATTTTATATGATGGGATTGTTGCAACTGGTCGATCACATGTAATAAGTATGGTGTCGACTTGGGAGAAATTATGAACTAATGACACATGTATAGATATCACAAAGAGAGGCATGGGATGAAGACCAGGTAAACTCAATTTCTCGAGTATGCAAGTATAACTAAAGATCAAATCAAATAGATTAGATCGTTCTTAACTCATTCTTTGTGAAGTAGTTGATTTGCTTCTTTGTAGAATTATTTTAGCAGAGTTTCCGCATTACGCTCAATCTTAGCAATGCGTAGAATGACCCCTAAAGAGAAGAGAAGTCACTTATTTATTGATGGTGGAGACTAATGTTAGCCATCGAATAACGCCTAATTGGACGGATGAGATTGAGTGTAGCTGATCACTGTTATATTATATCAAAACTATTCGATGGCTGTTATTAAAGCTTTCCTTTCTTTAATGGTGGGATGGGCTGGCTTTTGGAAATGGGCTAGAAGGCTTTATTTATATGATAAAGAACAGCTCATTATTATTTAAACCAACCCATTTTAAATATAAAAGGACTTAAGGCTTATTTTGTCAATATAAACCTTATTTTAGTCAAACGAAACCCAAATTATCCCCAAAATATATTTTTTAAGTCTACTTTTGACACATGAAAAAACCGAATTAGGCCGATAGTGAAATTAACTGGTTCGACGATTACTCTTCTGAGCCTACTAAGCCAAATCTCTCTAATGACATCTCTTATTAGAAGACCGACCCATTACATTAAATTGGGCCCTAAGCTCAATTGTCAAAATGATCATCTATGAATTTTATATAATTTTAAATAAGATTAATTGAATTGAGTTTAAATTTTCACATATAATTTCTAGTTGGATTGGAGTGGCAAAATTTTAAGCTTAATGAATCTTGAGTTTTAAAATTTATAATGATTGAACTCAAGTTTCGTATTATATTATATTATATTAACTCAATTCATTTACAGTGTAATTATTATTTAAGTATTGTATGGTTCCATTTTGTGCAGTGGCAAGGTCTCCTATATAATTTTTATTTAATTATTATTTATTTTTTACTTCTCTATCATTTGGTAAATTGTGGTTATTATTTAAGTATTATATTATATTATATTAACTCAATTCATTTACAGTGAAATTATTATTTAAGTATGATGCGGTTCCATTTTGTCTTCTTGCAATCGCAAGGTTTCCTATATACTTTTTATTTAATTATTATTTATTTTTTACTTCTCTATCATTTGGTAAATTGTGGTTATGTCACCTTAGGTATAGTTTTGTCGTGCATTTGATACTGGCAGTTTGGCTAATGCCCAATTCATGGATGAGGAATGGCTGCATTGGATAAGATCAGCATGCCAGATCTTGAATTTCGGTCCGCCATTCTGAGGTCGTTGAAATTGGTCAAAAAATCACTTGGTGGGTAGGTCAAGATTCACCATCATGGTGGGTGCCAATACCAAGAAAAGCAAAACAAAAGAAAATAAAATAATTTCAAGGAAAAATCGTTGCTCTATAACAAAAAAAAAAAAAAAAAAAAAAAGAAAAGGGTTGGCTGCGAGTATTGAGATATCCTTATGTGTGTGTATGTAAATCCATCATTAATGAAAAATATGAGACAAATACAATGCCTGATATTGTGTTATTTGATCTGCATTCAAATTTCAAATTAACCTTACTGCATTTAGCAAATTTTGTGCTTTATATTTGAAGCAAGTCTCGTTTATAGTTCACTATGTTTCAATTAGTATCAAAGTAGTACGATTCACTCACCATGGCTAACTTAGATCTAGAGCTTGAAGAGACAATAAAAGTTATTCGTCGAGTATTTAATAAATGTTGGGAAGAGCAAATAACAAGAGTAAAAGTAGTGATAGAATCCCTAATGGAAACCAAGCAAAAGCAGCGTGAAGAATTGATGGAGCCATTGCAGATTCAATTGCAACCACAAAAGGCGATGGCTAAGATAAATGGTGCTGTTGTTACTGATGTCAATACAGGAGCAGTGGCAAATCAATTGCCAGCTCATTTCACTGTTAAGGAAAATCATGTACCCATTTCGTCAAAAACAAGTTTAGTTCAGTGAGTGTAAAGATAAATACTGGGGCAATTACCTTGTAGGTCAAATCCAATAATTAGTGAGAAAATTGCTATACCCAGTTTGTTAGATGGTGGGGATGTTGTTTCTATACCATGCTGGCTGGAGTGTTTTAAGAAACATGACGAAATGTGGGTTTGGATTGGATAGGTATACTTTTGGCACTATTCTTAAAAGGATAGGGTTTTTTAATAAAGTGGACATTGGTTAGCAAGTGCATTTTGTTGTTTTGAAGATGGGTTTTATGGGAAATGTTTATATGAGTAGTGTTGTTTTTGATATGTATGTTAAGTGTAATAGGATTGAGGATGCTTTTGATGTGTTAAAAGGGAACGAAATTGACTTGATTCTTAAGATAGAAACTATCAAGGCTAATTTTGCAATTAAAACCATTGTTAGTGCTACTGGAGAATGCTTTGAGTATCACATTTTGATGATTGCTACCAGTTCATTGGTTATTAGGTTAATTGATTTTGGTGTACAAGGAGCTAATTCCAAAAATATCTTTTAATTGAGAGAGATTAAGGATGTTGACAAGCAAGTTGCAGCTATTAAAGCCAAAAAAGGTGGAAAATAGGTGATAGTTAGGGAAGGCCACATTGGTTTGGAGCTAAGTGCAACAATGCTACTCAATGATTTTGATATTACACTAGTTTGCCCTGAAGCGTAGTGCGTGCATCAACTTTTCAGTGCTAGCATAGTATCTTTTTATGAGGGCTATTATACACATAAAGGAATCAAAATTGTTAAAGGAACTATTAGGTTTATTGCTATTGCAAGTAGAGAAATCAAGGAGGAGAAGCTTAAGGATGAAAGGGTGTTAGAAGTCGATATTGTCGTTGTCGGAGTTGGTGGTATGCCCCTCACTGCACTATTTAAAGGATAGGTAGAAGTGGAGAAAGGCGGAATCAAGATTGATGGTTTTCTTAAAACAAGCATTCCTGATGTTTATGCTGTTTGTGATGTTACTACTTGCCGATGAAAATGTGCAATGAAATGAGAAGAGTTGAACATGTGGACCATGCTAAAAAAATCAATGCAAATTATGTGGCAATTGTCTCATCCTATGCTCAAATGTGGTTGCAACGAAGACGACTCTAGCAGTTATTATAACAATGGTGTCAGTTTGGGCCTTCCTTCTTACATTTATTAATGGATGGAGTTTTATGTTGAAAATTAGTTGGAGTCGATTTCATATTTATCTAATCAATTAAACAAGGATGATCGTGCTTTAGGTGTTGCTACCGGTGAAGCACTAGCACTAATATTTGAGAATAGAAGATTAGAAAAATTTTCTGTTGTAGCTACTGTGGCATGGGGGACCGGGTAACCATTAGAGATATAAGAAGTAGAAGTGAGTCCTCCTCAACCTCTTGAGCTCAAAATCAAACTAGTCTGTACCTATCCTTATGGTAGCAATATTGCCACCTAGTAGGGTTAACCTCTATTTCCTCAAAAATTTGTCCATGAAGTAGCAAGGATTGTTAAGAGTGTATGTGACAAAGTGACTGAATTCAAAGAAAGAGATCATGTTTTGATGGCATTCAATGGAGAATCTATGCAATGCAAACAATGCACATTTAATAAAGGCAACACATGTGAAGCATTAGGATTGGAAGAGAACAGGGTAATGCATAGTGATGGATAGACGTGTTTATTCATTAAGGCACAGACCGTCTATCATTATTGTGTTGTTTCAAGTTTTAGTGAGTATATGATACTTCATTGTAGTTGTGCAATCAAGATCAATTCAACGATGCCTTTTGGAGAAAATATGCCTCTTGAGTTGTGGTGTAGCTATAAGTCTAAATTCACTCGGAAGGTTACCAATGTATTAAAAGGAGCAATTGTGCTAATTTTTTGTCTTGAAATTGTTGGACTTTCCATAGCTCAAGTTGCAAGACATGGAGGAGCATTAGGGGTGATTAGTGTTGATATTAATTTAGGGAAGTCTTTGGAGTCGGTAAATTTGTATTAATTTACCCTTGAGGCTAAGGGTTTCTGAAGGGCTGGAAAATGTCATAAGGTATATTTTACATAGAATTTATATTTTATAATTAGTTATATTAGTGTTTAGAGATATTATTTAGAAAAAAAAGAAAAAAAATTAGAAAAAGGGGAAATTGAAAAGTAGAAATGCATGTGCTTGCATTAGGAGTGCTGAGTTATCCTTTAGTGTATGTGTGTACGCGCACGCAAACCTGTTATTAATGAACAACATGAGAAAAATATTATCCCAATATTGTGTTGTTTGATTTTGCATTAGGATCCCTAATTAACCTTGCTGTATTCGACAAATTTTACGGAGCAAGTCTCATTTATAGCTCACCGCGTTTCACATATACAACAGATCTATCAATATATGATAAGTTTATTGTGGTATATTGATTTAATTATGATATGTCAGTTCAAATGTGGTAGTTTTAGCCATATATGCTAAGTTTGTTAAAATATAATATGTTTATTTAGAGAGTAAAAGGTTTGTCTAAGCCTTCTAAAAAAGTAATTATCAAAATAAGATGCATGAAAATTTAATTATTAAAATAGATCACTCACTAAATTCGCATGTAAGAGATGTGGATTTCGAGGTAAGGCATGTTGTGTATATACAAGTTGCAAGTCAATTGTGTTGCACACCTTCAACATCATGCAAAGCAAAATGTGAATCACAAACAATGTTGTGAGCTTGCAATGTGCAAGTCTAACTCTGTTGTACAATATATACATATCCAAAATGCATGATAGAAATGCAAGGTCTAATTAGTTATTCTGATATATTAAATTTGATAATGTTCTCTTTTAGTGATTATAATTTAGAAAAGAAATATGATTTGATAAAAGAATTCTTTATTTAGTACTTATTTTAAGTTATTATATTGTGACTTATCTTAATAACATAAATAGTCATTGACTGAGCGTATGTGCCACAGTAATTACATGGAAGTCAAAACTCAAAACCTGGGTCATAGATTCTGTTTTAACGGGTTGAAATTCAAGGATTTTAGATAAAAACATAGCCAATGGAAACACCGTTACAGTTAATCCCTAGGACGACAGCGACTCGCCGACTCCTGTCTGGCGGGTACTTCTAAAACGTTGTAGACGCATTTAACCCGCAGATACATACACGCATATTGAGCAATGGAGGGACAGAATCTCGTTTTTTTTTTTTTTTTATCTTTTTTCCACTTTTCTTAAATTATCTTAATATATCATATAATATTGAGTATTTCTTTTTTTTTTCGTGTTATAATAAGGCAAGAGATTCCAACCTATTACCCTCATTTAAAATTTTAAAGTAAATTTTATTAGTCTACAAGATTATTATCATATAATATTTTAAACTATAATATTATTTAGATAACATAAATTATGGTAACTTTAAAATATATACTTTTTATTGGCAAATTAAAATTTTATTAATATTTGATTACCCATATTATATATTTGTGGTATATTTATCAACGTGAGAATCTAAAAGTAATGGCATTGGAAAGGCATTTTACTTTAAGGAGCTTCTATAATTCCTATTAATTAATTTAATGATTTGATCATTGTTGAATATGTATAAGCCGTAAGGTAGTATTAGAATTTTTTTTATTTTAAATAAAAAAATTAACGTAATATGATTATTATTTAAATAAATAGCGAATAAGTATTAATATATATTTTAAAAAAATACTGTATAATATTTATAAATATAAAACTTCTGTATAAAAAAAATTTTACCTTATACTAATTACTATTTTACGTGATACATCACGCTAAAAAACTTTTCGCCTTTTTTTTATCATTTTTTTTTTTATCTTCTGACTGATTTCATCTCCAAAGCATCTGTTCTCCATGCAAATCTAATTCTATAAATAAGCGCTCGATGCTACCAAGCCTAGTCTTGAAGACGCAAAAGCATCTTCAAACTTCCCCTTCTCTTTATCTTCCTTGCTTCTTGGTGTCTTCTCTTCACTCTCTTTCATATCTTCCTTCAAAGAACTGGACCCTCCCCGCCATCAACCAAATCAATCCGAAAAAAGCATGGTCGATTCATTCAACTCCATCCCTCCTTCACGCGCCACCACCATCATCAAGTTTTTGTGCAGTTATGGTGGCAAAATTCTTCCTCGTTACCCTGATGGCAAGCTCCGTTACCATGGTGGAGAGACCCGTGTTCTTGCTGTTGACCGCTCCATCTCCTATGCTGGTAATTACATGTTTCCTTTCCTCTCTCTCTCTTTTGTGTTTTTAGCTGTTATTATTGTAAATTCATCATGATACATATGTATGGGGTCATTATTGAAACATTAAACTGTATTTTAGGGAAAAGGGTAAGCTGAAGTGTGTTGATTTTGAATTGTTGTTGTTGTTTTCTTAACGTTAGAAGGGTGTCCAGTACATGTTTGAGAGATTGATTGCAAGAAAAGATAGGAGGAAATCCTTACATTGACTATTTATAAACTCGAGTTATTTATAGTAACTGGATTGGGGAAACAGGTAGAGTTCATATAGTTAATTATAAAAACGGTTATGATTGAGACAGTTAATTGAGAAAGTAGAAAAAATTTAGGCAGCAAATTAACACTTCGAATAAAGTTGAGTTATCAGATGTAGCATATATCCAAAAGAGAGAAATGGCATGATCATGCTTTCAATTGATGTGTATTGGTTTTTTCAAAAAAGAGGTTGATTGAGAGTGAGATTTGGGGTTTTGGAACAGAGTTAATGGTGAAGCTTGGAGAATTATGTGGAACCAGTGTGTCACTGCGGTGTCAGCTACCAACAGAGGATTTAGATGCTCTTGTTTCAATCACCTCTGATGAGGATCTTGCCAATCTCATCGAGGAATATGACAAAGCTCCAGAACCCATGTCGTTCCTAAAGATCAGAGCATTCCTTTCTCCACCTAAATCCCTAAAAAAAATTTCCCCTCCTGCCTCGATTGCCTCCTCGTCAATGTCTTCTTGCACTACCCCGAGGTACTTGATGCCAGTGGCTGATCGTTGCCTCCACCAGATGCCAAAAGCCATTGTGTTTAAGGAGAAATATGGTGGGAAGATGCCTCATCATGGACTTGGGTACTATGCTCGTGGAAGCCCTACTGGTCATGTTTACCTTATTCACAATGGGAATCACTGGCAATAACCTATGCTTAGGTGGAATTATGATTGGACAGTTATGACATCAATGACTGTTAAAAACGGATCGAGCACAACATCAAGATGAAGAAAAGAAGAAACACAAGAAGAAGGATACTTTAAAATGGCTACTTAGCTAGGTTAATATTAATTTAAAAAGAAGATGAAGCAAGGAAGATATATGTTAATTATGTATTAGGGAGGACTGTATATTGTTATGGATATTCTTTTAATCCATGATCATCAATGAATTCAGTCCAATTTCATGTTTCATTGGATGAGAAAAATGTGATGTGGTGAGTTTGCCTTTCCTTTTTACTTTTTCTTTTATTTTTTTTCCAGCCTTTTTTGGGCAATCCTATTCTATTTCCTTGCCGTGCAACAGTTCCATTGCCATCGGGTGTGCATTGCATTTATTTCTTTCTACAACTCAGGTCATGTTCATGATCCATTATACCATTGCTTTTGCTTAAGCGCCTTATTTGTATTTTCCATGCATGCTTGTTGTGATGTTGTGCATTCTCTCATGAAATGTGTATGGATTGTGAATTTTCTTGCTGCAAGGCTTTTCTTATCTGGTGTATTCTTTTGCCTGGGTTGCTTGTTATGGATCGGGCATTTTGATCCAGTACTGCTTTTTTATTTTGATCATTCGTTCGGTCCTGTTGCTTGTTATGAATTGTGCATTTTATTATAATGCTTTACTTATTTGGAATATTCATTTGCCATGTTGGTTGTTTTCTGTTTTTTTCTTATTGATCGTGTGATAAACTGTTGCTTGACCCTCTTTCTCTTTCTGATTTGATTTCATATAAATATGAGGTATATTCCATATACTGATTTCTTTTCTCTGTTTCTTTGCAGGGTTTATAGCCGATGCCTACTTCTTGCGTGTTTTCTAGCAAGTAAAAGGCTGTGTGCTGAAACTTGGATGGAAGCTATAGTATTTGAATACTGATTCTTATTCTTTCACATTTGTAAAACGAGGAAGAAAGTTCAATCTCATCTTCATTCTTGCTCTGTATGAGGGATCACAGCTTCACATTTCTAACTTTTGTAAAGATGCGTTCTACTTGATAAAATCCATGCCATTTAAAAAATTTTTAGCCATCGCCTATTTTCTTTCCTTCTGATAAAGTATCAGAGACAAGTAGCCATCATTTTAGTTTAACAGAAAAAGAAAAGCCAGTAGATTCCTGAGTTGTCAGCAATGGATTAACTATTTAATGAAGAGCCTGCAGTGCACTAAACACCTGGCTGATTGGCTTCGTGTCGCAGTTTCTTATGAAATTTTCACTATAAAATTCATTTGCTTGACATCATTTTGGGTTGAAAACCGACTATTCAGGGACTGCTTGCTGTGACAAAGAAATGGCTTGCATGGGCAAAGATATTCATTTCAAGATGAAAAATGAAATCTCTATCTTGTCTGGCAAATTCAATGCACAAGACTCGTTGAATGATGTGCCGAGGGCTAACTCTTAATTTCTAAAGTTACTTTTTGTAGTTGCTTGAATCCATGGTGTCTGATTCATGTTTTCGTCACATGTAATAACAATTTTTTTGCCTGCTAGTTCATTTCCTTTTTTGAGTGGAACTCGTATATTATGACTGGATCAAGTGATTAATAAACTACATATTGGGTATGGACTCCAATTTCTAAAATATTGGTTAATGGCTGCATACAGCTCCTGCATTTAATAGCTTCCATAAGATGCCATGATATTTTCATTTTATTGATGGGTACTGAATGGGGCCTAACAGAATAGCTGATATGGGCTGTTGCCAATTTTCTGTACAGATTCAATCAAATCACTAGTGACTAGAGATGATGCTAACTTTTGGGGAGTGGTGGGGTTCATGTCAAAACAAGAGATACCCTGGATTGAAAGCAATGTCATTGAATGGAGAACCATCCAGGGACCACTAGAGTGTTGGACCCCTCATTGGAATTGATAGGATATGATAGGAGCGAATAAGAAGGATTCATTCATCTACACAAGGAATTATCCTATTGGTTAAGACCGGAGAACTCTCGTAATAGACTGTGTAAAGTCTTAGTTTTAAACTTTATATTGTATCTTAGGACTAACTAAATGGCACAAGCTGGACTTTATTGGATTTCAAGATAGTTCATTTGTCTCGAGGTAGGCAATTATATTATGGATATGGATATGCACTGGTGATGGAAAAGGGGAGAGGTAATTTTGTTCCTTTCAATACCAGCTGGAAAAAGGCCATAAAGAACACTGAAGATAAACCAGAAATTTGAAACCTTGAGTTCCTTGAAGATTGAGAGAATGCCGAGCCATGTGAATATTGTTTGGGTCCAAAGTATGACTTGACTCTTCACAAATGCTTGGAATATTATTCAAAAGGAAAGATTCTTCTGCTGTCCCAATTTTTGGAAATAACATCATGCCAATGACATTAAATTAAGAGTCTAAATACTGTTGAAAGAGATGTGCCCCTGTTGTAATCATGCAGAAGGGATAAAGGTTGGAATAAAAAAAGGGGGGAAAAATGGATAAAAGCTGTTTAAGGTTATCCTTGTTCCTGCCCCACCCTATGTTCTGATCTTTTCTAGTCCCACTTGAATCAATCATCTAGAAATAACATGGCATTGATCTGGCTTTGGTTGGGTCTTTTTGAAGACTATTTTCACTCATGATATACAAGAGAGGTGGTCTGAGTTGATAATGTCTGCAGGATAAAGTTCATGGTGTCTGTTAGCTATTAGAGATTGTCTATAGTGAGCCAATTTCTATGTATCCTTTGAGAACATCCTCACCTTTTCAGATTGTTGGATCTATCTATCATATTATAAAGAATGGCTTGGTTTTGGTGTCTTCTAAAAATACACTAGGTGCCATTACACACACACACAACTTGCTCGTTCACTTCGCTGTAATTACAATTCTATTACAGCCTTTTTCTTACGAATAGTTATTACGCTGTTTAGTTCACTGAATAGCGATTCCACAATGAATCTCTATTACTCAAAACATTGAATAGTCATTCTTTATTCAAACCTACGAATACCAATTCAACGTTGGAATTGTCTTTTTTTTCAAAATACCACCATTTAAATAAAAAATTAATAAAAAAAATCCTATTATAGCTTTATTTCATTCCTCCGTAATAAGAATTCCATTACAGCCTTATTCATTCAGCAAAGTGAACAAGCCGACGTATATGTTATAATAAAGAGAATACCTACAATTCTTTTTTCTTTTATAATTACAAATTAACCCATAACTTTCACCATTTTTACCACCTCTTATTAATTACCTATTAATTTAAGGCACGACCCGTGTTTTGAGCAATTTATAAACACATGACTTGTGTTATCTTTTTTTGACAATTAAGTGACCTGAGTTTTATAAAAAAAATATAAATATTATTAATTATTATTAGAGGAAATGTGTTAAGAGTTTTATTGGTCTAAAAAAATTAATGTAATAAAAAATAATACTAAATAAAATTAAATAAATAAAATATTAAAATTATTTTTTTAAATAAGAAAATTTAAAATAAAAGGTAAAATTAATTTGATGATCAATAAAATATTGATACTTTATATGAAATTCGGATCATCTAATTGTCAAAAGAGATGACACAGGTGATGCGTTTGCAAATTGATTAAAATACAGGTTATGTTTTTGTAATTAATCCTTAATTTCATATAGGGTATTTTTTAACATTAACAAAATCTGAATTTTTAAATCTTGAAGAAGCACTTGTCATCTAATTGACTATAGCATTCATGTCACCATGTTTCTTTCTTTTTTTTTTTTTTTCCCCTCTCTCTTTCAGTTGACCTTTTAATCAATTTTGTTTCCCATCTAATTCTCTATTTTTTAAGTACCCGTAAATGTTCTACTGGCATATGTAAGATATAATAATTACAGTCACAAAATAATTTGAGAAAGTTAGAGAAGATGAGTTGGTTTTGGAGAAGTGGGTATGAATCACCATCGCGGAGACTTATTGTGGCGAATGCATTTATTAAAGGAACTTCAGAATATCATTAATATCTATTTGGCAAAGAAGGGCTTTAGTTAGTTTTAAGGTAAGCAAGAGGCATAAGAAATGGGCCATTTCACAGGCCAGTTTTTATCTTTTTTATTGAATGAGGAATCTGGCTACAGTTGGATTTGAATCTCGGCCCGTGTTATTTGAGGACTTTACTTCTACGGATGAGGTCTAAATATACCAACATTTTGAGCCACAAAAAATTGTGCAAACCTTAAAAGAGTACATAAAACATACTCTGTCTAAGGAATTTCTCAATAACTATATCTATTCACCAATCTATGTAGGGTTTACGAAAAATTGAAATCTAAACTTGATTTTATCTGTGAAATCTAGGGATATTTATCAGATGGATCTGAACCGTAAAAATATATATATTTTTATAATATATTTTTGTTTGCAATAGCGTTTATAACGTTTGGGGTGATTATACCATCCGATCACTTCGATCCAAAATGAACAAGCATATCTAAAAATTGACAGGGTTAAAAAATTCTTAATTCGTGCATAAACGGCTATGCTATACTATTTATGTCGTTGGGCCAAAAAAAAAAAAAATACTATTTATATCGTTGATTTATTTTGATTAATTATGCTAATTTATTCTTGTTGAGTCTAAATTGTTTTAACCACAATTTTTTATAAATCTATACCTTTTGATGTATAATTATTTATCAAATGAGTGTAAAATACTTGTGTTTCTCCATGATAAAGCATTTCTATAAGGGAAAATGTTGAATTTGGTACCTGAAATTTGATAAAAAAATCTAATTAGGTACATGAACTTTCAAAAGTTTAATTATATACCTAGTTTGAACTTTTGGTTTGCTTTAAGACTATCTTCTTTAACTCTATTATATCCATTATTCCACATGACATTACGCTCCTATTATGGTCTAACATGTCCCTTTATTAAAAAAATAAATAAAATAAACCAAGCTAACATAACCATGATCAAACAGAAAACACGCGGGTAAATCTCCAACAAACCTAATTCTCTTTTCAAAACCAACGCCAAAAACAAGATTATTATCTAACCCTTTCTAACTCTAATTGACAGAGAGGAGGCCCACTTATTTACCCTAGAGAGAAAATCGATAGAAACAAAGAGTAAAGTATGCATTGTGAAATCCTAGACTAGAAATCTATCAAACCTTAACTAGAAGCTCCGTTAAACCCTTAAAAAACAAATAGGCTTCTTTGACTGTGCAAAAGTGTGGCCCATGCGATAGTGATTCCCTATTGTCTACTTGTCCTAAGGCGAAATATTACATTATATTTTTCAATGACGCATCACTGTCTCCACTATCTTATTCAACTACTAGTAAAGTAAGGAACCTTACAAAATGACATTGAGTGCAGTGATTGCTTGTGGAAGGTAAGTTTTTATGGACATTTTAGTGTTATTTTAAGTTTCCTATGCGCTTTGCACAATACACATCATCGATGTTACAATATTCACTATCCTTTTCAGCGTTATTGGTAAAGGATGACACATCCTTTTATTTTTTCGACAATGTATTGTAGTGTCTTGCTTCCCTTGTTAGACTATTAATTTTTGCACACATCTTTATATTTTTCATTATATATTTGATCCATTGTTCTCAAGCCCATGGCTTGAATTAGCTTTAGGGTCTGTTTGGATTGTCTGTTTTTCATCTGTATCTGTATCTTTTTTAAAATGATATATGCAAAATATATCCGATTTGCATCTAAATTTTATCTAGATTTGTTCTATTTGATCTTTTGATGAGAACTGTCAACTTTTTTTTATCTATATCTATTTCTTGATAAATAATTTGTTAGAAAAAAGTTTAAAAAAGTGTCTGTATCTGTCGGAAAAAAGCCAAAACAAACAGACCCTTAGTGTTAACTAAATAAGACTTGTTCACAAAAAAAAAAATTTATTATTACTTGTATATTCTGCACAAGCCCATGTTAAGTTAGTTATTATGTTTTGTTGAGGTATTTTGATATGCTAAGATGTTATTGATATGTATGTAAGGAACCTAAAGTTGGATCATTGTCATAATATCAATGTTAAAAGTGCGTTATTTGTTTTTTGCTATTGCAGGGTAAACGTTTTGATAAATGTAGGAGGGCATTTTGAAGGCGAAGATGAAGGTGAAGGGAGACAATATGTTGGTAGTCAGCAAATATGTTGGACTATTAAACCTAACAACATTAGCGAAGAGGCCTTGTACGCTTTCTTGGAGATTTCCACTTCGTAAAAGTGGAGAAAATATCTTTTCTAGTATCAAGGAATAGCATTGCAAATGGGTTGCTATGCATGTGTTTAAGGGAAAATGCCACTTACAATGTGATGATAGCTATTTTGAGAGATAATGGTAGTAGGCATATTTATGTAGAGCATATCCCATGATGAAATTGCAAAGAACGTGTTGAATCCGACAAAGTTGTAGAGCATAGTTCAAACTTTAAGGTAGAGGAGGAGGTTGTTGAGGTAGATTGCTTCTTTGATGATGATGAAGATGAGGTGTTAGCTGCTAGAAGGAAGAAAAAGAGCTTCTTATCTAAAGGCTCTTATTGAATCAAAGGTTTCACTCTAAATGTCGATGCTGTTTTTAAGGATTATAGGAGGAGCCAGGGAAGTCACACCAAGGAAGTGTTGTTGGTGGTAACAGCACCAGTGGTTCTAGAATTGAGGAGGAAAATCTTTTTTTTTTTTTTTCCTAATGACGAAGGCAGTTCTATACAAACTATAGGGGAAAGGAAGAGGAGGATACCACGGTAAGACCTAGCAGAAGTGTTAGAACAAAGAGTCAATTCGATCTCAACACAGATGATCTAGATGTATGCGTCGGCATGGTATTTTTCAGTAGGGAGTAGTTCAAAGATGCTATGAACAAGTACTCTATTGACAATAGACATGAATAAAAAATAACTCCAAATGACAAGAGGAGGATATAGTATAAATGCAAAATTGTAGAATGCAGTTTTGTTGTTTATGCGTCGTCATATGAGTCAAGAACTAAAGAGTCTATGATGAAAAACATTCAAGGACAAGCATAGCAAGCTTTTTAGGCTGACCTTTAGGAATAGTTGTGTGACATACAAGGTTCTTGCAAAGCACTTTTTGTCTCGTATCTAGATAATGTGGAAAACGACTACAAATTGACATGAAAAAGCAGGCGAAGAAGGAGTTGTTAGTAGATGTGATGAAATGTCGATGTTGGTGAGCCAAAGATTATGCCTTGAAGCAAATTAGTGGAAGGTATAGTCTTGAAATAGAGAAGGTGTAGAACCATACTAGTGCATTGAGGAAGCATTCCAAAGGCCAAAAATTCTCAGTAGAAATTGTGGCTGAACGTTCTAGCCCGATGTAAAATGAGGATGAGGTGTACTATGTTTACTACCTTAGGAATAAGTCTATATCATAGTCATAGTGATTGGCATCTTTTCTCTCATGTGGGAATTTTTCTATAATTCTAGTTTGGTGCCTCTCATTTATGGATAACAAGGTACTTGCCAAAAAAAAAAAAAAGAAAAAAAGACTGTGAAAGTAATTTGTAATATACAATAATTCTACCATCAAGAGTTTAGGATCAGATTTAAGGGGGATGAGGGAGGGACTGAAACTAATATAGAGATTATGATTGTAACTTATAATAGACAATGAGTCAGACATTAAGCTACTATAAACTTAGACATGAAGCTATTATAAACTAGTGTGCAATTCTTACAGCGTATACACAAAGCAAAACAATTATATATTTTCCTTTGACATATTTAACAAAAGCAGAATGAAAAAAAAAAAAAAAAGAAGAAGAAGAAGAAGAAAGAAAGAAAAAGGGATAGTATTAATGAAATAGTGACCATATACCAACCAATAGCAAAAAAGAAGATTCATTCATGGAAGCATTAGAAACAAATTGATCACGAGGATTACATCATTTTTTGAACTTAAAGTTAGCAACTATTAGCTAATGGATCATATTTTTTCATATTCATTGTGCCATTAGATTCTATCAAAGCTCGTTGCCTAAACACTATCCAATACAATAAAATCCCAACCCAAGTCACCATGGGCACACTCTTGTAGAATTTTACAATCACTTGAAGCCTTTCAACCTTGTATTGTAAAGATGCACTCTTTCTTTGCAATGGATGATAATTTCTAGCCACGAGAATGGACTCTATCTCATCCCTATACGCCATTCTTCTCAACATAGAGTTCTCTTCCCTAAGCACCTTCCCATTCTCTACTAGCAACAAAAGCATTATGTCCTTCGGTTTAACCTCCACCATCATGGCCAAGGTTTCTATTTGCTTATCATTAGTACAATGCACCCATCGAAAAAAATTACACTCATCATCCTATACAGCCAAAGACAATATAGTAACTAACACATTTATGGAAAAAACTAAGCGAAAATGAATATCACAACACAACAAGACTTCGCAAAAGACCTTATTGAACCTCACACATCCATAAAAATTTTTATCACAGTTATTCTTCGTCCTTCCAACTAACAATCTAACTTTCACACTACTGTTGCACAAGATCAAACCGTTACCATCATTGGATGATTGGTGCATTGAAGTCATGAACAAATTTAACGACTTACCCATGATTGAGCGACTATAAATCTATCACTCTCTTCACTTGATTTCACCCAGGGCTCTCTACTATGGGGTTAGGGTTTAATGCGTATGGTTTTGTCTTAAATGGGGTGTTGATTTTGATGGGGTTAGTTGTTTGATTTTGAATTACGGTTAGATAGTAGTCATGTTTCTTGCATTGGTTTTGAAAAGAGAATTAGGTCTGTTAGAGATTTACCTGCGTTTTTTTTTTTTGTTATGTTAGCTTACTTTATTTTATTTATTATTTTTAATGGGACACATGTCAAACCATAATAGGAGCGTAGTGCCACATGGTATAATGAATATAATAGTATTAAGTGAGGTTGTCTTCATGCACACCAAAAGTTCAAATTGAGTATGAAATAGAACTTTTAAAAGTTCAGGTATCTAATTGGATTTTTTACCAAAATTCGGGTACCAAATGAGGCATTTTCCCTTTCCGTAAAGTGAAAAGATCAATTTAAATGCAAATGAAGATTAGACGTATCAAAATATACAAATGAAAGAGATGGAAAAAAAAATGAGAAATAGAGTTTGATAGAAAATAAATATAGTTTGAACTAAAAAAACAAAAAATCAAACCATTATAAAGCAACTAAAAAGAAAAAGAACGGTTGAAATTGAATTATATGATATTTTATTGGTTTATCATTTTAAATTTGAATGTTTTAGTTATTTTCATTAAAAATCATAACTAGTGGATTGTTTGTCCATTTAAAGCATAATATAAATGGAATGAAATGTTTTTCAAATCTTTGAGTTCAAATCTTGAGTTTAAAGTTTACGCGATCGAGTAATTTTAAAGTTTTATCCTACACAATTAAAGTTTTAGGGCCCGATAGGCTAACAGGGGTGCTCCATGACAGGAGCATGAGCACTCCTTTTGCTGGTTCATGAAGTGTGGGATGGTCCGTTGGCTGCTCAATTACTAACAGTGGGTTAGTGTGGTTGGGTTAGGGAAGAGGTTGTTGAAAGGTCTGTAAAGACCCGACATGCTCAATTCTTAAATTAAGCACACCAAGTCCCCAACCACGTATAACTCTTACGAATTATACGTAAGGTTGTCTTAAAAGAAGGTGTTTATGTTGAATATTGTTATCCGATTTTAGATTATGAAATTGTTTAGTTAGATTCTGGCAACAACTGGATTTAACAGCGGAAAAATAAACTTTAACAAAAACATTTCTACATAAAAGTATTTCAAACTTCCACTATTACAAGTGGAGAAACTTTCACTTAAATAAATCTTTACAAAAGCTTATTTACAAAACATGGCCACTGACAAGCCCTTAAATGAAAATACAAATTTATAATTAAATCCAATCTTTATAGAATAAAACAAAGAAGAAACAAAATACAAATATATCTTTGTCCTATTACATTTCACTCATCTCCCAAGTCTTCAAATTCGCCTGATGCCCAAGACAAACATCATCACATCAACACAACAACAATAATAAGAACAAGAACATCAACAGCCTCCACATCATCATCTCATCATCCATCATCAACAACACCAACAACATCAACAAGAACTCATCATCAACAATAACAACTTCATCAACAACTTGTAAAAAGATAAACATAAATAGGAATGAGCTAGAGCTCAATACACAGTGACACAATCACACAGAGTGGTACGTAAGCTTAACTAAATGCAATGCATCAATCCACAAGTTATTATCTTTTCATTAAGATAAACAAATCAACAATGGAGAACTCACACTCCGGAATAAGCCAATGAGGATCTAGGGGTCCTGAGTAACAGCAGCTGCTCAGGGGTTGATATAGATAAACCGGATATCTATATCTCCTATATCTAATTGATAAAGAAAATTAATAGCGTCATTTAAGGTTCACACTCCTTTATACACTCCGCTTATCCTGATCTATAACATTAATTAGTTCAACGGTCCCATACCTATGAACTAAAACATATTATTTCCTCTCGAGCCTAAGTAGATAATACACCAATACAGTTAACCCCGTTAGCTATCCACTTAGCCATTAAGATAAACCACAATTGCATCATGGATTTGAGTAATTGCATCATGACAAAAGATTGAGCTAAGTGCCTAAACTACCATGCTATTGCATCATGACAAGGTTGTTGCTCCTGGTTCCAGATTCAACGACGTAAAGCACAACCAACACTCATCAATTATTAAGCCGAGTTTAAGTTCTTAATCCATATTAGATGCCTATTCTAACATCCAACACGCAACTTACTGTGTACCTTGAAAATGAAATCCAAACAGAGGCAGAAGCTATCTCAGAAGATATGTCAAATATCCATAACTGTTTAAGGAGAGAACTCATATAAGAAACTAAACTAACATCCACTTATATCAAATTCATATAAGAAATTATATCAAAATTTTATTAAACTCTATTTGATCAGGCACTAACTTGGAACCGCTATGGCTGCGAAGATCGCCCCGCTAAAATACGAACAGTTCTCCTTTGTCTGTCAAAGTAATTCTTTTCACTTTAATTATAGTTTCTTATCACAAAACATAACATATACGAAGCATTCATATTCAAAGCAAATAAACATTTGAAATAACTTATTGCTCGTGTTATTCAAAGATCATCGTAACACATTCATCTAAGCTAATTATTAGCTATTAAACTCATTTTAACTTAACCTTAACTAAATTGTTTAGAATTAGTCATTTAATTCATTTACTAAATCAAGTTGATTAAACTTAAATAATCTAACTCATTTTAGCTTAGTAAAATTGATTAAGCCAAGTTGGACTTAGGTTAATTACTAATTCATTATACATCTAGGATCTATGTCAATTCGAGCTTACATTAACTCAAATTTAGCTAAATTAATTAACATTAATCATTTAATTCAAAAACTAAGTCAAAGATGATAAACTAACTCAATCTAATTCATTTTAACTCATTCAAGTCTATTTAATCAAGTTGAACTTAAGTTTGTTAGCTAAGTTCATTTAAGTTCAATAGCTAATCATAAGAACAAATAATAAACAAGGAAAAACAATTGTAGAAAAACACAAGTTAAAACATACTAAATCTTAAGCTTAACATCGAGGAAATTCAAATAAAATTCATATAAATACATAACTCATCATTTATATACTTACTAAGATCATTTAGTTTCACTAAGTCATCACAATATCATAAATCAAGCAATGGAAATCATATATACAACATAACTGCTTTTAGTTTAATACTCATGGAAATTCAATTATTTGTTGAATCAACAAATATACTTAAATCATGCTTCATTATATCCTTCAATCATCATTGCACATCAAATATCCTTAATCTATCTCATTTTAACTCAAAAAGATTCATTTACACTTAACAATAAATATTTAGAAATCAAAAACAAGTTTTGATTTTGTTTAGCAAAACACAACATCCGGAAAAGAGTAAAAATTTAAGCATCAATAAGTTTCGAATTTGTAAAAACTTAAAACATGAAAGTTGTAGATTTCTTTTTAAGATTTCTATAGCAACTTGAATCACCTCAATCGGAGGTCGTATGAAAAAGTTATGGCCAAAATATGATCAAGCTGCGAAATAGGGCAATGTTGTAAAATGAGCGTCGACACTTTTACACCCGGCGGTGTAGATTTCAACACCGGCAGCGTAGAAGGTAGGGTTAAGGAAATGGTATTCTATTCGCTTCAACACTAGACTCAACGCCGGTGGCGTAGAAGCTCCAAAATGCGGCGTTGAAGACAGAACAGCTTTGTGAAAAGATGTTTTTTACACTTTACTCTTACCAAAACTTCTTCAAATCATCTACTAAGCTTCCTATATCAATTCTAACACCTATAACAACTTCTAACACTTCAATATTCCTCTAACAACTTTAAACAACAATCAAACCATCACAAACTACTATTCATCATCTTCTTCCTCAAACTTAACTCCCAACTTCCATCAACCATTTAACCAAAAAATACAAATGTAAACAACACTTCCAACTCAATTCAACATCAATTCATCAATTATTAACTCAAACAACAAATAAACACAGATAACTTGAAATAGAAAACTTAGCTTTTTGGCTAAATCATGCAACTTCTTCTTCTTCTTACTGTTGAAGCTAATTCTACTTGATCTCCTCTTTCTATCTTGTTTCCTATCTTTAATTCATCTTTTAATCTCCCTTGAATTTGAGTTTTAGAGAAGAAAAAAGAAAGAGAGAAGAAGAGATGAGAAGAAGAAGAAAGAAAAGGGAAACGAAAATGAAAGAGGAAAGAAAAGGGCAGCCAAAAGAAAGAAAAGAAAAGGAAAGGATAAAGTTTAAAATTTAGATATTTTAGAAATAGGATGTAGGTTTAGAACTATCAGATCAAAATCTATAGTTCCACAAGTATTTAAAAGATGATTTCTGAACCGATAAGTTATAAATTAAGAACTTAAAATAAGAACTTAATTTAGGAATTTATTTTGGATAAAAGATATTTAATTTGAGTTCGGGTTTAAGAACTGATATTTTTAGACAAGCAAATGAACTCAAATTTTACCGAGATTTAGAAATTAGTATTTAGGCTAAGAATTAAGAGTTTGGGAATCATCTAAACAATTTAGAAAACATGTTTAGGAGATTTGGAATCAAAATCTCAAATTCCATTTAATTAATTACTAATCTAACTTTGTCAACTTTATCTATTTATATCCCATGATTAATTTAATTCGTCCAAATCTATCTAAACCCAATTTCTAATATATGTGAAGGTTTGGGGTATTTCAGGCTATTGCTAGTAGTGACATGTGTTGTCTTCTAATGTTCAGCTGCTGTTGTTTTGTCGATGGAGCTTGATGCCATTGGAGTGGAGTGTCAGAGTATATGGTGCTTGAGTTGCTGTTGTTGTATGTGTGTTAGCTAGTATTGTGTTGCTTTGTGGCATTGAGCACTCAGGTGTGTTGTGTGGAGTTGAATTGAAGTGAGTTACTGTGTTGATGATGGTTGTTGCTGATGTGTGTGTTTTGTTAGACTGCGTGTGCTACAGGGGCTCTCGATGGTGTTGTTGGAGCAGTATGTGTGTGGGAGTTGTGCTGGAGCTGAGTAGTTGTAATAGGTCTCTTCTGCTACTTAGATTCCAACTTAGTTAGACCTCTAAGAATTACTTTAACATGCTGCAACTGAATTACTGTTGTCTTTTGATCAGGCTCGGTATAGCTGCTGCATGATAGAATGTGTTGGTAGATAGAGCTCATATTGAGTTACTATTGTTTGTACCAGAGATCCATTTGTCCTGAGATAATAACTCACTTAGTTTGTTGAACTCAAAAACCAGAATCTCCCTTGGAATTATTATAGAATTTAAGAAACACAAGATTCGCATCAAGATCCATGAATTATCTATCTCATTTAGCAGCAACAGTTAGCTAAACACTCATGATTATTCATATAACTCTAATATAACTAGACAGAGGTAATACTTGGCATGTGATTGAATTAGTCCATGATATCACACAAGTTGTTCATGTGCAATTATTGATCCAATGTCATGCTATTTGTGCATTTGGTCTAAAAACTCACATTTCGTGGAATTTAGCACAATTTTCCTTTGAAACTCAATGAAATGCACGATTATAAGTTAATTATGTAAAGAGAAATGTGTGATTTTACACATTTATTAAAAACCTATAAATTTTTTATGGAACATTTGATTTTTTTTTTATTCCTTTCTTAAGTTTCAAGTTTATTGTGTTATATACAGTTTCATGTAAAATTACATTATTTTCGTATACTTACAATAAACAATCAATGAAAAGTAATTCAAGAAGTAATTTTTTAATATCATAAATTCAATAGTATGGGAAATTTGTTTACATGCGAAAGTTGAAGCTTATGTTTAACACTTGTGTAAAGGGGCTTTAATATATATATATATATATATATTTTTGTTTATTTTGGGATGGCCTTACAGGATTTGATTTGATGGGTTTGAAATAAGGAACGCTAGCTTTTCAATCCACATTCAACCTTTCCCAAGTAGGCTTGTGCGTACATGAAGAAAACTATTGGCTTTGACCCATAAGGAGCTTATTCAGGATAACCATAAAATTGATCTTACTTAATCTTATTTCAATCACTGAAATAATGTGATGGTTGTCGTATACTATAATTATCTATAAATACCCAACCACTTTTCCTCATTTCCAACTTTTAAGAGAAGAAAAATAGCATACCATAGGGGAAGTTATATCACAAGGATAAAGAAGGTAGCTTAAGTGTGTTGCTATTTCAATTGCTCAAGAATTATAAGATCGACGTATGAGATCTACTCAAACTCCGTTGTCACTTATCTATTTGAGATACTGGGATTGTATGTTCCTTCTCTCGAGACCATCACATCATCAAGTGTCATTTCCTTATTAATATTCTAAAGTTACATGCAAGGTACAGGGTCTACATAACACATGCATGGCTATCGCATGAAGAACCTTACACCTACAACTTATAGAATATGTTTATATGATATCAAACAAATTGTAGAACCCATAACAGATTTCAAAATTAAAAATTATGAAAGTGCTTCTATATTAATTAAGCTCAAAAGATAACCAATATTTCTATATAACTTATTATTTTAAACACACATAATAGGAGTCCTTTAAAAATTAAAACAATGAGCTCTTATAAAATAAGATAAAACACTTTTTTTTAAAAAAAAAATTGAACTAGATAGTCTATGATTGATAAGTTTTGAATAAAAATAATCACAAAATAATAAAATAAAGTATTATGTTTTATTTTCTACTTTTTAATAGGAGGGGTTCATAACCTATAATATCTACAAATTACAAGGTACAGGTTGTAGGGTAAGTGTAATGGATGAAGATCTTATATCTATATTCTATACTTTACCCTGTAAAAGTATGTTCTGAAATATTTGTCTTTGTACCCTATCTCGTGGCTCTTAATACTTACTTGGACTCTACCCAATTGAGCAGGGTATGAGTGGGTATCCTGTAAGATAAGATTACCTGCTCACCCCTATATGATAGGTGAAGTAATTAAGTAGCAAAAATGAGGTTAACTTTGTCAACCTAATCATAACTTCCTCCAAGCTTTTTCCTTGCTCCACAATAGGGATCGAAATGGGACGGGTTTAAGATGGGTTTTATCTTATAGTGTTTTTCGAAACTCATTTCAATTTCTATAAGGTTTTTGTCCATAAATCCAAAATCTACTCGATAGATTTTATAGGTACCAAACCTGATCCCGATAAATTTAATTATCTTTTAACTATAATTATTTTATGTTTAAAGTTATCTTAAAAAAACATTTTTTCATAAAATATATGAGATTATTAGATATTTAATATCATTTTAAAAAAATTATACAAATACAAAATTTTAAAAATTAATTACCATTATACCGTCATTATATCGCATATACTAGGTGAGATATAACTTTTCTCGCTTGTGTTGTATGTTAATTGTGCGATATATATTGGAACCCTTTCATCCTGATGCCTGGTTTGTGAATGGCAGGTAGGTGGCTATAGCGGTTAAGGTTTGAGTTTCGATGACCGAAGGGGATGGTTATAGGAAACTTAGTGATGGAAAACAAGAATAAGTTTCTTCAAGAACATCCCTTCTTCTTCTTCGACAACCCAACAACAACAACACCACCAACCAAAACCATAACCTACCTCATCACAACTCACTTTCTTTTGAAACTGATGACACATGGCTCGATTAAATCCTTGAAAAGTTAGAAACTTTATTGTCCTTTTTGGGTTTTAACTAATAATCTATTTTGAAGTTTATTTTGTCAAGGACATTCTTTCTAGTTATAGGAGTTTCTTTGCTTGTAGTTGTTCTTGAATTATCAGGTTGTTAGGGTTATGAAGATTATCAAGTGATGCGAGAGCTTGCGCAATTTGGTGCTCTACGAAGGTCAGCGCTACCCTGGTTGTTTTATGAAGAAGGGTCTAGTTGGAGGCATTTATGTCAATGGTCATGGATTTGATTTCTTGAAGGAGATGGGTCTGGATATGTCGAAGTTAGTTGATGGTGATAATTGGATTTGTTAGGTTTTGGCGGACATGATGGCCATGAAGGTTTAGCAGTGATGGAAAGATGGAGATGACTAAGTGATAGCTTTTTACTGCTAGTGCGATATAGAGTTATTGTGTACAATACATTGTTATATCGTATGTTAGTTATGCGATACATATAAATATCTGTGTATCTCAACACCAACATGTGATACGCAAGCTCTCAAAAGTTTGTTCGCGTAGATCATTGTATCGCTGCTTGAATATATGACACATGTATAAATTATGATATTTTTATTCAAAAATGTGACAAAACGATGCTAATTTGATATTTATTTCTATACAATTTGTATTTGTATAATTTTTTTAAAAACAATGATAAACAAGTATTTCACCCCTAAAATAATACTTATAATTTTCTTCTTATTTAATTATGGAAAAATTTGTATTCATTAATATTTTATATATAATAAATCATTCTAAATTTCTATATTAGCTTAATGTTATAATAATAATTTACCATCATTAATTGAAATAACATATTATTAAAAATGAATGATCTATAAATTTAAAAACGTATATAAAATTCATTAAATTAAATTACAAATTTAAAAATGTATATACTATTTATTTATTAAGTTAAACTAGTTTAAAAATATATAAAATCAAAATTACTTTAATTTTTAATTTTATTAATTAAAAGAGTTAATTAAATTTTCTTTTTAACAATTTAGATTCTCAATGAGTATTGTATGCATGAAAAATGGAGTAAAATCATATAGGATTAGCTCAAAGTCCCAAGCAAATTTTTACAGTTTCATCATAGATTATACCACTATTATCATTGGTTATAAAAAAATTTAATGTAAAAAAACTTAACAAAAAATAAATCTCAACCATTATTAATGACGACTCAGTACCACCATGGAGGAAAAATTTCCGGGTCCCACATAGGACGGGTTGGGTACCTGTTGCATCCTGCCCCTTCTTCCAGAACAAAAGGAGAACCCTAGCAAAGCCCTAAACCCTAATCCCTATTTCTATATTCCAGCGATTACACACTCAACACAGCCATATCGAAAACCCTAATCGCGAAAATGCAACACGATGAGGTTATTTGGCAGGTCATTCGTCACAATCACTGCAGTTTCATGGCGAAGTAAGTTTAATCATTAATTTTCGCTTTCAGTCTTTTTCTGCATCTCATATGTTGCTGTTCCGGTTACGATCAAGGATGCATTTCTTGTTTCTGCAGAATTGCTACGGGAAACTTCTGTAGGAATCCATACAACGTGACAGGGATATGTAATCGAAGTTCTTGTCCCCTCGCAAATAGTCGCTATGCTACTATTCGTGATCACGACGGTAATATATGATGCCACGTATCTTGTGTTTTTTGGTTTTTTATTTTATTTTATTGAAAGTTTGTAGCTTGAGGGCGAGTGAATCGAAATTTGGAAACTCCAATATGTGATAGGAAGCACGGGGTTGAATTTGCAATTTTATGCGTTTTTGACCTTGGTATAGTGTCAGCGTTCCGTATTCGATTAAATTGTTGGGTTTTGGTTAACCTTGACAAGTCTTAAGGTTGATTTTGGGGTTTAGGGATCTTTTGATTCATAATGTGTTAGATTGGTTTGTTTTTGTGGAAATTGAAAGTGGTTTCTTAATTCACATCCTATAATACACACTTAAAGAAATAAATGAGAAAATTATTGTAACCCTACTTATGCATCGCATCATATCCAGCATTACCAGCAAAGGTCAGGAAGAGTGTGATTGCAGCGGATTGTTTGGTTCATTTCCTGTAAAATGTTGCTATGCAGCATAGTTTGTTATTGTTTTTAGGAACAGCTTGGTGAATACACACACGTGGAGGTGAAAGATATGAATTTGCAGCTCTTAATTGCTTGAGAATTTAATTCCTCCTCACCACTTAGTTTTGAAATTTAAGGAATAATAACAGTATATTGGATTTCATGGAAATCTATTACATGTGATAAACCAAACAGAACTAAAGGCTTGTAACTTCTGCAATTGGTTATTCGCTTAACTCTATTTATGTGCGTAGAGCATATTAGCAGTTTACTTTCATAACTAATTAATTATGATGGATTGAGATCGTGGCAATTGAAGCAACGAATTTATATGATGGTTCTCACTGGATGCTGTGGTTTTGATGTGATGACATAATGTCATTTAGCTTCAAATCCTCTGTTATCAAAAGCAACTTATATTTTCACTGTTTCACTGTTATGCAGGGGTTTTTTACTTATATATCAAAACAATAGAAAGGGCTCATATGCCGAATAAATTGTGGGAAAGAGTAAAGCTGCCGAGGAATTATGAAAAGGCACTTGAAATCATTGATAAACATCTGGTATTTGGATTTCATTGTTTTTTCTGCAACGCCCTGTATCAACAAATTTGTGCTTGTCGTTTTGAATTTAAATTATATCCTATCCTTTCACAGATGTATTGGCCTAAGTTTTTGGTGCACAAGACTAAGCAAAGGTTGACAAAGATGACGCAGATGCGCATACGAATGAGGAAGCTTGCATTAAAGACAAGGTTCATATTTTCTACTTATAATTTGTGCATGTGATGATTTATCTATATCACGTACTTAAATTTAAAATTATGTGTTTGATCCTTATATTTTTAGCTTGGTAATTGCTTTAGGAAATATTCTGTTATACTTGAACATTTGCTGCAATATTCTTTACCAACAAGAACTCACAATGTCTTTTTCTTTCTACTACGCTTCAGAAAGTGTCAGAACATTAAGCAAACTTTAAGTTCTTATACTATACATCAGCCATCAATAAGCTTAATCAGTACAGAAATTGTTGGTGGTCATTCTCTTGTACTCTTTCTACCTGAAACATGTAAAATGTTCTGAAACAAAAAACACTATGTTCAGCTTTGGGTTATCTGGTGTGTTGCTGTTTCTGAAAGTTTGAGAAGGGTAAAATTTTTAGGGTCTCTGGTCCAATGCTGCCTGTTTACAAATTATAAACACCTCATGCTCGTACTCGGTCCTGGAGAAGTTCTTTTCTAATGAAGTTATTGTAGTGCTGCTTTTGCTTAATAACGCAACTTCTTAGTAAATTAAACTATCTTATCTTCCCATGTTCATGCTTTGATAACGAAAAAGATCTGTTTATCCTCATAAAGTTTGTTCATTGCTATGTTTTCCCCATGAATATGAATGCAGTTTTGTTTTTGTCTAGGGAAAAGATAATGACAACACCAAGAAAAGAGAAAAAGAGAGATGCTAGACGGGAGGAGAAAGCAGAAAAAGCAGCAGTGTTAGAGAAGGTTTAGCTGCTTTCATGACATCTTCCATGTTTTTACACCACAAAATGGCTGTAACTGACTTATTTTATGCAGAGTATTGAGAAAGAACTATTGGAGCGTCTCAAAAAGGGTGTTTATGGTGATATTTACAATTACCCAGTCAAAGAGTACAATAAAGTTCTTGATATGGATTCACTTCAAGCTGTTAGTGAAGATGAAGAGGAGGAGGTGCTCCATTTCTTTTTCTTTACTCCTCACTCTCCCTCTCTCCCTCTCCCTCTCTCTCTCTCTCTCTCTCTCTCTTAGGGTTTCAATTTTGATGCCTGTCCATTAATATTCGTGTTGTCATTCTAATTGAGAATATATATTTTTTTATATGGAGGAGGAGGACTGTTGTCCATATTTGAAGTAGGAGAAGCTTCCTTTTCCTAATAAAATTTTTCTTTGTATTTCTCTTTGCTTTGTTAATATGCAGGAGCTAGAGATAGAATATGTGGAAGGCTATGATGAGCTTGAAGAAGAAGAGGATATTGAAGATTTTGGTGGTTTAGCTACTGGGTCAACTCATGCAGATGAGGAAAATGGTGATTGTCTTACTTGATCTTTCATATGTAAATGAGTTGTTTCATTCTTTGATCTTAATTTGTAATTGTCACTTAGCTGTGGCTCACATTTTTGCCAGATCTCTGGCATGTTTCTTGACTAGTTAGCCCTCTATGTGCCTTGACCTATCAGTTCCAATTTGAAAACTAATATAATTGTGCAGCTTTTATTCCTTTAGAATTTAGAATGATTATATGGGTTGCTTAGTGCTCCTCTTGGAGCAGTATCCTCAAGCCAATTGGCAGAATCACCCAAAAAAAAAAAAAAAAAAAGGAAAAGTCAAGTGGCAAGTTTTCTCATATTCATTACAAATTTCACAGCTTATGTGTGTTCAAAGATGAGCACTAATTAAACTTTATGTTTTTTTATTAATGCTATTGGATTGTCATGTTACTAAACTCTATTCTACTGTTATTCAAGCAGAGTGTGACTGTTGAACATATGTATTTTAAAGTCTTCAGGCTTTTTTCTTTCTTTCTTTTCTTTTTGTTCTGCCCCATGCGCTTGCTCACCCCCCTTGCGGTTCTTCTCTTGTGGCGTTTTCTATCTGTTCCTTTTCCTTCTTTGGAATCTGAGCATTGGTAAAATTGTGCAGATGGAAATGATGGAAGTGAGGATGAAGAAGAAGAGGCAGTAGTTTGGAAGAGCGGAAGAAAAGAATCTTCTTTGGCCTTGAAGAAAGTTGAAAAATATGATGGGGTTGCCAAATCAAAGAAAAGGGCTAGAGTTCTCGTTGAGGTAGGCTTGAATGTTGTAATGTGTTTCAAATATCCTGCCTGCTTGTATCATTTTATGACAGTATATCATTTTTTTTCCCTAAATTGTTTGCCATGTGAAGTTATCATGGTTTTTGCATATCTACTCGGTGAAATTATGGTACTCCACAGCAACTTTATGAATGTTCCCCTTGCAACATAGGCATCCCTTGAAAGAGAAATTGAACTTGATGCCTTTGATTCATCAATCCTGGTGAAACCATTGTGCGAGTTTCTAGATCCTTTTCTTTTAATAGAATGAAGAGAAACAATATCTAATATCCAGGGATTTCATTTGATATACGACAAACTAAAATGTATGCATGATTTGTTTCTGATGTCTTAAGAACTTCATAGAATCATGATCAGGGATTTAGATTATCCAGAACATCATATGTAAGAAATCCATGCTGCACATACTAACTGTAGAACTAGAAAATTAAGGACATCACTTAAGGAATAAAAGGTACTTTGGAATAAGCTGAATTCCCCTAAAGCTCATTTAGATGGGAAGATGTGGCATCTTGATGTTGTCTCTCTGTTGGGAACTTGCAAAGTCAGTCTGGTATATACGATTAAAGTACAGCGGCATCTACTAGAGCAGAGCAAAAATGCAAGTGAATCCTGGACGCTTTAGAAAACTACAAGTTTTAATTGTTTTTGTGATTGTAATTTAAATAAGCATCATATGTCTAATAATTGAACTACAAAATAAGTCAAAAATCTGTTTAATCTTAGTTCAGTGGGTGCAGGTGCTAACATCCAGCCTTTTGTTTATGTTTATGAGTGGTTCAATAGGAGGGTTGATTTATTAAGGGTCTAGTAGCAATAGAAATTTGTATTTGTTGACTGTACTTACTGCATTGTGATAGTCACCAGGTAGTTGTTTAGCAGCTTGTGCAGTTGTATAGTTTTGTTGTGTGTATGGCTGATATAGTACTTTTCAGCCAAGTGTCTGTAATAGTTTCAGTTATCTTATTCTGGACAAGGCAGTTAAGTTTTCTTCTAATTTCCAAGGAGAGCAGTTATATTTGGAATGGCTCATCCTCTTCCTATGACTTTTCAATCTTAGTGACGAAGCCTTTTTGGATAATTGCATCATTAGCATGTCACTACTACAAATTTCCCTTTCTTCCTTTCATATTTTAGCAACTGTCACGGTCCTAGACTTTTCGCTAGCACAATGAGACCGTGCGGCGCTTACTGTCCTACCAGAGTAGTAGTGAGCAAGCCTAACGCAGCAATAATCAGTTAACGATCAATATCAATATCTGTAAGTAACAAACGTAGGCAACAGTAAGTAATTAGCAACAAGTAAAAAGGGACGCGGGCAAGAATCGATCTGAAAGTGAATCACACTTTATTAATCTCATGTACACGCAACAGTAAAGTGTGTGTGGGGGTTTGTGTAAACTGGGATATCATTGACTGTGGGCAGTCAACCGGTGAGTAAGAGCTTCTATCCAGAAGAGTACTCACACCCCCACAAAGAGCTTTATTAGCTTTTGTGGTTCTTGCAGAAGGAGACATTAAAATTGGTGAGGAGGCAACACCAAAATTAAAATAAGTAAAATGATTGGAGTTGCCAGTACATTGTTGGAAATAATTTTCTTCAGAAAAAACTCTGGGCAAATTCTATTGGTGGGTCTTACACTAGTGTATGTCCCTTTGGTATATTGGTGAATGTCTGAAAAGGCACTTGGCCTTGGATCACTTTACAACGAGTAGAATTAGTGCTGTAAACAGCTGTATCTTTGTTATGAAGAGTCGTTTATGTGAGAGTTGGAGGTTCAAGTCCTCTGAAAGTTTGAAATTTTAAAAGTGTCTGTTTGCTGGATAGCAGTGTAACCCTTTGGCTGATGATGATGTTCTCAGCTATTTTTCTGCAAATGGAACTAATTACATAATATAGGTGGTTTTGTTGTTGTTATGCTGATTATGGGTGCTGCCCTTATCTATGATGGTGATTTTCAATTAGGTAAATCACCACACTTGGTTTTCCATAAAAATTGCTATAATCAAATGGGAAAATTTTCATTACACAGAGTTTGTAGAGCTGAATGATAGCATTCATTCGGGCACATGGATGTTATATGGACTGGAGTGTGAAGAAGCCATATAGATTCAAATGGTACTGAGCTTGAGGTCAAACTCATTTTGAAATTTCAAAATTCATGTTCAATCAAGCTTCAGATATCGACACTTGAACCTAATTTAAAGTGTTTTTCAACATACTTGAGTTTTGCTTGACTAAGGTCATTTAAGCTCTCGATTATTTAAAATATTAGTTTTCTCTTAATTATATTTATATTGAAACTTAAACAGTCAATTTGGCTAAGATCAATATATAATCGAACTTGGCTTTCAATTAAACTGGAGAGCTTACCAAGCTGAAAATGTTGAAGCTTGAGTTTGGTTCAATGAGCTGCTCAAGCTTCCTCTGGTTCAATAAGCTGCTCAAGCTTCCTCAACTATAGTTGAATTAAACTCAAGTAAACATTATGGTGAGATCATGTAGCCTGCTGGCTGGCTTGCTTCATTTCTACCCGTGATGTGCAGTCTGCAACTGTAATGGGTGAGATTCCTGTAGTTTGGCATGGACCATGTACATGGGAGAAAAGGCTATCTGTACTTTTCTGTTATTTCAGTTGTGGGCCTGAAATCTTATACGCTTAGCTGTGCTTTGTGCTATGGCCTTGTCATTCTCAATTCCCATCCATAGTCATTGAGTCAGTCTCTCTATTTCTTCTTCTTCTTCTTCTCGCTTTCTCTCTTTCTTTCTTTATTTGTTTATTTTCCTTAAATTAAGATATTCTAGATAATGTATGAAACCGATCCCCAATTAAAAGAGATTGTTTCACCAGTTGAAATGTACGTGATCAAATCAAGCAACATGATCGTCTTAGCTCATTTTGTTTAGGAAACATTTCTCTTATACCATTCAATGTGTTCGTTGATGCGCTTCCCCTAGTCCTTGTGATCAAAATGGAAGGCAAGTTAGCTATATCAGGGATTTGGGAAATATATAAAACCTTCATTATGAGCTTTTCTTCCTGATGATTGTCTCATCATAGAATCCTACCTTCTGCCTCATTTCACATACATCTTTCTTTGGTGATTACATGCATCGATGGTTCGTTTCTAAGTTTTAGTCTGCAATTATTTTAGATATACATTACCATGTGAACTGTTAATAACGCAAATGCACACTATCATGTAACACCTTTACTTCACATTTTCAGGTTGAGCATGACAACGATGACGAAAGACTGTTGGCCATACACTGAGAACCTGCACCTAAACCCATTTACAAGTTTTTGCTGGCAAACCGCTCGGTGCAGCAGTTTTTGTAGTGTAGAAAAGAGGTTGTTCACTTCGGCTGGAGGTCACGGAAAGTCGCCTCTTGATCGGAGCAGCATTTGTCAATATTTTTTATTTCCTTTTTGGGCTTAGGTTTATTCCAAGGTTCCAATATATCTTAATTTTTCCTTTTTTGTTGGACCATTTTTTGTAATCCAAAAGACAAACTATTTCTAGTGATTTACTCCTTTAAAGATGGGACCAGGGTTGATTCTTTTTTGCAAGATTATATTCATTCATCATCCCGGCATTTTTTCAAGTCCTTTTTCGCTTTGACTGACATTGTGGTGTTAAGGACACGGAGCTGGATAAGATAAGATGTTCTCCTGGTCAAGATAATTGAGAAAAGTCCAGTGAGACATCGTGGTATATAAGGCACAGGGATGACATTATCCAAACATGTTGACATGCGATTCATGATATAAATTGAATATTTGATCCAACATGTATCAGTAACCGAATAACAATAAAGGTGACGAAACATGTGAAATAGTTAACCAAACACTTAACCATTAGATGATATTTAGTTTTGTTTTATTATTTGCTTTTTATAATATAAATATGACACTTTTTTTTCTTATTTAAAAATTTTCAAAAGCTAACTTTTTTGGGTTTGGAGGGGCTGAGTCCTTACCCGCCCCTGCTAGCAAGCCAATGGTTTGTCTAATGGATGACCTAATTTTTGATAGCATTGTAAACAAACTGTTTCTGAGCTACTTGAGGTTGATTCACTTTTAAGTTTAGTTTGATTTGATCTTGATTTGGTAAACGAGTTGAGTTCAAATTTAAAATAAAGTTTATTTTTTTAAATGAGTTAAGTTCAAACTTTAATCTACGTTCTTGAATTTGTTCGTGAATAAGCTTATTTATGCTTGTGGGTATATTTGTTAACAACCTCATTAATAGACTCCTTAATAAGCTTAGGTGCCTTATATTTACAATCTATTATATAAAAGTATATAATTAAAATAAAAAACTAATTTTTATATAATATTTTTGAAAAAAATTAAAATATGAAAAATTTAAAGAAAAAATGATTTAGACTTGAGATTTAAATTAATCTTGTTTATTTAAACTAGCTAAGACTTGAGTTTGAATTTTAAGCTTAATAAAAATTTCAGTAAAAAACTTGACACAACTCAGCCTCTATTTGTAGATAAACTAAGTTCAAACTTAAAATGAAATTTATTTATTTAAAAAAACAGAAGCCGAACTTGATAATTTTTAAACGAGTTAGAACTTAAAACATGGAAGCTCGCCTCAATTCCCCTCGAACCGTTCAAGGCCTAGTCTAACTTTCAATACCATGAGAATTGTCTAGGCTATAATTATTCATCGTCCGTTTCTTTGAAGGGGATTTTTCTAAATTAAACTTTCGATATGTTGATTATGAACAGAAGTCTATTACGGGAGCCCATTGGAAATATGTTAGCATGTCGCTTTTCAACGTAATCCGGGGTCTGGATGAAGCTGTTTTTCTTTGTAGCTACATTTCGTTGATAAATAGGGCTTTAATCGAATCTAATTTCACACGAAATTAAACCAACTCAAATTGAATAAAACTCAAAATTTTAAATCATATTTTATTGAAGTAATACTTCATGAGTTTAAACTCATTTCAATTAATTTTTTTTAGACTCAGTTTCTTTAATAATATTTTTTTAAATTAAGATTATATTAACTTTCCATTAAATTTGATATTTTAACTCAACTTAAATACTAGTATAGTAACTAGTAAGCTTGTCTAGGTAAAAACATTATCAAACTCAAATTTGAATAAACTGGCTATAAAATAGTTGACCCACAAATATAAAACCATACTTATAATTTCAAAGCATAATTTGTTTGATTAAAACTTAAATACAATTTAACATGATTATCAATTCGTTTAACTTTGACATAATTAAATTCTTTTATCAATAATCTTATATTTTAGCAACATTGTCTTAGTTCAAGAGTTATTAGATTTGAATTCTCAAAGCAATCGATGTGTCCATTTGAATGGATTTTTTTTATTTGCATTTATATTTATATTGAAACGATATGTGTAAATTTGTCTAATTTATATTTATATTTTATTGTATTTGATTTTTTCATAAAAATTATTAACTATATATTATATTTGTATCTATTTATTGAAATAATTTATTAAAAAAATTAAAAAAAAATGTTTCCCATCTGCCATTAAAAACTATGGCCAAACAGAAATTTTGATAGGTAAAAGGTTAGTTTATAAGCTAATGATGTAATCAACATTGAGCAAACCATCAACTACGTTGTCATCCCAATACCTCCCTAGTCATACACAATGTTTCTAGTCAAGCAAGCACTTTCATCTTCTTCATGAACTTATTTAGCGTAAATTAAAGAAGAATAGAAAAGATAAGAAAAATATGGATCTTGATCCAAATAATTTCCCACTTCTAGCTTTTGTTCTTTCCCAAATTGATCCCAATTCACACCCATACGTCCCACCTCAAATCCATCAAAATTTGATCACCCAATTCCCCCAGTTAACAAACCCCAAGATCCTATCTTCCCTAGTCCAATCCATCCCTCAAAACCTCCACCAAACCCTAACCCTAATCAATTCTCTTGGTCCCAGACCAGACCCATCTTCAGTTTCCTCAGCTAGGGTCAAAATCAATGAGTTTGAACAAAAGGGTATTGATGAGACCAACACTGAAATTGGGATCTTTAGGGCTGTTTTGAGGTTGGATGGTATGCATGAGGGGTGTGAGAGAGAGTTGAGGAGTGCGGAGGAGGGTTTAGTTAGGGTTTATGATGAGGCTGTTGAGAAGGAAGTTGGGGAGGAGGTAGTAGTTGATGAGGAAGTTATTAGGGTTTTGAAGGAAGTTGAGAGGGGGAATGTTGTGGAGAGAGTTGATTTGTCTGATAGGGAATTAAGGTTTGTTCCTGAGGGTTTTGGGAAGATTCATGGCTTGTTGGTGCTTAATTTGTCTCATAATCAGCTTGAGGTTAGTTACTAGTTAGTGGTTCTATCAGTTATTGATTAGTTTTCGATGTTCGGCTTGTATCTTACTATGTATAAAAGAATATGCCACATGGATAGTAGGGAGTGTACTAGATCAGATAGATTGTGTTCCTGAATTCTTTGGGAAAGAATGGATAGGATTTATATCGGATTAGAATTTAGAATTCTAGTTCTTAAGGATTTTTGTTAAGAATTCATTACTATTATTAACCCAATGTTAAATCATTATAGGATTTTAAATGGATACTTTGGATTGTACGTGTCATTACCTATGTTTTTGATGATTATGAAGTGTCTATATCTGGAGCAATCATCTTCTTTGTATCATTAGCAAAAACTTTTTGTCTGTTAGTATTCTCTTTAATCCTTGGTGTTGGGTGCTTAATAAATGGAAACTTTGTCGCTATAAAATGAGCTGATTTGAATAAAATGGTTACTGGATACCATTGCAGTAATATCTCAAGTTATGCATCTGATAATGCATCTTTCTGATTTTGGTACTTAGTGTGGACTGAAATGGCAATAACAAACTTCATTTTATCAGTAAAATAATCAATTGTGCTGCTGGAAATAGGGTTTTTAGTTTTTGGTTTGAAGAGATTGGTTAAGTCAGCCTACAATTGACATTTTTATGTATTGAAGATGTGTAGTTTCATTCGTGTGGTTTCCTATGTCTACTCTTTTGTAATCGAATTTAATTGCATTGCTTTCTTTTTTTCTTTTAACTACAAAACTCTACACTTCACATTCAGTCATTCACTGAATGAATGAGATTATTGGAGAACTTTGATTTAGAAAGCTAGAGGCAGATAAAAAACTTGCATATATAAACATAGGAAGATGACTACTTAATTCTTTGTTTTAAGAACCCTTGATTTTCATCACATGATGGAGAGAGGAAGCAAAGCATGACTTTCCTATATGCAGTGGTATTATAATTTTATCGCTTTGCCGACCTGTGTCTTGTGTCATTTTCACAATGCTGGCTTGTGTTACATTTTCAATGTTATTCTCTATTTGTGTTCTTTATATTTTTGTATCATATTATGTACTGAAACTTGAGCGTGCGGACTGATACAACTTATTGTATGTGAGAGCATTGTGAACATAAGACAAACTGCATGTGGTTGAAGTGATACAGAAAGTAACTTAAAATTTGGGCCATTTGTATTAACATAATATATGGATGGATAAATTGATAGGAAAATCAAGAAAGTTGGCGTGGTGATGGAAATGAGATGAAACATTGGCATGCCAATTGTGATTTACTTTAAAAGGAAATCAAACAACTTGGAAGCACACATGCGCTTTTATTACAATACTCATTTTGTGCAATAATTCTTTCATGGCATAGGTACGAGGCTCCATTAAACCAGAATGCCAAGAGCAATACGGAAGTGATCCATAAATTAGATTCTAGGTTTCATGAGGATTATGGTGGTATGTCCAATGTCCTATATTTATGGTAATATAAAAAAGTGATGAGCACATTAGAATTCCTCTATGCTTGTGAAAAAATTCGATTGATTCCTTTCTCTTTAGGTGAGTTGATTTAAGTCCTTTAAGTTTATGCCAAAACTTTTTGGTGTGATAAAGTGGGTCAACTAAGTTCTATAGTTTTATGTTATTGTACCATGTATGTACTTTGTATAATTATACAACATAGAAAATACTGAAAAAGTGACTTAAATATAAAGGACATGAATGAATAACTTGTAACATAAAATACTTAATTGACTTGATTAGAACATAGAGGACACGATTGTTTTTTTTTTTTGGTGGGGGTGGGGGGGGGGGTGTTTTTTGTTGGGGGGGGGGGGGAGGGAAGAAACTTATTCCAGCTAGTGTCTCTGTAGTTCTTTCAGTAAAGAAATATTTTGTCATTAATCATACTAATTTTGATAGTGTTCCTAATATTCAAGTTTCTAATCTGGAGCAGGTCATTCCTGATGCGATAGCAGGGTTAAAGAACCTTCAAGAGCTTGACATTTCTTCCAATTTTCTAGTCTCTATCCCAGATTCTATTGGATTGCTTGTCAATCTAAAGGTCCTAAATGTTTCAGCAAACAAACTGAGCGCCCTTCCTGAGAGCATTGCTGGCTGCAGGTATCTTATTCGTTACTTTACCTCTGCATTTTTCCCTTGCATGGTGGTTTCTCTCATATTGTCCGTCAACCAACTGTTTCTTGTATATTGATTTGTTACTCACGACAGTGCATTGAGGGAGCTAGATGTAAGCTTTAACAAGCTCTCCTGGCTTCCTACTAATATTGGATATGGGCTAATCAATCTTGAGAAGCTTTCAATTTCCTTGAACAAGATCCGAATCCTTCCATCCTCCATTTGTGAGATAAAGTGTTTGAGGTATCTGGATGCTCATTTCAATGAGATCTGTGGCTTGCCAAATGCAATTGGAAGACTGATGAACCTTGAGGTTCTGAATTTAAGCAGTAACTTTAGTGACCTGACGGAGCTTCCTGAGACATTAGGTGATTTGGGTAATCTGAGGGAACTTAATCTTAGTAACAACCAGATCCGGTTCTTCCAGATTCATTCCACAGGCTTGAGAATCTACAAGCTAAACTTGGAGCAGAATCCACTCGAAGTTCCCCCGTTGGAGATAGCATATAAAGGGGCTGAAACTGTCAAGGAATTCATGAGGAAAAGATGGGCTGACATGATAGAAGAGGAACAGCTGAGGAGCATTCGTGAAGCCAGTGCAGCAGAAGCTCAGAGTGGATGGATTGGATGGGGTAGTTCCTTGATCAGTGACTTTGTCTCTGGTGTATCACAAACCGTGTCAGGATATATGGGGGGTGGAAAAGCTCCAAGAGATCCGTACTTGGATCAACAACTTTGAACGATCACCGGTTCTGAGAATCTCAAGTTATGGATTGGCATGCGTATAGTTTAGCTGCTGGTGATGAATGTTGATACTTAGTCTATTCCCTGAAGACGGATTTCCAGCCTCTTCAGCCTGAAGCATATTAGCAAACTACACTCTTCATGGATCGGTTTTCAATAAATGCTTGTGAATCTTTAATGTTTTGCAACTTTCATTGTTGCATGATAAACCTTCTTTTAGTAAAATCCAAAAATAAAAGGGATTAGGTCATGCCTGTTATGTTGGGAAGCAAATGTGTATCTCGGTTTGATGCTCTTGTGAAGCACTTTCCAAAAAAAGCTCACCATGATTGCCGGTTTGGCTCATTTACAATCGAATATTTGGAGAAATCCGATAAATTGGAACCGTATTATCAATTTGCAGGGATAGCTAAGCCATTATTCCCTATGTTTGCAAATACACGATCTTACAATAACTCGAGAAGACCCATCTTACAAGTGAATTTTTTCTCCATTGGTCCATTCAACACAAACTCATATTTGTACTGGATCAAATCAACTATGAAAATGGGTCCGGCCAGCTTCCTTCATTTCCTTATATCGCCCCATTACTTCTCATTTATCAAATGATTTCACTGCCAAGTTATAAGTAGTATGGATATTGATTTTTCAATGATACTTATTGGATTCGATTCTTCCTTTTGTCTAATAATTATTATAAAAAGTAATTGTCAAAGATATATAAATAAGCAGAAAAGCTTCCACATGTGAAATAAAAATAAGTTATGTTACATATGCACTCATCTATAAGCTTTGATGAGATAATAATTGGCCTGCCCTGAGAGGTTTGGTTTTGAATTGACCTTGCATCCATTTAGGGTTGCAATTGAGTCGAATCGAGATAATACGATATCGAGTTTGATTGTAAATGTAACCTAAAATTTTAAAACTAGATATTTACTTAGAGTGGTATTATATAAACTTGAACTCAACTCAACTAAGCTCATTTAGGATCAAATTATTGATTTTTTATAATTTTAATTAAAATAATAAAAATATTTAAACCAAACTTGAACTCTAAGTAAAAATAATATCTAATTTTAGCTCGATTAAGCTTGTACATTTATCAAGCTCAAGTTTGATTTGATGAACTATTCGAATAACTAGAGCTCCAATTTGATTTGGTTATTCTTAAATCAAACAAAAATAAATTTTAAATTGAATTCAAATAGTTTATTAATCAATTTGATTTGCTTGGATCCTAGACCTACATGTTTCATAGGTTCTTGAAGGTCCATTCGAAAACAATAGACACACCAGATCCAAGTGGTTCACACCAGCAAATAAAAAAAAAAAAAATTCCAAAAAAGCAACTCAAAGACCTACAAAACATATCTACTCTCAGTCTAACACCACTCTTTCGTCAAATTACCCACTCTTATATCACTTCACCCACTCTTTCGTCAAATAACTAAAAGGAAAAAAAAAAAAAAAAAAAATTATAAACGCTTCCATGTCCCAAACACAAAGCATTTACACACAATCGCATGCGCAGTTGCATACATATACATTACACAAACTCTCTTTGATATTTTTCACACACAGACATACATATACACAAATACACCTTGTGCACATACTTATACAAATATACACAAGGAAAATTCATTACACATTTCTCTTTATTTCATACATGACACATCTATACTTTTCATTCTAAGTGACTGACATCAAAGTTTTAATGCATTATTTCTCAATTGACACATTATTTCTCAAATAACTGTATCAATTAAGAAAGATTTGACTAATACAGAATAAAAAGAGTAGCCAAAGAGAAGTGCATGACTTGGTATAAAAAGGAACGTTTAATGGTTATGTCATGATTTTTGATAGAATTGATCTTATCGGTTATTTAACAGTCTAAATTCATACCCACCCATAGGACGGACCCAGTCAGGGGCTAAAAGGAGCCTCGACCCCCTCTCGCTCGGAAAAAAACTTGATTATTATAATATAATTAAAAAAGAAAACAAGAAAAATATACGTGTTATACTTATATTTGTAATAAGTAAATTTGCGCCCACAAATGTGCCTACCCCCCAAATTTATATGGTTCTGCAGTCATCCCTATTGGCCCGTGATTGTATCACTAGAATCTTAATATATTACTTGTTATATTTATTTTAATGGTTTGATTGTTAACTGAATGGTACTATTAACAGAACTGTTGAAGTTCGTCTGTTTTATTGATTTATTTTACTTTCTAATGGTTTGATTAGAAATTTCTCTGATTGTATCACTGGAATTTTAATATATTATTTGTTAGATTTATTTTAAATGTTTGATTATTGAATGAACAGTCCTGTCAATGAAACTAGAGAAGTCCTTATTTGTTTTATTGATTTATTTACTTTCTAATACTTACCCAATAACATTTTGTAATAGTAGCTCATGATCCTATATATACCATGTGCATATATGTAACTAAATAAATTAAGGGTTAACTACAAAAACATGATATGTGTTAATTTTTTTGAATTTTACAGTGTCATTATAATTAATTACTATTAGAGAGATATGTGTTGGAGTCTTATCGGTCTAAAAAAATAGTTTAACAAAAATAATATTACTAAATAAAATTAAATAAATAAAATGATAAAAATTATTTCTTTAAAAATGAGAAAATTGAAACAAAATGTAAAATTATTTTTTACGATTAATAAAATATTGACATATGTCATTCTAAAATTATTAAATAATATTGATACGCTTATCTGAAACTCAAGTCACCTATCCGTAAAAATAATACAGATAATATATTTGCAAATTATTCAAAACACAACTCATGTTTTTGTAATTAACTCATAAATTAATATATTTCATCTTTTTTTTAACATTACTGATTTACTTTCTAAAAATGTAAGCTTCATTTATAATTTTTGAAATGGTCGACTATAACAAGAAGTGAGGTAAGAAAAATGAAACAGCCAATTCCCATAAAAAAGTAGTTGTGACTCTTCAAAATTATACACACACATATATATACATATATTCACAAGTATGGTTTCAAATAAATTGGGTTAAGTCGGGCTGTTGAGTAGAAAGAAGACTCACTACTCAATTCGAAGACGACAGCCCTTGCTGCCTTTACGAAGATTTCCCTTCTTTGCTTCTTTTGTTTGAAATAGGACCGGGCCGCGTATAATCCGGTTGTAAAGAAAGAAACCGCCGGAGTGAGGGATTGTTGCTAGCTTGAGCTCAGCTCATTTAATAACTTAACGAGCTCCAGATCGAGCACAAGCCTGTTAGGGATTCTTGAGCACAAGCTCGAGCTCGTTTAGCTAAACAAGCTTAAGCTTGATCTGTTTACGTATATAATTATATATAATATTATATTAATGTATTATTATGTTGAACGGGTCTGTTCCTTAGCTAACTTACGAGCCTAAAGAAAAGCTTAGACTTGATTCGTTTAATTAAACAAGCTTGAGTCCGACCTCCATCTTGATTTGTTTGCAGCCCTATTCACGGGTTTGTTAGTGCCTAGAACAAGTGGGGCTGTATTTCTGTAAAATATAAACGCGTTCCATATTAATCAAAGGTTGAGATTATAAGAGAAAAATAACATCATAATTCATAACGGTATGACATAACATTTTTAGAATTTAGATGTAACTATTAATAATTAAAGGATAACTTCAAGAAGAAAATGACTTTAGAGGGTTGGATTTGGTTTTATGTTTTAATATACATTTTAAATAGCTAAAATAGTTAAGTTGATAGAGAAATGTTAATCTTTTCTACTAAAATTATCATAAAGATATATATATACACATATAAATTCACGCCCTCCAATTTATCTTTCTCAATTTTCAATAACTTAGCCTTACAACCTTATAAGTGGTTCTTAAAACCATGCTCTAATATATGGTTGTTGCCAACACCATTACCATTGCACTATTATAACCACTATGATACTAATGCTATTGCTGATGATTACATCTTGTTGCTAGTGTTGCACCGTAGATGGTGTAAAAGAGGTCATGATTGTAAATGAGCCAAGCTAAGCTTCGACAAGTTAACCAGTTGGTGTTGAGCCAAGCTTATAAAGGCTGAGAGCCTAAAAGTTTGCTCATTTGAAAAATATTAAACTCAGGTTTGACTCAAACTATTAATTAACCATGAAATTCATGCTCAAATTTATCTTGCTCAAACTTATCTCACTTAAACAAATGGGCTTTATTTTGAGCTTAAGAAAGTCGAGTGTTTTGTTAAGCCTGAGATTTAGACTTAAGTTTAGCTCATTTAAATGGACTGGTTATAATTTGAACTTGAGTTCATTGCATTTACAAATCGAGCTCTAGCTTTAAGATAAACTTAAAGCAAATCAAACTCAAGTAGCTCTTGAGTGGATTGGCTTATGTGTATTATTAAAATATAAGATAAAATTAAATATGAGATGATAAATATACAAAACAAATAAATATAGAAAATATATATATATATATGGACTACGGTAATTAAGATGAATTCTATGTAAGTTTTCAAATTTTAATTTTTATCAAAGTTAAAAACAAAAAAATAAGAGCTACAATGTATACATACATATATATAAATAAATAGAAATTAGTTTTTAGTTTTAATTTTATATTATATATATAAGACTCATGGGCTTAAATGAGTTTGCTTACAGTTCTGAATGAGTTGACTCACGAGCGGCTCATGAGTTTAAATCGAAGTTCAAGCTCAGGTGCTTTAGATGGAGGAGTTTTATTTTTAAGTTTGAGTTTATGTCATTTCCTAATTGACTCAAGCCAAATTGAGTTTAAATAGTTTGCGAGTAACCTAACTCGTTTACAACCCATTTGGTGGTGATTGTGATATTGGCATAATGGTAATTAGGGCTGTGAAAAAAAAAAAAACTGACCAAATTGTGAATCAAACTGGATCGAAACGAGCCAAATCAAAATTTTGGTTCTTTTTTGAAATGTTCGATTCGGTGAAGAGCAAATGGTTCGTGGTTCCGCTTGGGATCCTGAATAGAACCGAACCAAACCATTTTATATATTATTAAAAAAATTATATTATTTTTATTCTTAATTGTTTCATTAGAAAAATTAATTGTTTTTTAAATTTGTGACTTAGATATGTATCATTCATGAGAATAAAATTAGACTTGTCATATTATGTTTTAATTATTATGTTATCTATAAATAAGATAGATTTTAGATTTTAACCTCTAGTATTCTAACTCCTGAATATTTTTTCCTTTTGTCTTCTTAGTTAATCTACTTTTATTATTTAGTTATTTATTGATTTATATAATTGATAATATGTTAGTTAGAAGCATACATCGAATTAAATTTTATATCTTATATTGGGATAATGTCTAGTATACTATTATAGTTCAAGATAAAAAAAAAAAAGACTAGTTATAATTATAATTTTATAATGGATGAAATCATTTCCTTTCTATACGTTTTACATGTTTATTTGATAAATGATTAATTTCAAATATTGTTGTTTATATTTGTATTAGTGATAAGAAATATGTAATTGAAGTTTTTCGATAGAATATATTTTTATTTATGAATAAAATGGTTCGAACCATAAATCAAACTGTACCAAACCGTTTTTTTTCGATTCGAAAAAATTACAAGCCAAACCGTATGGTTAGGTTCGAATTGAAAAGAAAAACCGAACCATAAAATATGGTGTGGTTCAGTTCGAGGAGTAAACCGAACCGTACCGTACCGTGCACACCTCTAGACTAGTAATATTGTAATGATGGTGATGGTGGTCTGTTGTTAGTATTGTATTGATGATAGTGTAATCGAAGTGGTGGTTGTAATGATAAAAATGGTGGTGGCAGTTGGGAGTATGGTGATGTTTGTAAGGCCAAGTGATGATAAGGAGATAGAAGAGTTAATATTTATATGTGGTTTTCATTAAAAGATTTTTTTTAATTTTTAGATTTTTATATCACAAGGAATAAAATTTCAAGTTCGGTAGGACAGAATTTTCATATTACTTAACGTATTTTTCAAATTAAATGTGGTATAATAAATTTTATCGCACTTAATATCTTGGAAAGATTATGAACAAACGCTACTCATGTAAGTCATCTGGTTGTGACACTTAGGCCTATTATTTATTGCAGAAGTACAAACCGAACTTACGAAGTATCTACAAAATCTTTTACTTGGTTTAATTAGCGGACCACGACAGATGCCTGAATATTGTGTCCTTTCTAGCAAAAATTTATTGGATAATACTTGCTCGAGTAGATAATTAACTATTACATTGATATATAATGATAATTTTTAAAAAGAATTAATGCACATAGGAAATGCAATCAAGACAAGCTTTAGTACGATTATTCGATTCTTTATAGATTTTATCAAATCCAACCCCAAATCTTATTAGATTTTTTTTTTCATTGTACCCAAATCTAGGGTTTCGGGTTTACTCTAATTTGCCTTTATAAACTTGCTAAAGAACTTGTGCACCCTATTTTGTTGGTATCATATAAAAACTCACTAGTTGCATCCCTATCTATATGAATTTTATACGTATTATATATTTTAAAATTTTATAAATATTTTTAACACAAGTAATTCATAATAACTAAAGATTCTATTATGTTCGTATTTCAATGCATTAGGTGAGGATCCATGCCAAGGAACCTGCTATATATTTACTTCCATATATAAATCGTAAATTTAATTTATTAGGCAGACGTTCAAAAGGGCCAACAAGTTAACAGACTTACAGAGCAAACAGTACACACACGGTTGACAATAATAATCAGAAACAAGGAAAAGAGAGAGACCAAGTAGTAGTTTGAAATTAAATGGATTTGCAAATCTAACAAAGAAAATATTTAAAACTTCTAGAATGATTTAATATAGGACGTTATGGTCCAACACTAAAAAGCCTTTGTTGCGTTTACTTCTCCTCCGTTTCGTTAATGTCATTAATTTTGCCAGAAAAGGTGTGTGTAATAATTAAAGCTGCTTCACCAATTGATATTAATCAAAAAGCCTATTAAATAGGGAGGCAGAACTGGGGGTAAAAAAAATAAAAAAAAAGGAAAAAAAGACAACATATGAGTGGGTAGAGAATAAAGGTCTTTGTCTCGTAAATCCACGACCAGGGTAGACACCATAGATATTCTCATCAGAAGTTTATGATACAACTGTAAGTTTGTAGTGAAAGTGTGTATGTCTACTCTCCTCGTTTGAGAAAGGGAAAAAACAAAATAAAATCACATGTGGTATATAAAAATAACGGTTTAATATGATGAATGGTACTTAAATTTTAATAAAATATATAATTAGATACTTAAACTTTAAAATTGATTAATTTAGTATTCGAATATTAAAACTGATCACTTTAGTATCTGAATGAATATTTTGTGCATGCTAACAATATCTCTAAAAATAAATATACCTTTCATTAGTTATCTGATATCTATTTTATATTAAATTATTAAGTGAATATTTGTTATTAGACTCTAATCAAATTATTATTAATACTACTAAGTAATTGCCATTAAAATTATTTAATAGGATCCACTTTCATGACATATTTATGGATAAAATACACAAACATATCCTTATTATGTGTTTTAAGGGCTTTGCAAATAAGTAATATGATTTTTTTCCTTTTTTACAAATATAAGATCCAAATTTAATAATTATATAGTAATCTTATTTGGTGATAGATGACAACTCTTTTAGTGGGTATTAACATAATTAAATCAACATAATAATATCATTACATTTAATGAAAATTAATGCAAAATAAAAAAAAATGGAAAAAGAGGAAACCTGCCCTTACTGATAGGGATGCAATCGGATGGGTCATTATAGGGTACTCGACTCGCTATATACCCTATAGGGTTCCTATAGGGTTATGGGATGAGTGTGGTAAAAAATTTTGTGACCCTATAGGATCGCTGGTTGTGTTCAAGTCGTAGTTATGACCTAAAGGGTCGACCTGACCTGCTAAAATTCTTATAAAAATACAATTTTAATTTTAAAATAAAAAAACTTAACAAACATTAAGGATTATCATAATTCACATATGACTAACTTGCGACACATAAGTAGATTTTTTTTTTTATATATAATGGTAGAAGGGTAAGTGATATTGTTGTTGCCAACTTATTATTGGTGCTGATAATTAAATATTAGATAATATGTCAATGGTGTAATTTCCTTATTTTTTAATTGACATAGTTTATTAATTAATATAATATAAAGTGTGTATTTAATTAACTAAAAATATTAAGTGCATATTTTTTGTTGTTTTCAATTTTTGACATTAATGTTCTTTATTTTAACTAAAAAATTAAAATGAAATACCACCTACAACTCGAAAAGATATGAGGCTAGCTTCATAAATTTTGTATTACAAAATTTGGAATAAAATTTTTCTTATTTACAATTATGTTTATATTCGAATTACACTTAATCATATATTTTGATATAAGAACATAAATGCAAAAGAATCTTATCCTACACCAAAATTAAATAAAAAGTATACATAAAAAATTAAAAAATATTACAAAAGAAGAAATATGCATCACATATATACAATAACTTTTTATATTACACTACCTTATTATTATACTTTTTTTGAAGGTATTGATATAGAATATACAATGTGAAGTTGATATTACATTGTCTTGCTTGTCCACTTTGCAAGAACCTCTACACAATAAGAATAAAAAGAAAAAAAAAGGAGTAAAAATGCAATCGGGTCGACGGGGCAGGTCGGGTTAGGACTATGCCCCTATAGGGCCTGGTTTTGGTATTATATAAAAAACCCTATAGAGTCGTAGGTAGGGTTTGAGCAACCCAATAGGGAACCAGGTTGGGTTTGGGTTTATATAGCCTACCCCAAACCCGCTTCGATTTCACCCTTACTTATCAACCATCTAAACAAATGCCATTGCAATAATGTCCAATTGTTCTCACTTGATTTGTTTTAAGTTGGAAATTTGTAATACATCTTGGGTAAATTACCATAGAAGGTATTAACATTTGATGATAAGTTCATTTAAGGTATCAACATTTTAAGTGAATAAAAAATGGAATCAAATTTTGAAAAATGAGTTAAATAATGTATCAACATTTCACAAAATTCAATAAAAGGTATTAATGTTTGAATTAGTTTCTACTAACTTTCGTTAATTTTTCATAATAGTTAATTATGTATATCTTTTTTGATACCTTATTTGATTCATTTTATAAAATGTTAATTCTATTTTTTGACCACTCAAAATATTGATTCTTCTTTTTCATCACTTAAAACGTATATATCTTAGATGAAGTAACCCCTAAATGTTGAAACTTTTGATGCAATTCACCCAATATGTCTATGATTGGTTGATCAATTTAGATGGATAGTTGTTGTTAATAGATTGAAATTGTAATACCTTCCCCCGCCCCATTTTTAAAATTTTTATTTTTCATTAAATGTGGTAATATTATTTATTGATTTAATTATGTTAATACCTACTAAAGAAGTTGTCATGTGTCTTCATGTAAAATTCCCATATAATCATAAAACTTAGAGTTGTGCAAGTAAGGTGGGTTGGCGGGTTATGCGAGCTAACCCGTTGAACTCACATAATGCCGGTTGAGCTAAAACTTTTAGCTTGCATTTATGTATAGGCCATTTTTAGGGATGCAACTAGGGGGATCATTATAGGGTATCCGACTCGCTAAAAACCTTATAGGATTTTGGGGATGAGTTTGGAAAAAATAAATTATGACTCTATAGGGTTTAGGGTCTAGTCACTAGTCATAGTTATGACCCAATAGGAACTCGATCCGATAAATTATAATAATATATAAAATAAAATAATTATAAAAAATTCAATTTAAACTAAAAAAAGAAGTCTTAAGAAGCAAAATTTCTTGAGACATAATTTTGGTACAAGATAATTATATAGATTACTTATCAAAATGGTATTTTTATATTTTGATTAATGTTTGAACATTCCATGCATGCATATTTCCTAAGTTGATGTTACCTTCATAGAACACACTAATCTAGATTTTGGGATGCATATTACAAATGTTATCTAGCATAATTTTCTCTTTTTCCTAATTGAAATAAGCAAGAAGATTAAACGAGACCTTTACATAAACCCTCTAAAAAATATAATAGCATGCAAAAATAACCTTGAAAAATTAAAAGGAAAAAAAAAAAGATAAAGAGACCTTATGGAGTCGGACCGGGTAGTCCTAAAATCCCATGGGGGCGGGTTTGAGTATAACAATGGAACCCTATAGGGTTTGGGAATCCCTATAGGGAAGTAGGTTTGGTTGAGACTTTATATAGCTAGTGTTAAATCCACCTTTATTGCATCCCTAGCCATATTAGCTCGCCCTGCATAGGTTAAAGCAGGCCAACCCCACTGCAGGTTTGTAAAACCCTCAATTTTGCATAACTTAAATATGATAATTACTAATAATACAACATATAATTTTGTATAACTTTAAGAAAAATCGCAAAGATCACTCCTGATTTTCACGATTTAAGAATATTAAAATATGAATAATTTTGAACTCATTCATAATTTAAAATTTGATGAAAAGTTTCTTTGACTATTAAAAGATATCAAAGACAAGATTACTCATCACGAGGCAATAACTCAACAAATACAAAATATGATTCTAGATATCAAGTAATGAGGGAAGAGATAAATTTCTAGAGTTTATTAATTAGTAAATGATGGTCTAGAGATGAATCTATAGGGTTGAAATATACGTGATGTGAATAGAAACTGATCAATATCTACAAAACTAAAATTCAAATAAAAATTTCAATTTCATAAACATGATTGTTAGAATTTTCTGAACTTATGTAGCTTAAAACTCTAATTTGGCCTATCAAATCTGGAAACTCTAAAACCCTAAAAATACTTAATCGCATAAATTTAAAACTTTAGTTTTCAATCCAAAAGTATTCTACGAATAATATAGAAGCCTTAAACCCAATTTAGAAGACATTTTCTTGAACTCGCTAATATAATTATACGTGATGTAATTAATAACAGATGAAAATCTACAAATCTAGAATCCATATAAAAATTCCGGATATGTAGTTGTGAAATTTAGAATTTTTTATGTTTATGGAATGTGATGTCCTAAAATGACCGATTGGGCCCATAAATCTTAATCGCGTAAAAGAAAAACCTAAGCTTTATATTTAAAATTTCAACTTGAAATTTATCTAATAAAAATATAGAACCCTTATACATAATGTAAAAATTATTTTCTTAAATTTACTGATGCGTTGATATACATATAACTTAATATTTAACACGATAATTAAGCTAATAATCTTATATTTAGTATTAGCCAATCAAATCCATAATTCAATATTATAACCATGAAATAAAAGACGATATTAGTCTTTAATTGCGTGACTTTAAAAGTTAATATTATTTAATCGCTTAAGCGCAAAACTCAATTTTATTCAATCGCGTAGGATTAAAACATTATATAATAATTTAAAACTATAAATGAGGTATTCTAAATAATTTAAAAACTTAATTTTCAAAAAGAACATTGTCATTTCTATTTATAAATAATAGATTTGATCTTTTAAACTATATAAAACCCCAATCGGGTAAAAGTAAATCCTAGAAATTTTTAATCGCATAACTTTAAAATTTAAGATAAAATACTAGGAAGATATAGGGATCAAGTTTGATCATGTGAATTTCCTCTTTCCTTAAAAATCAAGTAAATCATCATTACTTTGCCATATAGTCATTATATGTATGTATGTATGTATGTATGTATGTAGATATATTTCTATTCCCCAAAGCTTGATATTCACTACAAGAAATTTTGGCTTTAGAGACAAAAAATTCTGTCTCTGAAAGTGAAAAATCTGTCTCTAAAGACTTTCAGAGACAGAATTTCCGTCGCAAATTTCTGTTTCAAAAATCATCGTCGCTAATTCTTTTAGAGAAAGATTTATTTTCCGTCGCAAATTTGCTACGGAATTTCTGTTGCAAATTTGTCTCTGTTTGATAATTAGTTATTTTTAAATATCCAATTAGTAAATATTAAATAAAATTATTCCGTCGCAAATTTGTCTCTGATTCTAAGACAAATTATTACAAAAATACACATTTGCCTCTTATTTATCCTTCCCAAGAGGTCACCCATCATAGAATGCTACATACTAAGCACACTTAACATTGAAGTTTTCACAAGTACTAAACCGATAAACCAATTCGTATCTTCATGAGTAAAGTTCCACTACTGTTTATTTAAGAGATACCACAATTTACAAAATTATAACTATAAAACATTTTATATATCTTTTATAGTTTATTTTTATTTTATAATTCCACTTTACATATTTATTAAGGATTTTTCATTAATATTTTATTAAAATAATATATAATATTAATATATACAATGTTTACATTTTATAATAATTATTTTAAATTATATATTTATTATAAATATATAATATTTTCAGTAGTATATTATAATTTTTTTCCAAATATGATATTATTATTAAAAAAAATATTATATATTTGTAAATATAATAATGTTATACATATAAATTTTATATATATATATATTTAATGATATATAATATAATACTTTTTACATTAGTTATTTAATATTTTATATTAAATTAATAAATTGTATATTTTTAATTAATGTGTTTATTTTTTTATTTCATTTTTGTTGCACTTAATAAATTATAATATAATGTAAACAATATAAAAATATATTTTTCATTATTATATTAATAAAATAATATATAATACCAATTTAAATATATTTAACTAATTATTATATATTACATATTTTATTACTTAAATATACTATATTTTTACATAGTATATTATTTTTTCCCCAAATATGTTATTATATTTTAAATAAAATATAGTATGTAAATATAAATTATGTAAGATATATAAATACATTTTTTTATATTAAAAATATATGAATAGTCATAATAAATATTAATAAAAAATTATAAATAATATGAATATAATTTTTTATTAATATATTATTAAAATATAATATATTATTTATATATTTGTACATGTTTAAATATACTAAGTTTACATTTTATATTAATTATTTTATTTCACATATATTATTATTGAAATATACTTTATTTTTTTTAATTAGTATTTTATGATATTACTTTCATATAACATATTATATTATTATTAACACTATTTTATTAAGTTGTATAATTTGAGTTTTTATATAAGTTATTATGTAAAAGAATATATAATAAGATATAAATATAATATTTATGTTTTAAGTACTATTTTTAATTTATACTTTATTACATATAAATATGTAATGTAATGTTAAATATATTATAAATAAAATATATATAATTAGTTGTAAATAACAAATGATTATACATATTATAGTTATTATATAAAAATTAATTTACAAATATAATATATGTCCTTATTATATAATGCACATTTATATATATTATATTAGATATGTATAATTTAAAATAAATTTTAAACATAATTATTTATATATCCACATATGTAACAATTTAGTTTAGAGACAAATTTGCAACAGAATTAAAAAAAATAGAAATTGGCGCAAAAATAATTTATTTCCCTATAAAATCAGAGACAAATTTGCAACGGAAAAATTTTCGTCGCAAATCAATGTGTAATCCGTCTCAAATTCCGTCGCAAAAGCATATAAAAATTAGAAGATTATTCATAATTCATGTCATCATAAATCCGTCGCAAATCTGTCTCTAATTCATTTTTTTAGAGACAGAAATTTTCCGTCGCAAATTTTCTGTCTCTAAAGGCTAGTTTTCTAGTAGTGATTGCCGTGATCTTCAAGCATGCAAAATCATCAATTCTACTTTGACATATTCAACATATACATTCAATATTCATGCATAGAAGACCAAGACTTTTTACTCATAAAAGCTTATTTCCTTATCTCTTTAGCTCATAGGCTTAAACTAGATCAAAGACTAAGAATAGTGAAAAGAAATGGTTGTCTTGTGTTGATTTTTTTTCTCTTCTCTTCTTAATTTTTTTATGCTGTGTAGAACCAATACCTCAAATCCTGTCACTTTCTTTCACTTTCAAAACTAGAACAAACTCCTTTAAAACAAGTAAAAAAAAAAAAAAAAAAAACTCTCTACTTTGCAATACAAGTACCGCAAGCCTTGTCTTCCATTTCCCTTTTCAATTGCAAAACAAAACAACAACCCATCATTCTGCATATGTCGAGAGCTCAATGTCCCATTTAACACATCTCCTTTTTATTTCACTTTCAAGTAAAACAACAAAATTTCCTAGACTTTAAATCATTTCCTAAAGTATATATTACCAAAGGCAATAAAGAGTTTGTCTACTAAAAAAAATAAAATAAAAATAAAGTTGAAACGTAAGTAAGTCTTTCCAATATTCAATGTCAATATAAGAAATTTCAAAGAAAATAACTTAACTCCTTTTATTTTCTTTCTAGAAGTAACAAAGGAGTTTAACTCTTATCCTCCATAAAGTGAAGGTAACCTATTCTAACCTTACTATTACATTAGATGACAAGAATAAAATCAAATAAAAATAGACTTAACACGTTGAATATCAGCCCTAGAAATTTTACCTATATAAAAGAAAAGTCAATATCATGATAAAAAATCAATTTACTTGATGTAGTATAAATTTATAAAGGAACAAAGTATCCTTACTTGCATCCTATATGTTCGGTTAATTCAAGGAAATAGAGCCATAATATTAATTTGTACCCAAAAGATATGTTGAATTTAGTAAAATTATTATCTAGTGATTATTATCAAGTTTTAGACAAAGAAGTGATAATCAAAACAAGAACATATATACATACATCTGTGGTGGCTCAAAAAGAGAAATAGGTAACCATATTGTTTTAAATTCAAGTTCTATGATTATTGCTTCATATAAATAGATAAAGATGATTAAAGAATTAATTAGTTAGTAAGGAAAATAAATCATTTAAATAATAAGTGAATACCTTTAAATATTTCTAAGAAAACACAATAGATATATATAATATATATATATAAACATCTCTTAACTATAAGGAGGAAAGGAAAGAAAAATAGTTGTTTCATAGAATTTGATTTGGTTATTAAAAATTACAAGAAAAGAGCTTTTCAATGCTTATTTATATGTTTAATACAGAGTTTTCTTTTTTTTGCCATTATAATGAGGAAAGAGAGAATCGAACCTAGAACTTCTCTCTCACTTGTGTAGGAATGCAAGTAGGGCGGGTCGTTATAGGGTATTCGACCGCCTAACCCGCTAAAAACCCTAGAGGGTCAAACGCTATAGTGTTTTGGGGCGGGTTTTAGGATTAAAAAATACCCGATAGTTTATCAGGTCAGGTTTTGGGTTTATTATGTAACCCGTTGTGAAAACCCAATCCGACATAAATTCAAAATATTAAAAAAATAAAAATATTAAGTTATTAAAGTAAGGATCCCATTTATATTCTATATATGTGAAAGTAAGTGGAAATGAAATGTTTGCATCATTTTATATGATATTATTGTCTAAAATTCATTCTTTCAATATAAGTGTTTGTATAATTAATAACTTAAAACAAAATTCTTTCTTTTGCCTTTTTTTTTTTAAGAAAAAAATTGAAAATATTGGAATCAGGTTTGATTATGGGTTCCTTAAAACCCTATCGAGTCGGGTTTTGGGAATGATAAAAAAAACCTGATAGGGTTTTTCTCGGGTTCTGGGACACCCATTAAGACTCGAGTCAGGTTTGGATTTCAAAAGACCCATCTCAAACCCCCCGGTTGCATCCTTACACTTGTGAGTCTAGGAGATGTAGTTAGGCTATAATACAATTGGCGTTTAAAATAGAGTTAAAATGAATGTATTACGTCTAGTTTAAGATTAAGTGGATAAAATTTAAGTTTAAAGTCAATTAAGATAATGTTTCTAGCAATTTAAATTTTAGATGAATCAAATTGATTAAATAAAAGAAATCATGATAAAGTAGTCCTCATAAGCTTTCACTATTTAAGTGTTAAAATAAGATTAGAAATGAAAAAATAACAATAAGTCTAGTAAAAATTAAATTTAGGACACAAGCACAAATGAGAATATATATTCAATTATCTCTATCATGATGTGATTATTATTAATTTTATTTTACGAGAAAATATAGGAAAATTTTATTTAATTTGATGAATGGTTAACATATAGATCAAAGATGAATATTTGATAAATAATTACTAGATACATTTGAGAATATATATATATATATATGAAGATTTTGGTCCTTATATATATAAATAATGATAGTAGTAGTAATATGTAACAATTAACATATCATAATAAAAAAACTAAGCTATTGAAAGAAAAACTTATTAATTAGAACGATTAAGGAAAATTAACTATTTATGAATATCCATGAGTTTCGAACTGATTAAAAATTAGAAGTATTCATACCAAAATGGTTACAAGTCATAATATTGTGATAATTATTGAATTAAAAAGGAAAGGAATATATAGATGTATGCGATTACATGTTTCAGCTCCATGAAGAAATTAGGATTTCAAAACTCAATTTATGATAATTCAAGTATATATTCATTATTATAATAGCATAACTTAGAATCAAGTGATTAAACTTAAGAGAAATATATATTTAAGTTAGGATATAAGTTTTAGCCAATACATGATATTGAGGTTACAAAGTGTAGAATAATGCAAACCATCTAATCTTAATTTGTATGATTATATTAACTAAAGATACATACTTAAAATAAGATCAAGAGAAACACAATGAAAATAAATACAAATATATGTGTATTGGCCAAAAGGAGAATAATAAACTTAAAATCAAGTTCAATTGCTAAAACTTAATAAAATATACATAAAACAAGGAGTTAAATTTGAAATAAATATTAAAACTACAAAACAAAAATAACCATCATAGAGACACTTTAGGATCCATAGGGTTATATAAACAAAGAAATATATAAAAAAATGAATAAGTAAATTAGATAGCTAAGAATAGCTATATTTGATAAGCTTTCTAACACTTATTCATGTGTGTAAATCTGAGTTAAAATGGGTACAATGGACCTAATTTCAAATTACATGAATAAAATTAATATTCGGAATCATTTAGGGTATTTTTTCCTAAGAAAACAAAATTTATACAAACTTTATAGTCTAACTCAAGAAAAGTAGGTCTTATAAGCTTTAAAATGATTATCCCTATGATAAAACCATATTAAGAATGTGAAAATGGTGTTAGAAACATTAAAACCCAAGTTTAGGACATTTAAGCGCCAACAAGATTTATTACAAAATTATATGTATAGTAATAAGTGATTATTATTTCATATCATAGGAGAAACAAATCGACACCTTTGGATTTTGTAGTAGATTTCTACCACTTAGCAAGGATGACAAGTGGGTAACATCAACCTTATCACATTATTTGTGATTGTAATGTAGTTGCACATGTATTAATATAAACATAAGTGGTTGTATATGAGGATGTGAACAATGCATGTTGTATGGTGTTTGGATAAATGATAAACTTTATCAATAGAAGTGATAACCATTTGTTTGATATTGTTGTGTAATGTATATTGATGACTGTTTGGAAATTGTTTGTTCATTAGATAATTTGGTATAAATTTTATTCTATCTTTAAGTGAAATGGACAAGCATTCCACAACAGCATAATTTGCATTTGTATGGTATTCACGTCACTTATTAGCTTCTTGGCTCTGTGGTGATCCTAAGTTATGTTAGTGGAATTGTTTCTCCAATTGGATTCCAGCGAGTGTCAGCCCTACAGGAATTAAGCAGGTACCGAAGTACGTCGCTTGATGAGAGTTGATATGAAGTGCCTAATACTTAACGATGGGTCTGAGTTCTAAGGTGAAGTTGGGATTATGATACTTATACATATAATATTAAATAAATTTGGAAAACTTCTCATTCCTTAGTTCTTTGGGCCTCCTAGGCATAAATTATTGGAATTGGTCCTTTAACCCCCAAGAGAAAGCATAAATCTCCATTGGTTTGAATTCTAATCATTCAAACTATGCATGTTCCATATGGTTGAGTGTTGCATTGCATATGCTTGTTAATTATAATTGCTTGATACTTGTTTGATGCATGGTTTGGTCTTGTTATTCACTGAGCTGTGGTTTAACTCACACCCCTACAGTTGTTATGAAGGAATAGTGTATGTTGGGATTGGGTTAGGAATATGTGAAGAATACTTCTTCAACAAACTTATTGAAGTTAGAAAGTTAAGTCATGAGTAAGATAACTACAAGAAATTTGCTTTTGCGCAGCCAAACTATGGCAAGGACGGAACTTTAGACAGCGAGCTTGCTTTCATTTTTTTCTAGTTTTTTATCGCAGGGACCTAGTCCCTGCAATAGCTTTATATAATATTTTAATAATATTAATTTTTTTTAGTTATTCAAGATATTAGAGGGGTTGTTATTTTTAATCTTTTTTTTATTTTTTTATACAAATAATTATCCTATTAGATGAAACGCAAGGCGATCCCTTTGATAGGCTACTACTAAGAAAATGAAACGTAAAGCGATCCCTAAAATAGGCTACTGCTAAGAAAACTAACATGGCACACAAAACATCCTGACATTTATGGATTATATCAAAAGGCAAAAAATTTTCAAAAAAAAAAAGTTGAAATAAATGACTTATATATTTGAACAATGCAGGTAAATCATTAATTGGGTTTGTATTAATAAATAACTCATTACAAGTAATTTTTATCTATATTAATGATTTTATGATACAATTATTGATTTTTGTTGTGGGAGACCCATATTTATTTATTTAATGATGGAGATTTTTCCATTGCATTTAAACAAAAATCACGTTATTTGACTCTATATATTTTAACATATATACATAACATTTTTTTCTTTAAAAATTTAAAAATCCTAAACTTTTAACTTGTAACTTTAAATGAAAATTTCAATTTCACTTTTTTTCTTCTTTGTTTATCCCTCACTTTCAATCATTTTTTTTCATTTCTTCAGTTTTTGTTTTTTAACCCAGTACTATCCTATAAGATTTTACTAGAAAATATCTATTGATTTGATGGCTATCTATATATTCCATAATAACTATATAATCTTAACTAACAATATAAAGGATGATGAAAATAATCCTAAAAAACAAGTAAAATAAAAAATGAAATTCATAACAAACAACAAAAAAAAAAAAAAAATCAAATCTCAACAAATAATTAAATAAAAAATGAAATATTCCTTGAAAAATGATACTATTGGTTTATCAAGAGATGTTATTTATTTCATCAATTTTTTTTGCCAATATTTCACTAATATTTAGATAAAATTTTCACTTAGTACTATTGTGTTAGTTTTCTATATGACGTAAAAAAAAGTAAACTATTTTATGTTTCAAATTATTAGTCTTGTGTATAATTTGATTGATTAATAATGTTACGTTGTAAATTTTATTATCAATAGATTCAATTCACTATACATAGTTTTTTTTCCAGAAATCACTTGTAGATTTCATGTAACTAACTTCAGTTTTACTCGACTCATTTTTCCCTCTTCCATGTTTATGCATATTCGATTTATGTTATACATATCTCATTTTATTATGATAAGTGATTTCCCTTTTGAAAAAAAAATGGATATCTCCAACTTGTTCTTTAAGAAAAAGAAATATATATTATTTTCCATATGAAATTTTAGCCCTATTATCATATTATATTTTATCACGACAATTAAAAAATTTTTACTTTTTCATCTCAAATTTTAATTCTACTGTGACATTATACTTTAGCATACATACATAGCGAGTGCGTCATTTGCTAGTAATTTTTTTATACAACATATATTTACTTCTTTTGTATGTACCTCTAATTTTATAGCAATAAAGTTGCTTATTTTATTAATATCTTAATGCTAAAAATCTATCAATAATTAACCAATTTTGAAGCTATATTTAATAAGAAAAATTTCCCCCAAATATATGAATACCTAACAAAATTTTCTACAATATATTTAATAAAGAATTCTCAATAAAAATGAGATTAAATAAACAAATTTGTTAAATAATTTTCTTAAAGGACTGACAGTAATATATATTTGCTGTAAAAAAAATAAGGAGCTATTATAGAAGCGTAATTATTTTGTTTTTAATTTTAAAAATAAAATCATAATTGATTTAATGCTGAATAAGGTTGTAATCTGTGAAGAAGACAAATAATGCATCTTATGAAAAAAAAATAATTGCAACTTTTTTCAATTAAAGCAAGGCACATCATAAAGGAAAAAACATCATATTAATTTAGTGTTTTTTTCATAAACTACCTATGTTATAGCTTACTATAGATTTTCTTTTGATTACTTATAATATGCTTTAGTATTGATTTTCCATTTTTTTAATTATACTTCTTCATTTTGATAGAAATTTAATAATTAAATGAGATTATAAGTGATAGTTTATGATTCAAATTTTTGCTATATGTATCTTTACATCAGTATGTCATTTAATTCACACATATCTATGTTATTCTTATCCCATTTTACTTTATTCATATCTCATTCTATTAAAGTTTTTATCATAGCTTTCAAAAAATGTAGTTATTAAATTTATCTAAAAAAATCACATGGTTTAGATGATATACTGATAATTTTTCAAAATAATTTGTTAAGATATGATAAGTTTCATAAATAAAAATTATACATTTAAAATTATTTATTTAACATCTATCTATCTATTATGTTTAAGATAGCATGCAACTTCACTTTCTAATCTTATTATTTAAAATTTTATTCCACTCTCGAAAAAAAAAAAGTTAATAACTACTTCAAAATTCTTTGCAACCAACAATTCTTTTTTCTCTCTTTACCATTGCTTAAGCTTTGGTAATATTCATTCTATCGATTTTCTTTCTATCATGTCGAATAATATTGTTGATACAATGTATTTTTACCACTATTTCAGTTTTATGAAATCTTGCTCTTTTAAAAGAGAGATAAATTACATCACTTTTAGTGTATTTCTCATTTGACAGGTATGTAATGCTTTGTTGTGTTTATTTTATTTTTGTGAAAGATTAAATTTTTATTCTTTTTGTTTCACTTTTAATTTTTAAATCTTTTGAAAATTGATTTGAGTTCTCATATGGAGTTATTGAAATTTAATGTTTGAATTGAAATTAGTCAAATGGTGGAGTTTTTAAGTCTATATTTGTTTTTACTTTTATCTATTTATTTGTTTTTTCTTGATAGGAACACTTAACGTAATTCGACACAATGTATACTGAGGCGACAAAAGAATGTACCGGCAAGATAAGTTATATTGACAAGCATGGAATGTTTCATTATGGCAGAAATAACTCCTCAGACTGTAGCTTGAAGAAATGGTGTTTCAAGTTCCATGTCTAAGTTACCAGATGCAAGTTTCAAAATTTTTTATCTTTTTTTTTTGCTTTATTTTTTTAAGAGAATATTGTAATTTATAACAATGTAACTAGTTATCATTGTTTATAGAATGAAGAAAAGATCTTTCTTTAACTTTCCTCTCCTTCAACTTTCTCTCCTACCTTCTTCTCTACTTGGATCTTTATTGCTCCTTTGTTCACAAAACAATGTTATTACTCAATCTAATATAAAAATTAAATATAATACATGTTTTATATGGTATTAGCTACATAAGTATTTTGTGACATGGATTAAATGTAATATTAATTTATTAATTTTTTCCTAAAGAAAATGTTATTTATAAAAGGGATAGTGTTGCTGTCACAAATGACATATGGCAGGGACATACATCCCTTCCATAGCATTAACACATATGTTAAATATTTTTGAAGGGATGTGTGTCCCTGCCATAAGGGGGAGCTATGGAAGGGATTCCATCCCTGCCTCCGTTTTTTCGAAGGGACAATAACTTTATAGCGCCAAGAATTGGAAGCGAGATTTACCTCCTTGCTATAACTTATGGCAGGGAATTTTTTCTCTTTTGAAAGGACTATCAATCCTTACCATAAATCAATATTTTTGTGGTGAAGCTTATAATATGAAACAGGTTAATTATATAATCATTAGAGATTTGGCATTATGTAGGTTAAAACTTCAATCTTATTATTTGGTAAGGGATACCAATTCTCTATGATTCTAATGAACCGTGGGAAATCGGATTCCTTAGCTATAATTGAATGAATATACTTTACATATATATAATTGAAACCTATAATATAGTTAATCAGATAGTGTCTTGTAACCTCTGACTTACAAGAGAGTTCTCATATTGCGAGTACACATATGGTATAATAACTTTAGAATGATCCTACTGAGCTCCTAATTAGGTTGTGGCAAGGTTGGCTTGGCCTACAAACCTGCATTAAAACATACTTAATTTATAATTTAAATCTGAGTTGAGTTGTTATTCAGATGATGATTGATGATGAAGCATCAATGCTTTTCCACATTCTCAATTTTATTTTTTATTTGTTTATTAACATTTCCATTCTCATTTTCTACAGCTAGGAGCAATAGTACTTTAAGGTATAGACACCATTTGTATGTCTTAAGACACTAGAAACATTTTTTGTAATTCATCAATCATTAATAGGGGAAAAAAAAATACAAGGGAGCATTGAAACTTAGTAGATTGAAAAAAGGATGGTAGCATTGTCTTGTAGACACTTGGGAGTAAAATAGCAATGAAGGAAGCAATGTTTAGTATCTCAGTTGAAAAAAAATTTCTTGTACCATGCCATGAGTTAATGTCACAAATGGTACCTCAACTTTGACAAAACATATAATCAGGTACTTGAACTTTGAAATTGATCAATTTAGTACCTGAAAAACTTTTCGTACATTCCAATAGTACCTACATCAAGTTCTTTTTTTTAGGTACTAAATTAATGAATTTTAAAGTTTTATAGGTACTAAATTGATCAATTTCAAAGTTTATATAGTAAGTTGATCAATTTTAAAGTTCAAGTACTTAATCACATATTTTATCAAAGTTTATATACTATTCGTGATATTATTCTCGTGCCATATAATAATGCACGGATGACGAATATATCTGGAGCTGGTCATTGCTAAAAAAAAAGAGTTAAAAACTCCTTCAATCGAAAATAGCAATTGTTTAGATTATATTTTTAAGTAATTAATTATTCAAGTAACATTAAAATAAATACCTTGAAAAAATGATGGAAATAAGATTTTTTTATATATAAATAATTTTTTTTATTTTTAATTAAAAATATAAACACTTTTAATACAACTACGCTATAATATTATTTTTTTAAAAAAATAAAAAATCTTAATGGGTTGGTGGCCAGCTACTTAACCAAGGTTGGTTCAGCTAGGAATCCTTGCTTGCATTTTAATGAAGGCTTAAGCGAGCTAACTTGCATAACTTGGAGGTTGAAGCAAGGCAGGGCAGTTGGCTTGCATAGCCTGTTTGTGCAATTCTAATGAAACTTAGGTCTTTTATTTGTAGAAAGGAAATCTCAACTTGTTTACAAAGTTGTCAAAACACACGTAACGTTTGTGTAATTTTCCAAATATTTATTCAACAATTTATTATGGTTTTAAAAAGATTGTCTCAAGAGTCTTCAAAAAATCATTTAGAAGCTCTATGAGAAGTTTTCATAATATTGGCTACACATTTGACTTGCCCACTTGAGAATCTTTTTTATAGTATATTTTTTAGTTGCATGGATTTTATGTATATGGGGTTTAATTCTCATTTTTATTCTATTATCATTTAAATTCTTAGTTTTATTTTAAGGTTAATATCGCGAATTGTTCCTGAAATTTGATAAAACATGCAATTAGATATCTAAATTTTAAAATTGATCAATTTAAAACTTGAAAAATACTAGTACCTACATTATCGTTGTCATTTGATGTGACATTTTTAGCCAATGACAACTTGACATATGGCAAACCTACATTGAAAAAACATTAACTTTAATATCTAAAAATCTAAAAAAAATAAAACAAATATAATAATAAATATATATATTTTACTCTCTTCTTTTTCTTCTTCTTCTTCGGAAAGAAGAGACTCTTTTCCTTTTACTGCATTTAAAAAAAAAAGAAATTTAAGCTTGCCGAGCAAGCTTTGCTTGGCCCGAGAGAGAGAGAGATAGAGATTTGGCTAGAAGAGATAAAAGTTGAAAAAGAAAGGAAAGTAAATATTTCATTAGAGGGGGAACGAAATCCATACTAATACACGACATTTATTGATGAATGGTAAGTAAATACCAATGATATATTGATATAATAATAAAAAGTTTCATTCACATTTTGTAGAAGCTACTGTATATTTAAATATTACTAATACTTATACGTCAGTATGTCACTCATGGATTAAAAAAAGAAAAAAGAAACAAAAGTGTGATTATTTAATAAGAATAATCAACATGTATATAAGTATATTAGTTGTCTCTTAATTTAATTATTCAATTTGATATATTTGCCTGATTACTATGTTATTAAATTAAATGTAAGATAAACTTAATCAGAATCAAGGCCATGTTGTAGCTATGCAATGAAAACTACAAACTTCATACACAACTCTATAAGGCTTTGATAGGAAAAAAACTTTTCAGACATAAAGAATTGGTTTTTGCCAAAAGTAGAGAAATTGGTTGATGGTTTTCACATATTTTTTGGGTAAATAATTAATTTCAAATATTATGGTTTGTGTTTGCATTAATGATTAAAGAATATGTAAATTATCTTAATAGAATATATTTTTTATTAAAAAAGAGACTAAGCTATAAAGAATCATACCAAATCATTTTTTTTCTATTTGAAAAATTTACGAACCAAACGTATGTTTGTTTTGAACTTAAAAGAAAAACCAAAAGTAATATACGGTTTGACTCAGTTTAAAGGGTGAACAATACCATGCCCACCCTTACACTCGGGTTTGACTTTTTAAAAAAATTATTGGGCTCAAGGTAAATCAAGTTTTTTTGTTGAACCATGCTTAAGCTTGACTTGACTAGATAAATGTGTAAGCTTGTAAATGAGCTAAATTATTTACTAGCTATAGCTTAGCTCATGCTTGAGCTCAAAATAAAGCTCAAGAACAACTCATTAAGAGGCTTGTCACTAAACTACATAGCAAGCTCATGAATAGATTGTCTACACATATAATCATATTATATATAATTATATATATTATTATATGTTATTAAAACTTTAAAATAAGTCATATACATATAATATGCCCAGTTAGTTAAATGAGCTCAAGCCTACTAATGTAAATGAGCTTAAGCTTAAGCTGAGGTTCATTTTAGCTTGTTAATCTAAATAAGTTTACAAGCCGAACTTGAGTTTAAGCTTGAGAATCCTTATCGAGTTGAAGTTTTAACTTGTATTTTTTCAGACTTGGCAAAACCTTAACTTGATCCAAGCTCAATAATATCTTCAAGAACCTGAACTTGAACTGTCAAAAGCTTGGTTCGACTTGGTTTGGCGTGCTTGGCCTTTACTTGACCCTAGCAACCACATTGACATAACCTTGCTTTAGGGAAAGTCAATGATTGATTCATTAAATCTTGTCAAGGTTAAACCAAAAGCAAGTCAAAGGGTTGGAAAATAGAAATGACATAATTTGTAGGCAGGCAAGTGCTTATAAAGTAGTCTTATACCAATCACTTATTATTTGGTTGGATCCAAATTCTACCCTACTGCAATTTTTTGGTAGGGAAAAAGAAATGAGGAGAGAAGATTCAAGGGTAAAATTAAGAGAAGCAAATTGTGACCTAGCGATGAATCCTTAAAGAATTTTGATTTGTTTCACCCATGATTTATTAATGAAATTAACTTGAACATTAACTAAAATCCTAATTTTTTTATAGTTTTAAATCTTAAATGAAATTATTTTCTAAATTGGAAGTCCAAATGAAATAAAGAGGGACACGTGATCTTGTTGAGTTTGAAGTAGCATTGTTAAGGAATGCTATTTATTGTTAGAGAGCAACATAGTAATCAACTAACTTGTAAGAAAGGAAAAATTTCTAGAAGATCCTTGGATTTTTAATTTGCCAAGTTTTTAAACACAAATATAATGATAGGTTTTTAGCGAGAACTGTTAGTAAGTTAATCATTATAGATGTGCATATGAAATTTTAGGGCTTGAATGTGATGGGAAACTTTACTAGTAAAGGCACTTAAAGTTTAAAGGTGGGAAAAATGTAGAGGAAGGCCTTGCTATATACTGATTATGCAAAAAAAAAAAAAAAAAAAAAAAAAAAAAAAAAAAAAAAAAAGAAAGAAAAGGATCCGCATTTATAAATCCAGTAATTAATGTCCTAACTGCATAATTTTTTGTTTCTTTGTTTTTTTTTTTTTTAAATTTTAGTCTTTATATATCTACCACAAATAACTTTTGCAATGTACACTTACATGCTAAAGAAAAGTTGATATGGCATGCAACTCCAATTGTTATGTGATCGTTACATTTTTTTTTTTTTCTGTCTTATAAGTTTCATCCAAAACAACCTTGTCATCTAATTTATTTTAATTTTAACCTAACTTAAGAAAGATATCTAACCTGATCAAAGTCAATTGAGTAATTTACTCCCAACATACTTAATAACAGAGATGAATAAACACCAATCCTAAAATCCATTTCCACAAGCCTTTGGACCCAAAATATAATTCGAAAAACCCCAAATCTCAAAAGCAATTTTGAATCCCCACATGTAGTCCCAAGTCCTCTAAAACACAATCCCAATTTTATGAAAAAAAAAAAAAAAAACGAAAGGCAAAAGAATCATTCCATTTGCAAAGAGAATAGAAGAAAATCATATAGTGTATGTTCATCTTTTGTTGTGCTGTGTGAAGATCTCTTGGGAGCAAGGAGGTATTTGAAGTTCGTTTCTTTGATGGAATAAGATCTTCACTTTAAAATTCATGAATAAAGGATAACCTATGATTAAATTTTATTGGATCATTATTTTTTGTATCACTGGTTAATTGGGTAGTGCTGTAGTGGGGATACTGATGCATATTTTTATTATAGAATGGATCAGATAAGCAAATATTAATTGTATAGGATAATTAAAATTAATGAGAACACAAATGGCAAAATCCACTATGTGTGATTTAAATAAATTAATATATTTTCCTTTTTCTTGAATTATCTTTGTTACCTAGGTTAGGTAAAAACAACAAATGAATGTTTCATATAATACTATGAATGAATTGAACCAAGATGAAAGAGGGTTGCGTAAAAACTTGATAAATCTTAAAATTTTGAATTTAAATTTGATTCGAAGCCGCATTCAATAATTTCCAACTTATGACTCTTAAATTCATATAAACTCAATAATCTTAAAAAAAAAAAAATTTATTTCTCCTATTAAATTCACAAGTTAGTTGGGGTGATATATTAAGAAACAAGTTCGATCCGACCAATTATTAAGTAGTTTGACGTTGGGCTCTATCATTTACCCACCTTTGCTCTTATGTTTAATAACACTAAATGGGCAGTAATGGTAATAATTGGTGACAATCTTATTATTATTACTTTTTAGTGAATGCATGATAAATTCCTTGCGTCTTTAACGTTGGGCTTCCATTTATAAGCGGTGTTTCGTTTTTCATTCAAAATTTTTTTCTAGCACTAATTAATGATTGTCCCCCCAAATACACGTCGATAGTTTCAATAGTAACGGTGGCTCTGCAGTTTATAATGCCGTTTGATACCTCAATAAGAGGTGGGATTTTAGGCAACGTGTGCCCTTGGATTTGGTTTCCTGGAGAGAGGTTGGGTTAAAAGGAAGGACCGTATGGAGACAAAGCTATGTCCTTTTTCAGAAGTTCTAGCATTATCTAACGTCATTGTCTCTGTCATCCAACCAGAGCCTAAAACATAATATCTATCGAAAACCCCTTTAAACGAGACAGCTCCATGTGGCCATAAATTTTCTTGGTTTGCTCCGTGTGATGCAAGAATTGCGTCCCTCGTTAAGGCGCGTAATGCCAAAAATTAACATCCCATAATATACAAAATCTCGCACTTTTTAAGATATAACCGATGCTGCAATTTTCGTCAGCATTCTTAGTTCTTATATCAAGAAAAAAATTTGCCGTCCTAAGCTTGATGTATTTATTATATTCTCGTAAATAAAAGTTTGATATGTATTAAAACGTATTTTTTTTAAATTTAGAGATATTTTTTTATTTATTTAATACGTATTAGATATTTATTGATCGAAACACAATAAAATAATATGATGAGAATAACAAATATGTTTCCATTATATCCATATCTTAAAGATTTACTTTTTATCTTTTCCAAATATCTCTTCACTTTATACTTACGATCCTAAAACAAAGATTCTTAAAATTTTGAACCAATTGCAAATTATCCTCTTTAAATTTTACCCACGTGTAGATTCATTCTATAAACTTTGAAAGTGAGCTTTTTGATCCTTAAACCTTCAAAAATTAGTAAAGTTAAGAACATTTAAGATTTTTCATTAAAATAAAATAGGAGGAATTGCTAAATACCTCCTCTGGCTTTTATCAATTTATCTAAATGTATATTCATCCCATAAATTTTCATTTATGTATGGATTTATTCTTTAAATTCATTAAAAAATATTAAATATCTTTAATTGTGTAATTTTAAAAAATTTAAAAGTTAAAAGCTTATGAGAGGATGAATTTTCACCTTAATAAAAGACTTCCCTGAAATTTTATATTATGAACGGGTTTCACCTTACAAACTTTAAATACAATAATTATTAACAAATAATAGTAATAATAATTTCTGCTTTTAAGGATCCTCTCACTCAACATTTAGAAGGAGCTGCCCTTGACGGATAAGGACTTCATAATGAGGTCCATTACTCTTGGAAAGGGTGCTTTAGGGGTACCCTAAGGCATTTGTATAGAGTTTGTAAGGTATTTGATCCTTACACCTCATGCTGTAAAGGCTATACTCAAGATGACAAGGAAGTCACTTAGTTAGAACTAATAAGTGTAGACCTTTCACATAAGGAATCAAACAGTCATAGACGTGATCGTATGTATACTGTATAGAACAATCTAAACATACATTCGTTTATTTTTAATATTTCAAATAAAAGTGTAAGTTATTTGAGTTTCACTTGATATTATATTTTTTCCTAGTTTAATTTAATAATACTTTAATCTAGTATTCAGGCTTAAACTTCTTTCAGGATCGGATTCGAATCGGGACTCGAGCCGAACCGCCACCGGTGATTTGGAAGCAGAACCGCTCTGGCAGGGCTGTTCAAAACTGGCAGATGAACTCGCCGTTGGTGGGTCCTAGTCGGTTCGTGTGATGGGACTCGCTAGAATCGGCGGATCAAAAACCATGACCAAAGAAAAAATTAAAAAGCCAAATTATATTTTCAAAATTTATCCAACATTATTAATCACTTAAACTTGACATCATAATTAATAATTAAAATCAACAAGCAAAATTAAGATTTTATAAAAAATTTAAAAAATTATATAAACTACAATGGTTGATTCCGAATTTTGGATATGTAGGCACCAAAAAAATTTCATCTAATTTCTACTTTGTATTTTTTTTTTCAAAACACATGTAAGTGAGGTAAGGTCTAATGTCCCTATCACATTAGTATATGTATTAAATTGTAGTGAAACAAGTGCATTTAGTCACTAATTTAAATTTTTTTCCTTCATAATAAGAGTAACTTATTATGAATTTTTTCAGCAAATGAGTTGCGTTCGATCTTCAAAATTTTTAAATTAAAAAAAAAAATTTGCAGTTTCGAACAGACAGACCCTTCCTGTGAATCGATAGGTCCCCAATTTGTACCCGCCCTATCAATGGATGGGACGGTTTCGAGTCTCCAAAAAATCAACCAGACTCGAGCTGTAACGGCGGGATGTCTATTCAGACTTAAGTTACATGAGTGGTTATTAAGTTAAGTTTAAATTTCACAATATTTAAATCAATTAACTTGCGGGTTCGATCAAACTTGGTTTGAGTTTAACATTTGTTGAGTTTAAGTTAAGTTTATATGTTGATATTATATATATTAATTAGAGAAAAATTAAGTTTTAATATATATATATATATATACACATATAAGCTTATCAAGTGAGAAGAACTCTAACTCATGGTGTATCATTTCAATTCTGTATCGGTTATCTCTGATTAGATTTCTGTTGGTTGATCGCCAATATTGCGTATGATGTACTGAACTTAGTTTGCTAAGACAGGCAACATGGTAATGTGGCATTTGACATAAATTAACATATTCCATGTATTTTGTCTTTATCAATATTCCCCTGTTGTCTCGGCAGCCTAGGGTTACGGAGAAACCAAACGCTGTTTTTCCTTCTTTTTGACGTTTAACTGAAAATAACAGGTTCCAGCAGGGGCGTATACTGTAACTTATGTAGACAGTGTTATTGTACTACTTATCTTTGGTAGTCAGGAGAACTTCTTTATTTAAAATGATAAAAAAAAATAACTTCTACGGCATAAGTGAATGATTTTTTTTTCCTACTAAATAATGATATATTAAATACAACTTTGGGCTAAATCATAAAGAAAGTAAAGTATATATTGGATTAGAAATAATCACGGATCGATTCTGAGTTGAGAATTGACTTGATCCCTTATGGTGGGTCTAGAATTGGGAATCAATTCGAAAATGATTGGTCCGAACTAGTTAAGGACTGATCGGTTTTGATGGGTCCGACCAATTCCACCTCCAAAACCACATGAACTAGCTGTTTTGGAACTGCAGTTACACGCCTTAAAAATAGAAAAAATAAAACATCGAATACATAGTAACTTTTCTAAAAATATCTTATATTTATTTTGTATAGAATTATCAATAGGTTTCTTGGATTATTTATTAAGACATCAAATACGTAAAACATTATATGAGTATAAAATATTAAATATTTGTATACTTTGCTGTAAATGTAATTACATCACAGTATTATTCCAAAAAGTTGTTATGAGGTTTAGTTGGTCATAATAGGGATTCTTGTTAAAAAAATTTGAATAATTATTTTTTACTCGAATGATTAATTAATTTTAGAATTGGTTTTTATCCCTCTTCAAAATACCCACATTTAAATATAAAATTAACAAATAAAAATTCTACTATAATTTTATTTTTTTAATAAAATTCTACTTGAATTTTATCTAATAAACAGAACTAAATTATTTTCTAAAATTTTCAACACATTGTCTGTCTCCTGGGAGTGGGACTCATACGAAAGCATACGCGGTACCCATGTAATTATGTTGTCATCACTCAATTTATGTCTGGAATCTATGTAGTTCCTTTAAATGAAATATCAAAGACGAGATCCACTTATCTTACATACACTGGTATGGAAATAAATCCGACTTTTCAGTGCATGCATGGTGGAGAATAAAACCATATACAGTAAAAGTGTAGTGCCTCTTTTACACGCCGTGTCCATGCATGCATTTGATATATGAGTGTAGCAACTTCCCTAAATTAAATTCCCTCGCTATCTCCAGTTCCGTAATAAATACTCTCTCCGTCTCAACGTATGTCGAAAAGATTTATCAATATCATAGCTACGGTACGTCCAAATCACTTCCAAGTGAAAAATTAAAACACCGACCTCTCCGTGTCAACCCTAACGATGTGCTGCCTTTTTTTCCTTTTTTTTTTTTCTCCCCCTCATTGCAATGAAAATGGGGTTTCGAACATGATATCTTTAATTTAAGACATAATATATTATTACAAGGCGATTCTATTTATCCCCAACAGTGCTGCCTCTTTTTTTTCCTTAATCAATGAAGCAAAGTGGCCTCCTAGACTTAATTAACCCTTATTATATAACATCCGATAGAGCTGGCAATTTAGGACCCAGCCTATGAACCTAGATATGACATGATATGACATGATTATAAAAGAGTTTGGTTAAATAAAAATTGACACGAATAATAAATGGGTCAATCCTAGAATTGACACGAATTCAAACGTGTCCGAGTGTAGGTTTAGGACCTAAACCCATTTATAAATCCAAATTTATTAGTATTGTTTTGTATGCTTATTTTGTTAAAATACAATATTATTATTTTAACTAAATTACAAAATAACAAAACTATTCTTTTAAGGAACAAATTATACATATATGTATAGAATATTATAAATAATGTATAGAAAATACATATAACATATATAAAATATAAATCTTATTTAACAAATAATATATATATAATTTAAATATCAACATACAATTGGTTTACTTGCTACATATACAGCATATATACATATACACACATGTATACTATATAATTTGTAAACTAAATATCTATAACAATTATATGTATAGATATAATATTCGCATATCATAAAATCTAAATGTTATAGAGATAGCATATCAAAATTTTAAAGTGGGTAGATTGCATATAAGACATATATGTAACTTATAGAGTAAATGTAAGATATGAATTACATATAATGTATATCACTTACATATATAAACATAACATAATATATGAGATAATAAATATAACAAATATTTATAACGTTAATGTGTATATTATATATATATATATATATATATATAAGACTATGGGCTATAAATACATAATTTTGATGTTATATATGTATATAGGGGTATTATAGCTCTTTGTTACATGAAATAAATATGCTATGTGTATTATAAAATATACATCATATGTAACATAATATTTATGTATATAAAAAAAATTGAACAAAGGATTAGGACAAAAAAAATTCACTGGCAAACTAAAAAACAAAAAAGAGAAAAACCCGGAAGACAAACGAACAAACAAACACGAAAAATGCGGAAGGAAACAGGACATTCATCATGGAAAAGGCGGAAGAAAAATCACGGGATTACTGTTCGGTACTGTAGCATAGGTTACTGTAGTAACTTTTTAGGATACTATAGCACTTTTTACTGTTTTAGTTCTGAAAATTTTTTTATAAAAGGCGAGTAGGTTCAGTTTAGGTATGGGGAAAAAATAGAAAAGGAGAAAAATATTAAAGCGTATCTGAGTGTTTTGTAAGTGAAATTTTTGAGTACTTTAGTCCTAAGTGTATCCTTGTAACATACCTCCTCGTATTTAATAAAGCTTTTGTAAGTTTCTTTAACCATGTCCGCTAATTTTCCTTTTAAGGTATAAAGGTAACCATGCTCTAAAACCTTAATAGATCTTTGTATCATATGATAAGGTTTTATAGCATGGGTAAACAGGTTAAGGCACCGTACTTGGATGGTAAAGCTCTGGTTTTCTTATAAATTATACCAAAAAGGTCAGCATAAAAATCCTTTGATAAGGCTGTTTGAGGCAGAATTTGCCGTGATTTGGCCTTGTGGGTTATGGCGTGGACATGAGGTTTATTTTCTAAAGAAAACATTGCTCCACTGATCAACTATCTTCGCTTTAATTGTTTATCCTTCATGAAGTCTTTAAATTGAATTTGTTAATGTGTGTGTTTGCAATATAATATGTAGATCATATATAATATACTCCACAAATTTGTATTAATATATTATTAAAAAACATATATATTCTATAAATTATATAATATGCATATTTACCATATAAATATATATAAAAAAAAACATACATAACATATATTATATTGATATATATATATATAACTACATAATCATTGATAAAAATTCATGAAAATTAAATGTTCCTCTAGTCAACCTATGGACTTCTTAAATAATTTCGGTCCATGTGAAGAATGGATCATACCTTACATATATTATAATAAAACTTAACCTATATTAATAAAAAATGATGTATGACATGATTTAAGAATAAAACTTAGCTAGTATAACCCTAAACTTTGAATACTATATGTCACAACCCTATATGTGTACTAAGGAAATTCATTAGATATCTACCAAGTTTTATAAACATATAATAAATATAAAAGAAAGAAAATTTTGAAATAAATTAACTAAATCAATCTTAGAGAAGAAACTCTAAAGTATATTAGTCATAAAAAAAAATATTTCTAGAAACAAAATGAGAGATTAGATTATAGTATATGACACTATAACTAATAGGAATTTTAAATTTACATATACAGATAAGGTTGACAAACAAAGTAAATTAATATTTGAAATTTCCCTACAAGGTAGACATTAAAGAATATAAAGTATAAATGAATTTTAAATAGAAATAATGTAATCTCCTCAAATATAGAAATAAACATAGAATAAATCAAGAGAAACAAAATGAAATTAAATATTAAATAATGAAATTAGCTATCATAAGGTGATTAAACTAAAAGACTTATAAAAATAATAAAAACTTAATAATAAGGTTATTAAACAAAATAAGACATAAGAGTGTCTCAATGTAAATATTGGCATCATAAAATAAGTAAAACATACATATTGAATAAATCAAGTTAAAAATCATATAGTACTCCAAATAAGCTTTTTAATGACTATTTATATGCAAAAATCCAAGTTAAAATGAATAATGTAGGCTCGATTGAAGATTTCACAATAAAACTAGTATTTGAAATCAATTATAGCACTTTTTATTAGAAAAATTCAATAATACGAATTTTGTACTAAAATTAGAAAAAAAAATAGAAGACCTTACAAGCTTCAATTGATTATTCACATGTTTGAAACAGAATTAAAATAAATATGACAAGTATAATTTTAGTTTATACAGTTAAATATGACATGTAAAAATTATAAGAAGACTTCTTACATAAAAACATATTAATGCAATTTTTATAACTTTACCATAAAAACATAACCTTTGTGAAATATAAAAATTGCAATTAATCACATAGACTAGATTAAAGAATAAAAAGATTTGAATTAGGATACAAAACTGAACAACCTAACCATTATATGAATAACAGTATAATAATAAATATTGTTATTTCATTCCTTAGGAGAAACCGAGCAGTTATTGGACTTTCCCAAGGATTACTGTGATTAGCAAGTGAAAATGAACAGGTAAGTAACTCTAGTATGTCATACTAATTGTGTTTGTAATATAGCAGCAGTTGACATTATCTACAAAGATAAAATAAATAAATAAATGTGCATTTTGGGTTTAGATGTGTGCTAATGGAGTATGTTCTACTGTCAACAGTATGATAATATAAGTGATAAATATTTGTATGATAACTACTAGTTGAGAGCATGTTGAGAATTGTCTACGATATTGTGTGGTCATATACAGAATTAACTTAATGATTTAAGACCTTCAAATGAAAACATCATGCATTGCACGAACTACATAATTCGCATTTATAAAGTGATCGTATGCTACATATTAATATTTCAGTTCTCTGATATACACTTGATTTTTCTAAATGAAATATTTTTAGTCCTATACAACATTACCTTTGTTCTATGGTTCCACGGAATTAAGCAAACAATGAAGGAAGTCACTCGTGGTATTGACATGAAATCATTAATACTTGATGGTGTTTCTAAGTTTCAAGGTTAAAAAAAACTGATTTGATACCAAAATGGTACCTTTATCCTTGATTCTTAGTCTTACTTGGCATAGCCAATCATTAAAGATAGGTTCTTCAATCCAATAAGAGGGCAAATCTTCATCTTGATTGGATTCTAGGTTATCCAAGCTTGTAATTATTCATATGATTGAGTCATGCATTGCATATGACTGATGAATAACTTGTTTTATAATTGTTTGATGTATGATATGATCTAGTTATCTTACTAAGTGTGGTTTTGCTCATCCTCTTGATTTTATAGGGATTTGGTCTGACTATGGTAGTGTCCTCCCGAATCTATGCAATGGTATGATTTCCAAGCTAACAAGACTCAGGAAAGGGGAAGAAGACTATACTTATATTAAGAGTTAATAGCTTAGTTATGCTCTTTTATTTTGAGAGAATATGGTTTGTAATATTAAAGACTACAGTATTGTAATCTTTAATACATAGTCAATGATAATATAACTTATATGTGTGCATCATTTCTCATCACAACAACCTAAAATTCTGTCGTAATCATACTTCATGATGTGGCTTGGTTGAATTATTCACTAGTGTATCTCTCTTATGATCAATATCATATTTTGGTAAATTCATAAGACATCAGATAGTTACATAGTGGATTAACACAACTAAGGTATCCCTAAAGGTGTGACATGATCTATATGTTATATACGGTAAATGTCATAAATAGTACTTAAATTTTAGTAAAATATGCAATTAGGGACCTAAATATTAAAATTGGTCAATTTCAATGAACTTTAAAATAGATCAATTTAGTATTTGAAATTAATTTTCGTGTATGCAAACTAATATCACGAAAGTATTGTTGGAGGCATGAAAAGTTCTTTTATATACTACATACTAAATTGATCAATTTTAAAGTTTAAGTATTTGATTGTATATTTTGTTAAAGTTTGTATACCATTTACGACATTAACCCTAACATATATAATAAATGTCTAAGTGTATAAATATATAATTTATGTATCATATATGCCATATAACATATAAATAAATTATATGCTTACATATATATGTATGTATATATACAATTCATTTGTTACACCTAATCAATATGTTGTGTATGTGTTTCATACAATAAAGATTATTTATGTAACATATATGTCGCTTGCTTGAATTCGGTAAAGGTTGGGTCAGGGTTGTTTGGGCTTGGACCAGAGCGGGGTGAACGAGACTAACAAAATAGAAATCCGATTAGTGACTTACCAGACATGAGTCTAGCATGACCACTGTAATGCTTAAGTTAGAGGTTGTTATGATAAGCCCATAGGTTAAATAAAAATGATTATTTGAGTGCAATATTATCGTTCTTGTGAGATGTAGATGAGTATTTATAGGTGATCAACTTGGCATTTATCGATGTCACGAGCAAGTGGGCGATTGGCCACAGTCGTGGCGGGCATAGAGTAGACCTACTACTCTACTATTGGATGCGTGATTTGACTAAGCTACTTATCTGTAAGTGGAAAGCAAAGTGGGGACTATCAAGCGAAGATCATGATCGTTTAGGCAAGGTCTAGCCTTATATTGTAGTGTCTATCATTAGGGTATAGGCCTAATAGGGCGGCCCGATCCATCAGTGTGTTAGGCTTGGCTAGGATAGTCTAGGTTTTGATTTAGACCATCAACAATACATATCATGTTATATGTTTAACAAATATAAATAACATGTTATATATATGTATATAAATAAAGTAAGTTTAATTAATTCTTCATTTATTCCGTTATAACTAAAAAGATATAGGTCTGTTTGAATTATCTGATTTTCATATGTATCTTATCTATATCTTATTTACATCTATAGCTTATTTATATCTAATTGTTTGATCTATTTATGAGTAAAAATGTCTATTTTTCATCTATATCTTATTTTCTAACAAACAGTCTATTTGAAAACAATAAAAATAAGATGTCAAAAGGACCAGAATAAGATGAACTAAGCATACCCTAATGAATTTTTTAGTTTAATGCTAAAATCAATAAGTTGAAGTTAATATTGGAAAGTGTATTCCTGCTAATAGAAATTTGTTTGGTATATTATTGGTAATATCATTGCTAAAGCTTAATATTTTTAATCCACTTCTATTCTTTATGTTCAAATAAATGAGCCATCATATTTAGATATTTCCATATCATATACTATAAAACACATGTTTTATCAATAAATAAACAGGTTGACATGAGATACAGGACATAGTATAAATAGGTCGAATCATGGATTTACGTTTTCACACACAATAAATAAATGGGTGGGTTCATAGATTGAGGCTTTTCTAACATGAACCCATTTAGATATGGATATGAGATATGGTACGATGACACAAAATTACTAGCATTAACCTCTGATAATGTAATACTCCTCAAATATACATAGTGAAACTTAATCACGGAGGAGCTTTTTTGGTGTAATGGCTAGGAGCTTGTCAAAACGCTAAAGTTAAGCGTGCTCTGGGCAGAGTAATCCTAGGATGGTTGACTCCTTGGGAAGCGCTGACACCAAAAAGATAAAACCGTATGGCGTGTGACCAAAGTGGATAATACCCTGGTGGGTGGAGTTTCGAGTCTTTACATAGAGCCTCTGGTGTCCTGATTATATCTGAAGGTGCGCTGGGAGGGCCAATATACCTGGCATCATTATCTTTGCCTAGGGTGGCTTGAGAGCCTAAGGGCACCCCCTCTGCTGTGGTGGAGCCTGGGTAGCAGATCGTAACAAATGGTATCAGAGCAGTGGTTCTGGACCTGTGTAACGAAACTGATAAGGACATCAGTTTTATAATGAGGGCGTATGTAATATTCTCAAATATAGATGGCGGAACTCTAATCATAGAGGCGCCTTTTTGGTGTAGTGGCTTTGAGTTCGTCAGAACTCTAAAGTTAAGCATGCTCTAGGTAGAGCAATCGTAGAATGGATGATCCCTTAGAAAGCGCTGGCACCAAAAGGATAAAATTGTATGGCATGTGGCCAAAGCGGACAATACCTCAGTGGATAGAGTTCTGAATTGTTACATAGTGCCTCTGGTGTCCTGGTTGTGCCTAAGGGTGCGTTGGGAAGGCTAGTGTACTTGGCATCATGATCCTTGTCTTGGGTGGCTTAAGAGCCTAAGGGGCCCCCTCCGCTGTGATGGAGCTTGGGGTGGCAGATTGTGACTAATAAAAATGTAAATAGTTAAAAATTTAATCTTTTCTTCACAAAAGATATCAACATTATCCTCCAAGAAAAAGAGATTACATTAGCATAGCATGCCACGTGTCTAAATGAGTGATAAAAAAATTTCATTTTGTATTAAATAAGTAGCGAGAATTAACGGTGTATACTTTCTATAAAACTATTCATATTGTACCGATATTTATACGCCACTGATTATTTTACGTGGCATATCATACTTAATGTACTTTTTTCTCATGCCATTAATGGGCTTGATAAAAAGATATGTATCCAGGAATAAGCATCCATGGGCCTATGCCCAGGTAGCTTAGGCACAAGCATACTTGAGCATGTCGCGTGCCTAGAGTTAGTCATGGGAGTAGAGCTATGCTGAAATTCTGGCATGCTTATTAAACATGCCAAAATGTCTCAGCTTTGTCCTGACCCGCTTGGACTCGCAAGTTGAATGACCCATCCAATTAACCTTGCCCATTTAACCTACTATACATCTTTGTAGATCAAGTGGGCCAAAAGGAGTCAATTTGACCTGTTTAACCCGTTTATACTAATTGGATAAAAAAATGAAGTATTAAAGGTTTATATATCAACGATTAATTTTAGTACTATTGTAAACCGTCGATTTCTTAACAAACCTGAGTTTGATTTCAGAAAACTCAAAATCGAAAACCGAAACCCTAAAAGAATACCTCTGGACTAGTTGGACCTAAAAACCCTATGTCCGACAATGCCAAGAACGAAACTCTAAAAGAATAGAAACAAGTTAACTCTAAATAAAACCCTAAATCAGAAAGCCAACAGTAAATCCTAAGTCATCAAAACTTCAGGAAACCCTAGCAGTTTAGATCCGACAATCCCGTGTTCTCAAACCAAGGAGTCGAAAAATGAGTGAGAAGTGTAGGTTGACTCGTATTAATATTAGAATACTTAACAATACCAGATGAGTGGATTTTCGACCTATTTCGATCCCAATCGGATACAGATCTTGAAAAGCGTGTTCCGGGGCTCAGGATATTAAATATATGATATTAGTATCTTTAGATTCGTAATTTCATAATATTTCTAAATATATCAGTTATATGATTTTTCGAGTTATAAAAGTTACGGTTATAATCTTTTTATCGTATTTTCATTACTACTGGTAATTTAATTGTCTAATCAACTTTTTGATTTCTTTCACACTATTCATCAAGTACAGCTACCCATACCCTATTTTTACATGCTTACAACCTATTCTTACAATTTTACATCACTTTCTTATAAATTTATCTTTCCAATATATTTTAGTACTTAAAGTTACTCAATAAAATTGAATTTTATTACACAAAATAAAATCAAAACTTCCTCTCTCTTCCTCCCCAAGGATTGGTGCCCCATTGCTCCCTCTCTCTCCAATTTGTTTGATTTTTAAAAAATAAATTACTCATACAAAACCGTAATTCATTCTTATATAGTCTTATTTTTCTTTTTCGCCTTTCACTTCTTTCACTTTCTTTCTTTTTCTCACAAATCAAACTTTGGAAAGCTTTTCTCTCCTTCTGCTCCCTCCTTGCCGTGAGCTCCGGTGCCCCCCCCTCCCCCCCCACCACACACACACACACACACACACACACACACACACACAAAATTTCTTTTTACTTCAAGTTTCCTTCTCCAAACACTAAATAGATAATAGATCTTGACCCTACCACTATAGAAACATCTAATGACAATGTTATACATGTGTGGTTCCACCAAAAATCCTCATGAGCTTTATGCTAGGGATGTGGAAACACTAAAACATGATATTCTTGTCATCACAATGTATAGATCTTACTATTAAAGTTGATATACTAGTATTTTGATATATTATTGTTATATATTATTCTAATAGAAATTTTGTGCATATATTTTCATTATCATTCTCATCTACATATTTTTCATGATGCATTTACATTCATAGCATGAGTAGTATAGTAGATCTACTTGTTTAGCGTAGTTAAAATAACATAGCTATTTGTTTTACATGCATGAAAGTCTTGTTACATGAAAGTCTTAATGAAGGTGTTGATCAAAATTCAAGATCCATTTTGTTTCTATCAAAAAGTGATTTTTAAAATTTGGATCTTGAGAAAGAACCATTTAGAAAACATATTTTCCAACTTCAAAATGAAAGTTTTACATGTAAAATGAAGGGCTTAGGTAATATATATCATTAAGTAGTGATTTTTATGAGTTGATCATGGTTTACTATGAGAAATTTTCAAAACAAGAAAATGATTACAAAAGTTAAGTTAGATCTATGATTCAACTCCAGCAAAAATGTAGAAATTCGTAACTAGGGTCAAATGCCAAGAAAGTACTCATTTTTCAATCCTAAAATAAGAGTTTTATTAAAGAAATAGAAGCCTTAGGAAGTAGGTTTGATTAAGACTTAAATTTAGAAAGATTAAATTAGTTTTTCACAAGAAACAATCTCAAAAACAATTTCCCAAAATTCGAATCTAAAAATGATCCCCATTTAAACACCTAATTCCAAATGTCAAAATGAGTATTTTAATGGAAAATAGAAGTCTTAGGAAATAGATATAATAAAGACCTGATTTTTATAAGAGTAAATGTGCTTTATCAAAGTAGAAACCTAAAACAAAGGAAAAGTTTTCCAACTAAGATCAAACAATATTTTCCTTTCCAAAAATTGTGCAAAATTCGTCATTAGGAAAAACTCACTTTAAAAAATTTATTTTCCAACCCTTAAATGAGGAAATTTATTAAGATAATAAAGGTATTAGGTATATAGGTTATCAGGGCCTTATCATAGTAAAAATATGCATGATTTTTAAAGGAATAAAGATAGTTTTCTCAAACAAGTGCTCATGACATTATTGCAAAGTGAAAGTTTTTGCAAAATTCATTTTGATAAAAAATGATTAAGGAATTACATGTAGATAGCTCGTATCATGACATTCATGATCATAACTTGTAGATATTGCATGTACATATAATCTACTTGTTAGAAATAATGCAGATTTCACAAAACAATTTCAGAATTTCAAATTCTAGCTATTGATCAGATATGGTCCGAGCATTTCGAGACCTAAACGTTTTCAAAATTTAGTAATAACTTCTTAGATAGATAGATTTTTCGAAGTAGATAGATATCAATAGCTTATTTGCGAAATTCCTAGTTAAAATGACCAAGTTATGGCCATTTTAAGTTGAAATTTCCACTTACCACAGAAATTACGAATTTGAAGTGTTTCATTTGATAAGTTTGGAATTAGTTATGGTATGAAATACTCATAGGGGTATTTCTTTCGTTTAGGTGATTTTGGGATTGAAGAAAATTCGTGTTTCTGAATAACTACCATTAGAGATTGGTGACCATAGCCGAGTGAGTTCACTATCTTTAAATTATATGCTTATGAATATGCTTATAATAATAGTGGCATTAGCTTTAGGGAAAGATAAAAGTGGATTGTGTATGTGAATTTTATTTGAGTGAATCGATGATAAGAATATCGAAATGGGATTGTTGCAAATATTTGTATGATTTAGTATAGTATTGGAGTGTCTGCAATATCTATGATCACCCCTAAATTGTAAATTAATATGCCATGAAACTTATAATCAAATTGACTATGCATACCATATGTGAGTCACATTGCATTTGTTATTATACCTTTATGGGAAGAAGGCATAATAGCTGGGCAACGAAGGGCCAGTAAATTCGAATGTTGATGTAATGGCCGGAATTGAAAATGTGTGTGGGTGGGCACCTGTATCAACTACAATATAAATGAGAAAAATTGAAATCTATAGTCGTATGGGCCTTGAAACACCTAACCCCGAATGGAGGGTGTAAAGCCATTCAACATAAGACTCCTGGAAAGTCTTGTATATTGTATACTCACGTACTTGTGCATTTCATATGGTTGTTAGTATAACTTGCCTGATATATATTACTTGTTGAGCATTTAATTTTGGAAGTGAAACTCACTAAGCTAGCGTAGCTTATACCCCCACAATTTTTTTCTAATGCAGTTTCCGTACATATGGCTGCATCCCCGGACCTGGCCAAATCAGGTAATGCGAGACTAGGAGTTATCTACTTAGAAGTTTAAAATTAGTTTTGTATATTCTTTAATAGTGAACCTAGAACGATCGAGTTTTATCTAAAAGATAATACTTAGACTTATATGTAGCAGGGGAATGCCCTTAATGCTTTGTAACTGATCCTGAGATATCTGTGGTTTATATTTTTGTGCTTATCCTATCAAATAAACTATTTATCTCTAATTGTTTAGGTATTCTATTATCGTAAGGGAACGCCTTGCATACCAACTAACACAAGACTTTTGAATGACTGTAGTAGTGATTCTCAAGTCTCGTTAGCAAACGACGGACTGTTACATTTAAGGTACCTTTGGGGGTGACAACTATTTTAATTACTTATATATAAAAATAAGTTTTTAAAAATAATTTGTAGGATATTATATTATATATAAACCAATAAATATATACTTAAATAATATTAAGATGCATATATTGTATGCATCAATCCATCCTTCTCTTTTACTATTAACAATTAATACATAAACTTAATCATAATCATGAAAATCCCAAAAACAATGTAACATTAAACAAAATATAAAAAATACTAATTTTCCTTTTTCACAGAAGTCAACCTATTCTTGTGCTGAAGCATACTCAAAACCTGGCATGTGCATAAGAGTCCGTAGGAGTCCAGGGACCTTAAAATGGTTATCAAATCATCACAAAGACAAAAAAGTAAAAAAAAAAAAAAAAAAAAAGAAAGAAATAATTTCACCCTTTTTATTAGCCCGGTCAATGCTTATATGCTTATGCATTCTTAAACTCAAGATAGCTGAGTTACATCAGCAACACGATATAAAAGGAAAAATGGATAAGAAAAAAATAATATATATGAGGAATAAGAAAAGATAAAGTAGGATTAATTTACTGACCAGTTTTTCTGTCTAAACATATGAGAACAAGTTGCATGAGTCAAAGTTAAAAGTGACATATTCAAGCTCTCCAATGCAGTCCACATGCTTCATTAATCTAGCAAAACACCATCATCGAATCCACTTCAATAATCACATTAATTTAATGGAATAAAAAATTAATAAATTTCTTTTTGTAGTCGATTCACCCTACTTCATCCACACTTCAACAAATTTGTTTTTGGTTTTGTTTTTAGTTTGTAAAGTTATTGTTTATTATTTATTTCTTTTACATAATTTTTTAAATAAATGTTGTTATATTACTTTTAATTTTGAATTTTTGGCTGGTTATTTAACTTTTACTATTTTTTTTTTTTAGTTTTTTAAAGTAGGCTTGGGCCAACCCAACTAGTCAAGGGTTAGCCCACTTTTGCCCATGGGTTGTGGCCGGGTATGTTTATTTTGTGTTTGAATAGACTAAAAAAATTAGTCTTAACTCATTTTTAAAAGGTAGAATTGATTGATCTGTAGGCCATATCTCATTTGCATAGCTCTATAAGTGAACATGGGTTAAACTAGCAAAATTTGGTAGGCTAGGAGGCATTGTACATTAAGCGTGTAGGGTTGATCTAAGTGCCTTTTTTTTCTTTTTAGATGAACCTTTAATTAATTTGTAATTATCTTTTCTTCATTTTGTTTAACAATTTACACACCAGCTTTTTATTACAATTTATTTATGTGATAATCCGACTTTAGATTATAATTTGAAAATCAAAATAATATTTCATGTAGATTTTTCTTTTGAACAAATTACAAAATGTGAAATAGACCCTACCTCTTCTTATGATTTTCCCTATAACCTCAATTATTCACTACATTTATATCGATTATCATATATTTGCTTTTATAAATTATCCAACGTCATTGTAAAGGCCTAATGTTCTATAGCTAATATCACCATTTATTATTATTTCATTTAATAATTCATTGATGTACTATTTAATTATTATCTAGCTCAACATAAATTTCTAAAGATTCGACTAAGTGATTATCGTTTCCTTTCTCATTTTTCTTATGCTAGCCAAAACTTCCTCATCACCATATCCAACAGTTCTTTACTTCACAAGTTCAATTTGATTCTAAAGTATTCATGACACCATGAACATCAATTACATAGCTATGACTTCTTCATTTTCATTTGTTATTTAAAAACTATGATAATATTATCTATAAGTTACATACTAGAATTGTATATATACTTTGGGAAGAGCATAATTTCCAAAAAATTAATAGTTAAATCGATTACTTCTACTTAAGCTCAAAAAAAGTACTTATATAAATATATTAGTATATACTTTATATAAATAAACGGAAGTATATGCTTTAGGTTAGCAGTATATAAATAATTAGTAGCATAGGAGGCTACGGTCACTTCGCAATGTAATAATTTATAGTCCTTGAGAAAAATCATTTGTCATGGTCAATTCATCCTCCAGTAATCATCAATCCAAGGTCCAAATCAAGGCAGTTCGATATTAAAAGTTAAATGGTCAGAGTAAATCATCGGTCATTATAGTCAAGGTTTAAACCAATTATCAATTCATAAAGTCTGAATCAATATATAATCAAGGGAAAATTGAAAATTACGATTAAACTATCATCTAAATGTGGATTTATCCTCGAACTTTTAAAGTTAAACATTTAACATTTAGCATAATTATAGACAATTAACATTTTTCATTAAAGAAAAGTACACTTTAGATTTTTTAAGGTATTTTTAATTCTCCCTTTTTCTTTTCAATAGAAAATGCTAGCTATCCTTAACTTATGTCAACTGTTCAAAATTTAAGGGATCCAAATGAGTATTTTGAAATTTCAAAAGGTAAACTCGTATGTAGATGAAAGTTTATGGGTACTTTGCAATTTCTCTTATAATTAAAGTCTTAATAAATCATTGATCCATGTCATCTTATAATCAAAGTCTGAATAAATTATCAATTTATATCCTCAAAGTCCAAATTATTAGTTAAGGTTCAAATCATTGATTATATAACGAATAATGTCATAAATGATATTTGAACTTGACAAAATATATAATTAGATATCTAATTTGAAAATGATCAATTAAGTATATTAAAGAACTTGATAGAATACTATTCACATGCATGAAAAGTTTTTTTAGGTATTAAATGATAATTTCAAAGTTAAAGTATTTAATTACATATTTTTAAAATTCAAGTACCATTTGACATTAACCCATCCATATAATCAAGTCAAGGTTTGAGTCAAGGCATCCTTCATCAAAAATTCTCCATAATTCCATCAACTGGCTTAAGGTCATCAGAGTTTAATTCATATAATTCATTATCTCGATTTCTTTACCATAATAATCCATCAAAGTTCAGGTGAAAGCCAAGTTCAACTTCCTTCTTAATTTTTTTTTTTTTTTTTTGGCGGTTACTTCTCTTTTTACTTGATGTATTAGTCAAATATATTATCATCATCATCTCAGTAAGCTTAGCCTTTTTTAGTTGAATATAGCACTTATAAGTTAAATATTATAAATATCGATTATACTTTAGAAACGACGTAATCACCACATAAGTTATAGTCAAATCAATTACCTTTGCTTATATTCCAGCAAAATATTATAGTTATATCGATTATTGTATCTTTTTTTATCGTAACATAACTTTCTATATTGAGTATAATTTTTCAAAAATCATCGTAATTACCGATTATCTTATCATGCGGGAGCCCATCATCATGGATATATATACTAATTTTATTAGTAATTTAATTAATTATTACTTACAGCTAAGTGATCAAATCAACACTTGCTTCACCAATTTTTCACTTCTAATCGTGACATCCTTTTTATGATCACCAACATTTATCATTTATCAAATCTAATTCCTACTTAGTTTAGGATTTCTTAACAATGTCATTATATGAAACAAACACTCGAATCGAATTGCAAAATCAATTTCTCCTCCTTCGTTGCCAAGCTTGGTCGGAATGTTTAATTAGTATAACTAATATCTTTCTCCAATTTACGCAACTGCTACTTTATAATTTAGGTTTATTTTATCTTTAATCAAATATGAAAGAATCATAATTTTACTTATGATTTTATGCCAACTACACAACCCAATAATATATCTATATATATTACTGATTATAACTTAATTACCAAACTTTATATGAGTTCCCCAATTTGTCATAGTGCATAAACTATACAATGAAAGTATGGTAAGTATAGTTACCATAAGCTTGCTGAAGATTGAAATGAGTGTCCACGTTTCCTTGCAAGAAGTGAAACCTATTGAAAATGAATGTAAGGGTTTCTTCTAAATTTAATGATTAATCTATTAGCTAAACTAGAATTGAGTTTGTTTAGCTAGAGTTTATCTTGTTAGCTGAGTGCTTCAAGCTAGATCATCCTTAAGATGAGCTTCGAATGAAATCAAAGTAGCATGATATTGAGTCTCCTTTCTGGTTAGGTTGATGTTGGGTTGATTTTGAAGAGGAATGAAGGAGTTTATCATTGTTTGATGATGGCAGTGGATGGTGGTGGCTTGGTGGTTGGTTTTGGTGAGACGGAGAAAAAGGATAAAAGGAGAGCTAGAGAGGGAGATAATTGCCAGTTCAAATAAAGAAGTGGAGAAGTATACGCACTATTTCTGGACTTTGTTTAACTTAGGAGAAAGCTACCTTCGCTATCAAGAAAGTAGGCTTCTAATGCAAGTATAATTAATTTAGTTTGGCTTCAATGGAATGGATTAGTTTGCTAAACTAAATAAGTAAATTGCTAACCAAATAATATTAATATAACTTAGTTTCCTAAGTAAGTCGCTTAAAGAGGAGTTTGAATGATGGATGGTGGTGATATGGCAAGAAATTTAGGTTTAAAGATTAAAATTATTATATATGAAAGTAGGAATTTTGTTTTTAAAAAAAAATTTAGAGACATAACTTTTGTTACAATTTTTTTTTCCAAATTCATCACTGCTAACACATTTAGCGATGGATATGTGTTTCATCACAAATTTGTGATAAACTTCTATCATTAGTATTAGTGAATCCTATTTTGATCCTCGTAAATTAGAACAAAATTTACTAATAAAAAACATTTTGCTACAAATTTGTCATTATTTATGGTAATTACAATTAATAAGATATTTTTAAATATTTATGTCGTTAGTTTGTCTCTATTTTAATAATAATTATTATTTTACTTAATATTAAATTTCACCACAAATTCTTCTTTATTTTGAAATCAATTTTACTTAAATTTAGCACTTAGTTCTCTCATTTCTAGTTAGTGTATTACATTAATTCTACCTGTATCCACTTTAAAGTGGTACATTACATGTTTTATCCTACCTATATTCGATTGAAGTAACATGCTACATGTTTTGTTCTATATGCTGACTGTTTTTTAAAAAGTTATTCATCCTATGAATGCTCTATAATGTTTTACTTTACACTTTGATAAACTATAAGTCACTATACCAAATGGATTCATGACTATTAGAGTTTTACCACTTCCTATGCAAGGCATATCATAATTTTGCTTCTACATAACCTCTGCATATAGTTGATTTATATATATATATTAATTTAATGAGCCAATTCATAATTATAAATGTATATTTTACTTATTTTCAAAAGATCTAAAAATAATAAGTGCATTATAAATAATATATACTTAGTCTATATTTTATACTTTATTGTGTATTATGTATTATATTATTAAAATTTAATAAGTTTCTAAAGAACATATTATGCATTTTTTTATATGGTATGTTCCTATATATTAGAGGTCATATATATGTATAAATATGAATGTATTATAAATAATATAAATAAATATTTAATAAATTTTTTTTCAAATGATACATGTATTATAAATAATATAAAAAAATTAAATATATGTTTGATCATATATATAGTAATTTTGTATTTTACACCATTTATTTAATATTTTTATTATATAAGTGAAATCTATAACATTTTTAAGTAGCATATTATATCTTTTTATATAGTATGTTTAAATAAAAACTACACAAGATATATAATAAATGTATTACCAATACTATAATATGGATAAAAATACATTAAATAATAAATGTATATAATATTACAAGATATTCCAATAATACATGTATTATAAATAATATATAATATATAAATAAATTTAAGAGTATGTGTTTATATACAAAGTCTAATTTTATACTATTTACTCTACTTGATGCAATGTATTGTTGAATTATTTTATATTTTTGCATATGATATTTTGTAATCTATATAAATATAAATTATAAATATATATTAAAAAATTTAATATAATTTATTTTATATAATATATACATTTATAGTGTATTGAAATAAATAAAGTATAGGGATAATATAAAAAATAGTACTTGAAATTTAGCAAAAAATTCAATTAGATACCTAAAGTTTGATTTTGAATAATTTGATACCTAAAACAAGCTTTCACGGACATCTTTCTAACGAAAGTTTGGTTTTTACAATTTTGATATATGAACAAAATTTTCATGTACCTCATTTAAACTTGCTTTAAGTATGAAAAAAGTTCGTAAAAACTTTATTTAAGTACAAAATTGTTAAAACAAACTTTAGATATGTAAAAAAGTCCACGAAAACTTTGTTCGAGTACAAATTATTCAATATGAAACTTTATGTACTTGATTGAATATTTTGCAAAAGTTCAAGTAGTCTTTTTTATTAACCCTAAAGTATAATATAATGTATATGATATCAATTGTGGATAATATGTCATTGCACATTTTTTATATGTATATTATATAATGATATAAATATGCATATATAATAAGTTTGTATCATACATTATTTACTTAAATATATTATATATAACACATTTAACAAAAAATAACATGTCACATAAGATATACATATATTTTTATTTTTATTTATCATTTTAACTTTTGAAGATAGGTAACTTCATTGCTGAAAGTTATATTTATATTTTTTATTTACAAAGACAGAATTGCCATGCAATTCATAAAGGAAAAACGCACCAAACTTTTTCGTTTCCCTCTATAAAATTATAGATGAATTTGCGAGAAAAAGATTATTAAAAATTCCATTGGTAAAGCACATATGAGTTATAAAAACTCATATAAATAATGTTGCGCAAATTTTCATAAATTTATTGCTAATTGATTATTTTAAAGATAGAATTTTTTAGTCATAAATATTCTTTCTTTAAAGACTAATTTTCTTATACTATGATGTCACATCAAGTGAATGTGATGGAAGAGGTAATTGATGATGCTATGGATAATGTCATGAATGGTGCAATTGTTTTTACTTCTTATAGAAGTAGCTTAAGTGAGGAGTTTGGTTGTTCAAAAGGAGATTGGTTAAAGCAATGGAATAGATTTAGTTAGTTGATTACATTGTAATACCCCTAAAATATAGATGGTGGAACTCTAATCACAGAGGCGCTTTTTTGGTGTAATGGCTTAGAGTTTGTCAGAACTCCAAAGTTAAGCGTGGTCTGGGTTGAGTAATCCCAGGATAGGTGATCCCCTGGGAAGCGTTAGCACCAAAAGGACAAAACCGTGCGGTCTGTGGCCAAAGCGGACAATACCTAAGTGGGTAGAGTTCCGAGTCATTACATATTACCTCTGGCATCCTAGTTGTGCCTGAGGGTGCACTGGGAGGGCCAGTATACCTAGCATCACGATCTTTGCCCAGGGTGGCTTAAGGGCTTAGGGGCGCCTCCTCCGCTGTGGTGGAGCCTCAAGTGGCAGGTCGTGGCAAATGATATCAAAGCAGTGTTTTTGGACCTATGTAACGAAACTGATAGGGACATCAGTTCTATAAGTGGAGGAGTATGTAATAACCCTACAATATAGATGGTAGGAATCTAATCACAGGGGCGCCTTTTTGGTGTAATGGCTTGGAGTTTGTCAGAACTGTAAAGTTAAGCTAAGCGTGTTCTAGGCAGAGTAATCGCAGGATGGGTGACCCCATAGGAAGCGCTGGCACCAAATGGGCAAAATCGTGCGGCGTGTGGCCAAAGTAGATAATACCTCGTTGGGTAGAGTTCCAAGTCGTTACATAGTACCTTTGATGTCTTGGTTGTGTTTGAGGGTGCACTGGGAGGGCCAGTATACCTAGTATTACGATTCCTGCCCAGGGTGGCCTGAGGGCCTAGGAGCGCCTCCTTCGCTACGGTAGAGCCTAGGGTGGCAGGTCATGACATACATTATGGAGGATGATGCAATATTAGCTTTAATTGTTTTCGAGGTGTCTAAATAATTTGTTGAATATTCATATATATATATATGACATTATAATGGGAGAGAGATATTCGAACTGGTACGTTTCATTTGAGAGAACATGGGTGAATTTTTCCAATGGTATCCTGAAATGACACTAACATTGATATATCTTTGTAATTAAACGTTGCGAAGTTTTAGGGTGTTATAGGTAGACTTTATTGACTTAATTTGTTTTACTTAGGCTTTATTAACCATATTAACTTAGACATTAACTAAAACAAAATCCTACTTTGTTGCAGTTTCAAATCCTAAATGAGATTTATTTACAACATAGGAATTTGTAGAAAAGTAAGGAGGGCCACAAAAGGCTCCATATGCTTAAAGTAGCATGATTAAGAAATGTCAAGAGAAATCCCCTAAAATACCTGAAAGCAGTCATATATGATTTTTCTTATTACCTGTATTGATCACAATCAATCAATCAAACAACAAGATAACATAATAAAGACAAACAACGCCAAGATTTTTGTGGAAAACCCCAATTTAGGGAAAAACCATGGGACCAACAACGTACAAATCTTCCACTATCAAAAAATGGGATGTACACAAATTTTCCTAACTAGATAACACTAGCGTATCACTCAATCATAACCACAAACCGATAGATTACAACAGGAATAGGCCTCTCTCTCTCTCTAGAATCTCTCTCTAGGATTTAGGATAGCCTCCACACTCATCTCATACAAACCTTAGGAACAAGCAAGGAGTATATATACTAAAACACAAAGGAAAATATGCTGTAAACGTAAGCACTTTAAATAAAAGCTAGCGGCATATAAAGGTTGTGCTGAATCGGCATTCCTATGCTGGCCCTATGCCGACAACCTAGCCTCCCCACATTGATGGCATTGCCTACCAAGACTAGTGATGTTGACATCGACATAGCCATCCTACAACTCTTAGCAAAAGATTGCAATTTCCAATGCTGGTCATATTTGCATATAGGCTGGCGGTGTACTTTCATCTTCAGCCAGTGCACAACAAATTCAACTCCTTTTTTTTGCAAAAAATCTCCTTATTTTCAAGTCCACTAATAAATATATGCCATATACTTAGGGTATCCTTGATTTTAATATCTTCTAAATATATACAACATATATTTAAGATCTCCTTAGTTATAAACCCATAGATCTATAACCCAACAAACTCTCCTACCAATTCAGAAATAAACCCTAATTTTTTTTTCAACCTTGGCCTCTAATGCCATTTGCTAGGAAAAATCATTCAATAACCTATAATCAAAAATAGATTTTCCTCTTATTGATACGATAACAAAATAATAAACAAAATCGAGGAATTAAAATAAATAACACCAGAATTTAACGTGGATAACCCCAATTTGGGGAAAAACCACGGGACTGCCGCATAAATTTCCTCCACTATCAATAATATAGATTGTTTTTCACTAGATAACATTAGTAGATCTCACATATCTTCACCACAATCGTGGATTTCAACACAATATGCCTCTCTCTCTCTCTCTCTCTCTCTCTCTCTCTCTCTCTCTCTCTCTCTCTCTCTCTCTCTCTCTCTCTAGGATTTAGGATAGCCTCTACACTCATAATAATCCCTATGAACAAAACAAAGAGAATATATATGCAACAACAAAGGAAAAACATGCTGCAACATAGGTTTATACAGTTTAAATAAAGGCTGGCGACTTTTGAATTGGCCCTGGATTTCGACGTTCCTATGCCAGCCAATGCCAGCGGCCTACCCACCCTACATTGGCAGTGTAGACCCCCAAGTCTGGTGACATTGAAGCTGGCCTTGGCAATCCAGTGCTCTTGACAAACAATTTCAAAATTCAATGCTGGCTTGTATATTGATGTAGGCCGGAGGCCTTTAACTCTAGTTACAGGTGCACAACAATTTCATCTCCTTTGCTTTGCAAAAATCTCCTTATTCCAAGTCATCTTCCAAGTATATACCATATACTTAGGATATCCTTAATTATAGACCCATATGAATTGGATCTATAACACAACAAATTAGGACGATAACAATTAACCCAAAGGAAGGTTAGTATGTGGTTGGTTTACATGTACACTTGTGGTGATAAATGTGATGATAATTATTCAAATTTCCTTATGAATGATTGGTTGGTCCAAAGTGAGGCTTAATCATTTAATAGGAGCTTACTGTCATTGTTTAATCACTTCATAAAGAATACCACTTGTACGTTAATATCTCTACTTAAAGACTAGACGTTAATGTTTTGCTAGGTATCTTATGATGGGCTATGTCATTATTTGAATTATTATTTTATATGTTTTGGTTTAAATGTGAGGATACTTTGTTCTACTTGATTTTGTTCTTTGTAGTTACTAGCTCTATTACAAATATCTCTGCCAATATCAACAGTATGCTAATACTGAACGGCACAAAATTTAAGACATTGCAAGAAAACATGCTGATTATTCTTCGAGCATTGGATATGGACCTTGAGTTAAAGGAAAATTAACATGTTGCTATCATTAATCATAGTACCTCTGACTAGAAAATAGATATGGAAAAGTGGAAGTGATCAAATTGCATGAGTCCATTAATAATGAAGCATGGTATCCGATAAGTATTCAAGGATACTATGTTTGATAAGATCCAAATGACCAAAGAGTTCCTTCAAGATCTTGAGAAAAGGTTTGCCAATAATGAAAAGCGTGGAATTAGTACACTCTTGGCAAAACTAGTCTCTATGAGGTACAAAGGAAACGATAACATAAGGGAATACATCTTGAAGATTTCTCATATAGCATCAAAACTCTAGGCACTAGAAGTGGAAATTTCTAATGACCTATTAGTGTAATTGGTTTTAATAACACTTCCTATGCAATTCAATTTGTTCAAGTTTTGCTATAACTGTTAAAATGACTCATGGTCCTTAAATGAGCTTATCTCCTACCGTGTTTAGGAATAGTAAAGACCAAACCATAAAAAAGATGAAAGTGCCCACTTAGCCAACAAATTTAAGGACAAAAGGAACGAAAAAAGAAATGGTAAGGAGGCTACAATATACACACCACAAGAGAAACAATATAAGAAATAAGATTAAGATGCTTGTTTCTTTTGTGGTAGGAGTGGCCACAGGAAGAAGCATTATGCCAACTATCATGTTTCGCGTGTCAGGAAGGATACACTTCTTAATCTTGTTTATTCTAACATAAACAACACTAGTTGGTACCAGTTATCTATCTTATTATGATAATGTATGTGTTGGACACTATTGCATCATATAATGAATCCTTGCATATTGGTACTAGAAATTTAAAGCATAAATTAACTGATAAAAATTTAGTTGCATTGTGGCATAAGAGGCTAGGTCACATCTCTAATGGATGATGGCGAGACATGTGCCCAATGGTATTCTTGATCCCCTTGATTTTATGGATTTTGATATATGTATAAATTATATATAGGTGAAACAAACAAATGATAAATGATTATGTGCCAATAAGGCTACAAAAGTCTTAAGACTAATTCATACAGATATTTGTGGGCTATTCCCTATGACTTCTTGGATGGTTAATAATATTTTATAATTTAGATGACTTCTCAAGATATGACTACTCGTATCTCATTCATGAAAAATCTTTGTAACTAGATGTCATTAAGAATTGTAAGACTGAGGTTAAAAATCAACTTGGAAAAAAGATTAAAAATATCAAGTCTTACCATCATAGTGAATACTATGGCAGATATGATGGATCAAGTTAACAGTATCTAGGGCCCTTTGCTAAATTTCTAAAGGAATGTGTTATTATCGCATGGTACACCATGTTAGGTTCACCTTCAAGTGAGGGCAAGAAAACAAGGCAAAAGTCCAAATCATGCCCAAAGTCGTGCTCGTGGCTCTAATTGTGGTACATACTGAACATGAATTGTGCCTATGTGGGAAAGACACAGCTTATATCGCGACTAATCTTTGAAGCCGTGATCTATCCCGCGAAAAGTGATCTTGTGATCCCCAAGTTTTTCATAAATAGAATTAAAATATGAATTTTTGTGTTTGATTGTGTATGTGGTAATATTTGTTATTAGAGTAAAATGTAAGTATAATAGTTTTTATAAAATCAATTTAGTAAGAATAGAAATTTAAAATCATCAATGGAATTGATTGAGAAAATTGTTGGTTATGTATTTCTTATATTCTTTTAGATAATTGAGTTTTGCAAATATATTCTCTAAATTACCTATAGTATTGATATAATAATTCTATTGATAGAAATATATGTGAGTGTTAAATGAGTTGTTTTGATCTCTTAATGGCTGCAATTTAGCTTGAAGACTACCACAACTCCCATGCACACACACACACTTGATTAAGTTTGAAAAAGCCTCAAAAGTCAAATATGAATTTATGTATATGCATGTGTTTATCTTTTAAAGAGGCAGAAATTTTCCTCTTCATTGCCCTCTCCTCTCTTTCAAAACCGATGTTTACGCCCACACACACCACACATCAACTTCAATTTCTTCTTTTTAAATTGTCAAGGAAAGCAAGATAATCTTCCATCTTCAAGACTAAGTAAGTTTAAATAAGTGTTTCTTGTTTTATTCTTGTTATTTGCTTGTTTGAGTAGTTATATGTTAAGAGTTGTTGTTGGTTATGGCTGATTTTGGAAGTTCATTAGTTTGGTTATGAGTTTTAGTTATTGATATATGAAGTAAGGTGATAGAAAAGTGGAGTTGAAGTTTCAATGGTTGAAGTGAATGGTTGGATTGATAGTTGGAGTTTGATTTGGTTTTAGAGATGAGTTAGAGGATTTGAAGGAGTGGATGGTGAATTTGAGTATTGTGTCATGATATACAAGTGTTTTGGATGAAAAAATGACATTTGTAATTGGTTAAAGTGTGTATAAATTGCATGAAAATATGTGAATTCGCTTTAGAAGTACCACGGCCCGTGGCGGGGGGCATGGTAATTTCAAAATGGTGGAATCTGGGCCACCACAGAGTGGTGGTGAGGGGTATGGTGAGTCACCACAGGGTGGTGGCAAGGGGCGTGGTGGCTACTAGTCATCATTTTCCTCCTTAGCACGGGGCATGGTGAGGGGTATGGTGAGGATTATGTAATGCTCTGTCCAACACCACCCTTGGCACTGGGTGTGGTGGGGGGCGTGGCAGATTCGAAGTGTTTCTTTGCCTCTTTTAGCTTTAGAATCTTGTTTAATTCTTCTTGTCTTTATTAAGTATATGGTAATACAAACTTTTCTATCTTATAGGAACCCTAGATCATGAGTTGGATATCCTGTTGGACCATTACGATGATTAAAGAGCATGCACGGGTGAGTAACTTAAATTCTAACACTTTGTTTGTGCTTGTAAGTAGTGGAATATAGTTTAATTGTAACTATAAGGAATTAATTGCATGGGGATGGGAATTATTACTTGGTATGTAATGTATGTTTGAATTTCAATTCTTAATAATTGAAGTGACAACCACTTGTTTGACATTAATATAGTTGTCTCATTGAGTGTTTAAAGTTGATATGATCACTTGATAATATGGAACTAAGTTTAATAGACTTCTAATATTAATATGGCATGCATTTCATAACATCATATTGCATTAGCATGGTATTCTTGTCACATATTAACAAATTCGATTTTGTGGTAATGCTTGTTGGGACCAGTGAGTCTGCTTGTAGGTTACCATAGGATTGTCAACTTCGCATAAACTAAGCAGGCTTCGAAAGAGGTCGTTTGTGTCGGAGTTGGCTTAAGAGTGTTAATACTTAGTGAGATTTCTTAAGTTTTATGACAAGTGGAAGTTCTATTTTGAAAACGAAAATGATTCTCTAAAAGACTGCTCGTGTCTTGTGGGGCTCTGGTAAAGACTATTCCCTTAGGCGAGTTAGGTGAAGAGAAAATCCTTCTACTTTGGTATTGAGTTTCTGAGGGATATGAATTACTGAAATTATCCTTCAACCCCTAGGGAGGGTGTAAATCCCCATAGGTTTGAATTCCGGTTATTCAAACTACGTTTATTGCATATGATTGATCAATGCATTGCATATGATTGCTAGTTCTACTTGTTTGATCTTAATGTTTGTGTTAAGATTTTGTTATTCACTGAGCTTTATGTGCTCACACTCTCCTAGACTGTTGAATTACTGGGTTTTAAGTAAGAAGACCAAACCAAGCTCAATTGCAGGAGTTAAGCTTTTTGGACCGTGTATTTTGTTAAGGCGAAGACCATATATGTAATAGAGACTAGTTATGATTGCAATAGCTTAAGTTAAGTTTGTTTATCTTTATAACCTTTTTGGTTATGGGGTTCGGTTCAAAACCCCATAGACCTTGGTTTGTAAAGCTTTTATGAAGATCTAGATTTGTTATATGTTCCTTTGTAGTTATATATATATGTATGCAATATCTTTCTCACTTAAACAATTTTCGATCCTGTTTTCATTGTTCACTCCAACTGGGGAACATTAGTTGTATAGTGTTTACGTAACTTTTTAGAGGCCTCAGTTAGTTACATGGCTTACTATTACGACTAGGGTACCTTATAGGGGTGTGACAAATCCTGTCCTTGCTATCACGTATCAACTACCTTGGAGCAAAGTGTGTAAAGATCTGGGCAAAATCCTTGAAAAAGAATCTGCCATGTTGGGGAATAAAGTTTTCATGATTCTCTATGCTAGCTATTCATAAATAAACGCACACAGACGTTGTAAAATGTGTTGTATCATATGTAATAGATTCTTGACATAGTATAGAGTAGAGAGATAATTTCTAGTGAGAGAAACCTTTCTCTTGCTATAGATTCAAGTTTTCTAGGTAATTTCATATTAACTTGACATTTGTTTTTGCAAAATTTTTGTGCTTAATTTATAATATTCATCTTTAATTTCATATTATTTCTCTTAAATCCGTATTTAATGTTTATATTTATAGAGAAATAATTATCTTAACTTGGGGTTTGTTAATTCGAGATCTGATTCATATGATTTCAACGCATTTTAATTGAATATTGACTAGATAATTGTAACTAGTAGCTCGAATCTCAACCCATGAGTTTATGTAAGTGCACCATGTAGATTCATATTTGATTTCAACTGAATAGATTGAGATATCATTCTTTTGAAAAGATCTAGGTTGCTAATGAAGTTGCTCATAATCACCTAGAGATAGAGATGCTGAAACTTTCTATCACTTGATTTTAAATTCATTAAAATGGATTTTAATCAAAAGGATTCTTAATCTTTATTTTAATCTAGGTTACTAATAGCTTATGAAGAGATTCTAGTAGTTTGATTTAGATATAGAGTTTTTGACCATGAGAAATGCTTTAACTTACCCTAGTGAATTTGACAGTACAAGTATACTATTATACAGTTAGACTTAAATTCTAGCTATAAGGTTTTATTTTATTATAAGGTTTCTATATTTATTTCTAAACTCACATAAGGTTGATCTTACTAAGGAGTAAGGTTGGATTAGTTAGAATTAAGCATGTTAGATCACATTACATGTAAGTTCTATACTATACATCCATACATGATCTATGTTATTTAATCATAATGATGCATGCGATCATTGATAGGATTAGTTACAACATAAGTTGAGAAACTCACTTTTGTCCTATCTTAAAGTTATTGATGGAATGGATTGTTCAGGCCTGTATTTAGTGATACTGTCAAATTTTAGAGTAATCATATAGTTTACACACAATTATAAGGTCACACACATATAGTCCAATTGAGAGATTGTTTGATTTATTTTTAAAATAAACCACATACGCTTATATGTGTTGATAAAATAATCGTGTAAGAAGACTATTATAAAATATAAAGTTCAAATAAATTGATCTAATAAGGTTATGAACTTCAATGCATCATAGATAATATAGAATATTATCTGTAGAGATTGCACATATTATTTCATATTTTATGATGTGCAGAATAATAAATAATAAATATGAACTTATATAAATATATAGTTGTAGTTTAAGTCATATATGTCTCACATTACTAATAGAATATCCCATCGTTAGAGAGAGAAAGAGAGAGAGTAAGTTTTCTAAAGGATTTGTATTGGCTTGGAAGATCAAACTATCTAAAATAAATAAAGAATTTTGTGTCTTTCAAATTATGGATTCAAGTACGCTTTCAACATTACTTTTATTTGTTTTTACACCATTCTTGTACATGTGTAACTCAATTTAGGGATTTAAGATTTAATTTCATCACATATTACTTAAGTAATTTATAGGGTCGAGTTTGAACTTTATAATATTTGGCTCAATCAGCTCATAAGTTTGATTGAACTAAGTTTAATTTTAGTTTTTAGTCGAATTTAAGTTGAATTTAGATGTTAGTATTATTTTAATTAGGGAGAAAATAATTTTTAAAATAAATCAAGCTGAAATGAGTTTAATAGGAACAAGTTTCGAATAGGTAATCTCTTTTTATATTCATAGTTTATTGAGACAGGCAACATGGAAATGTGGTATATGATATAAATTATCATATTCCATGTTATTCGTCTTCAAAATTACATGGCAAGGGATAAAATTTTGGGTTAAGTTCATTTAAAGTATCAACGTTTGCAAAGGTTAAAAAAGACACAAACATTTGAGTAAGTCAGCCAAATGAGACTTGCTAACTGATGTATCTCTGTTAAATGTTACGTGCAATTCAAACAATCTTCTTCTTCCTTTGATCTTGACAGTCCTCTCTCATTCTTAATCTCTCTCTTTTCTTTCTCTTTCTATGTTAAACTCTCTCTCCCCCTCCCTCCCTCCCCCCCCAGAATCTCTCAGTACTCCCTCTCTCTCCTTCTCAGTCTCTCTTGAAATCCCTCTCTCTCTTTCTTTATATATATACATATATAATATATATATATCACGATGAGTGTCGTCTATGGGATGGATGGGACCTTACTGTGCTGTGATGGCTATCTGTTAGCATTCCCCTCAAGATGTCCTGGTGTAACTAAGATTCCATAAGGGACATGGTTTTTTCCGACGTGCACAATCAGCAAGAATAAACAATCAATTGTTGTGGGAACATCACTTGTCTGAGTAGTGATGTTTGGAATCGATCTATATGAGCAAGCATTTCTAGGAATTCACAATCACTTGCTGGTGATGAAGCTATCTTTGAAAGAAAGCGGATGTCTTAAATACTATAATTAGAGTGATATATTAAAGGTCATGCAAATACTTCATTCATCTAACAACACATAGTTTTATATGCAGACATATGTAAGTGAATTGAGTAGTATTGGAATATACCTGAAGATGTTTTCCTTTTTTAAAAAATGATTGAGACTTACATTACTCAATTAACTGACCAGTTGTTGACTTAATTGGATTTTGTGGTTAATGGAGTTAGGTGAAGGTTAATGGAGTTACAACCGCTAGTTAGCATGTCTTATTTGACTCACTTATTCAAATGTTTGTGTCTTTTTTAATCTTTACAAACATTGATATCTTAAACAAACTTAACCCTAAATATTTGTATCTTCCCATATAATTTTTCCTATTCTTCGATTGTCTCCTTGCAGCCTACGGCTGCATAAGCAAACAAAACCCTCTTTTTCTATTCCATTTGATTTTTGGGTGAAATCAACAGGTTCCAGCAGCATCATACACTACAGTGTCCGTATAATATTTGAAATTAAATTTATCATTTGTTTACCTTAATCTCAAATATTACAAAGAGACTGTTTGAATCCGACCACTCTTTATTTATAGATATCCGATGATACTTTTATCCGGATATCAAATATCTAAAATATTTATAATTTCATATACCTAATGTTTATAATGTTTATTATGAAAATGTGTTAATTTTTGGATTACTATCGCAGATGATACATGAAGTTTAACAAAATTTACAAATAGACATCTAAATTTTAAAATTGATCAATTAAGTATACAAAATGTTCTTTCATATGTATTTAATTGTGTATACTAATGATACCTCCATCCAATTGACTAACACTATCATTTGATGTGATGTTTTTAACCAACATAATAGAGATACTATTAGAAAGTTCTTTTAAACACTAAATTGATCAATTTTAAAGTTTATATGTAAAATTATATATATATTTTGCTCAAATTTAAGTATTCTTCGTGATATTTACGTTATGTTTTATATAATCTTAAAGAAATTGGGTTTTAGGACTCTTTCAAAGTACTGAAACCCTTGTTGTGTTGTTATAATTTAGTGGTGTACAGTATCCATGTCTCCTCTATCAATAGATCCTTTTTTTTCTCGTTAGGCCTGGGTGCTTGTATTCATTTTCTCTTTATTTTTTTTTTTAATTCAATGCTCAAATTATCTTGATTTGAAAACTTTTTTATAATACCATCATAAAATCGTACCTTTTTCATTTTTTTTATACATAAATTTACATAAATCTGTATTTTAACGGGATAAATTTAAAAGAATGAGTAAAAGGGAATAAAAAGATCCATTTCCTTTCTTATTTACTACAGTGTGGAAATAAATCTGACCTTTCAGTTTACGTACAGTGGAGAATAAAACCGTATACCGTAAAACTAAAAGCGTCGTGCCCTTTCTAAACATCCATATACATGCCTTCGATGCACAGGTGTAGAAACTCCCATTGAATTAAATCTCTCTGCTGTATCCAATTCTATAATAAATACTCTCTCCATGGAATGGTATTTAATGGTTTTATACATTGCGTATATAGAAACAGTGGATAAGGATGTTAGCAGGTGAGTTATTACCGGATACTTATAGGATATTTCCATAGCATTCATGGTTTAGGGTTGAATTTCGGGACAAAATGAAATTGGGTTAATGTCACGTCTGACAAGACAAAATCTGGTTAATGTTAGGTTTTATACTTGAACTTACTTGAACTTCCTTTAAGTTTACAGTTAATTATCTAAATTTTAAAATATATAATTTAAAATTTAATGAAAGTTTTTGAATTCATTAATAGTTTCTCAACTAATAGAAATATTTATTTGCTAAACTGGTATGCTTAGTTAATCAAAGCATAGAATATTAGATAATTAAGTTGACAAATTAATTTGATAATATGCGAGTTAATCAATTTGTTTAATTATCTAATTTCTAGTTTTTTATTAGCTACTTGACACATATTTCTATCCTATTCATTGGGGTACCAATTTCACAAACATAATTGATTTTATTAAATTAACTATTTTAAAATTCTATAATTAACTATGGGTAAAGTTTAAGTACCAAAATCCTAATAAGAAATTATACTCATTTAAAGAACTTTTTTTTCTTGAAAGTTGTGCTTCAACCTTTCTAAGTTTCAAAAATATACACACATATATATTACACTAAAATAAACAATATATTAAGTCAATTCGATTTAAGAATATGTACTTGAAAATGACATATTTCCAAGTGTTTGGGTTATACTTTGTAAAAATATGTTGGAATCACTTTTCTAGTGTTTAAAATTAACTTATCTATAACATTGTATCGTGTATAAATAAAATATATTTTATTATGGAATTTTTAAAAATAACTTCTCCTTAATAAGAAAACTATATTCTCGAAAATAATTTTCTAAAAATGAACAAGAGTATAATAAGAAATTGGAAAATTATTCATTCGTATTTTTTTAACAAGATTGGTTATGTGAGTTATCTTTGTTTATATTTAACTACTGAAATACTTATTATATCATTTACTATATTTATTTTAATAGTTAGATGATTCATTGGACGATTCATAGAAATTCTTAAGAAATTGATAAAAGATTGTAATCAATAATATAATAATGGAGGGGAGGAGTGATTAAGGATAAAATGTTGTGAGAGGTTGGGTATGATGGGTATTAGATAGTTGTAATTTTACAAAGATGAATCACATGTTTAATTTAAAAAATCCTATTAACTTTTGAGAAATTTTAAACAGGTTTAGATTTTATATAACCGTTTTAAATTTGCACCGGTTGCATAACTAAGTAAACGTATATATGTAATGTGTTTAAAAATGTGATAACAGTTAAAATCTAAAAAATAATAATAAATAATATATGAATTTACAAACACTGCCACAAAACCATGTTGTCTCATATTCGTTCGCTTATAAATACACCTCCAACTCCAAGTCCAAGGATCCAAAACCATAGTCCCGCTGACAGTAACTTTGCACCAAAGTCAAAGAAGAAGAGCACAATTCATCAATATTAATCTCCTGTTTTTAAGATACCACTAGGTTAAAATAGAAATCATGGAGGAAGCACTCAAGCTGCTTAATGGAAACACTCAAAACCAACTCCAATCGGAAATACCTAAGCCAATCATCCATGATCATCAACCCCACAAAACTCGCCCTTCCACAGCAACACCAAGAAGCACCATCACTACCACCACCACCACCAACAAAAATAAGAGAATCCTTAAAGACAACAATAATATTGCTGGCAATAATCCCACGGCTAGCTCCACTCGGTACCGCGGTGTAAGGCGACGCCCATGGGGTCGTTATGCTGCAGAAATTCGAGACCCTCAATCAAAGGAAAGGCGCTGGTTGGGCACATTTGACACCGCGGAGGAAGCCGCCTATGCCTACGACTATGCTGCCCGTGCCATGAGGGGAATTAAGGCACGTACTAATTTTACGTACCCTAATTCCCCTCCACACCTCGAAAATACTCATGGTTACCTTCAAAACACAATCTATAATACTAACTTCAATTCTCTTCATCATCGTCTCAACTTTTCCAAGCAATCATCGCTTTCTTTTCGTGATTTTCCTTCACGGCCATACCCATTGTCCTCGAATTGGCTTTTGAATTTAACTCCAAACGTTGATACCTCCAACACCACAATGGCTCGTGAGATTAATAACCATTCTTCCATAAACATGCTTCGACGTGAGTTTCTCACCACCCCTTCTTCTAATTCTTTCTCTTCACATGTCTCTCCACTTTCAAGCTCTCTTCATCACCAACCCTCATGCCCTAATAATAATCATATCTCACCATGCACGTCATTATTGATGAACAATTCATCCTCTACTACCAACCTCACTTCATTGAGCTCGAAATTTTCGCCTTCTTCCATGAGCCAAGTAACCAACAGCGATCTCCTGAAAATCCCTCCTAAGACTTCAAATCTCGCTGACTCAACGGTGGGGAATATGGAGTTCTTTTCCGAGGAGTCGTCGAATTCTTCGGGCTTGCTAGAGGAAGTGATTCGAGGGTTTTTCCCTAAGCCTCCGCCAACGATGACAAAGGAGCCAGCAACGGTTGATTCACTAGGGAGTACTGATTTTGCGCCTCCAAGGAATTATTGGAAATAATGGGTTCGGAAAAAACGAGGTTCCATTATTGAAGAACAACAATGTTGAGGTTGTTATGGATTGCCTGTTTGATGATATTTTTCAATCTTCTGAAATGTTGAGCATGTTTACTGCTGGGTTACAAAATGCATAAGCTTTTGAGATGAGAACTATCCAAATTAGATTGTATCTTTTTAAGTTATTGGGAAATTAAGTTATTATAAAATCTACTCTTTTTTATTTTTATTTTAGGGTTTATGATTTGGCACCATTTGTAGATTCGGTAGTCGTTAAGATCTGTTAATGTATGAAATATGATTAGGAAAATATATATATGGATCAAGTAATCTCTTATTTCTCAATTAATATCAGCTATATTTTTATGTTAAAATTTCACTTTTATCTTTAGATTTTTGTAGATAATGGATATATCTCCATATGATGCTGATTACTTCAATTGTACTAATAGGTAACTTAAATTGGTTTTTTGATATATTGATAGTAATTAAATGTTAACACATGAGTAATTTATGAAAAATTATGTACTATATTGTTATTTTGCTGAGATAAAATTGATATTTATTTATTGCTCATCCAAGAGATACAGAATCAGTGAAAATATTTCAAAGGGGCTTAAAAGAGAACCATGATGCTAAGAATTAATTGAACGGTCGGACCGGCTGAAAAAGCTCCAGTACCCTGACCTGACTGGAGAACAAGAATTACATTAGATTATGTTTGTACGTGGAGATTTTCAGTTTCTTCTCGAGATTGCTTTTTCTTGGTTTTCCAATGAAAATATGCTTCGCCATTATCAAAATTTGCCCTCTTATTTATTTATTTATTTTTCCTGATTGTTGGGAAAGTATCTTTACACTGGCTTTTATATTTTTGCATGTCATACTTACATATACTTATTTCAACGTAGCTTTATGGACAGTCTTTCTTGTCTATGACAATATTGGCAAAAAAAAAAAAGGTGAGAATATGCAAAATGTCCTAAAGGGGCACTTTTTACATATATAAGAGAAAGCCATTTAATTGGCTCCAGTCTGACGAAAAGTTTTCACGAAAAAGCATTTTATATATCATGGGTAATGATTAATGATAGATAAAATTTAATGAAAGCTCAACATTTTTATTAATTATATATTAAGATATCTATTTTATATATATATATATATATATATATCAAATTTTAATTTTCCCCTACTTAAGACGTTGAAAATCAATTGATGCATCGAGAAGGCCATGATGTTATTCTTTGGATTTTTTTCTAAATTAGAAATGGGTTATTCAACACTTGGAACTTGTGGGTTACTCGGAAGCTCGAACGTGTGTTTGGTTAGAAAATGATGCATCTAAGGAGGATACTTCTTGTTGGGAGATCAAAGATAGCTTCTAGATAAACTTTGAAAAAAACAGGCCAAGAATTAGATAAAAAAAAAAAAAAAGAAAATTCTGATGAAACTCGGCAGTAAGTAAAACATTGATAAAGATATAGTCCTTGTATTTGGTGCATTTGATGCTATTTTTTACCTATGTTTTTTTTTCCCCTTATTATTACACTAATGAGGGAATCGGAACTTGGTCCATTCTCTATTTGAGAGATCAATACAATGTAACTAAACTATAAAACTATTCATGGTACTTGTTCTTAAGTTCAATCATTATAAATTGATAAAATCACAATTGAAGTGGGCATAATTAAAATATGGGTCATTAAAGATACCGTTGGGTAAATTATAAATGTATTCTCTATGTCTATGCTTCATGGGCATTGGAGTTCCTTTATCTTTTCAAATGAGCTTTGTCTTTTTTATTTAAAGAAAAAAAAAAAAAAAAAGAACCCCCTAAAGTTTGACAATGAGCAATAATTATATACAAAAATTTCAAGATCGCAAGATATTAAAGGAAAAAATAATAACAAGCATGTGTGTATCTATTATTATTAAGCAAAAATTAGCTATTTGCATAAAAAACTTATAAACAAAATATTGACATTTTTTTTTTTTTTTTTTTTGGTTTCTCGCTCTTCTTCCTCTTGATTCTATGTGATAAAACCGTTTATACTATTTTTAAGACTCGGCATAAACCTAAGTTTAATATAGGTATCATAAATTTAATAGTTAAGGTCTTAGGTGAAGAGAACTATCCAAAGTCTACTTGCATGATTCTAACTTTTTATCAATCATATTAATTATATATATATGTATGTATATAGTATATACAACAAAAACTTGGGGGAGGGAAACTGAATTACAATGTTGTCTTTCACTAAATATTAAAATGCATTGTACATGCATTATTTTAGGGTGAACTTCAGCCTATTAATTAATATAGGTCCTAATTGAAATCAAGACCAAACCCTAAAGTCTAAGTTAGTAACTTGCGTTGGCTTTTGGACCTAACCCTCCCATTATCTACGAATTATTCAATGAATGGACACCAGCTGAATCTATTCAACGTCCTTATCACTTCATTATATTATTTATTTTCCTTCATGCATTTATTGTGGATATGCTCTATCATCAGTGTTTATATAGATATATATTTATATTCCCAAACAACACATCACGCATAAATGCCCAGTTCATTTTACGTGTCTCAAATCTTCATTCAATTAAAAATCACTATATAGATATCTTCAATTACCATTTTTGTTTTTAGTTATCCAACTGGTTAGTTATGACTTAACGCCCTGCTTGTTCTAAGGAAAAATAATTATTAATAAAGAAAATTTTTTTTTAAGAAATATTTTTTAAAAAAAGTAGTATTTTTTCAGACGTATGATCAACTTTATGCAAATAGTTTTTTTTTTTTTCAATTAGTTTCTTCCAAATAAATGAATAATGAAAGTACCAAGATAATTAATAATAAACATATTCTATAATTAGAAATAAATCTACCAAGTAAAAACTATTTTAAAAAATTAATAATAAAAGTCATTGGTAGTTAATGATTGGTAGCTAAGACTCGTAAAATGATAAAAAAATAACTTAGGTTTTTATAATCTATAAGTTATTTTTTAAAAATAAGTTATAAATGAGTCTTTATTTTCCAAAACAAAAAAAAAAAAATCAATGGTTATTCCACTTTTCTATAAACAAACATAAAAAAGAATTATGCAAAGATATTTTTTTGAAAAATACTTTTGTCGAAACAAACCAGACCTTAATAGTATAAATACCGTTTTTTAGAAAGATCAATTATGTATGATTTTTTCTCACCAGCAATCCAAACAACCGTAATATCTACTGTAGTTGAAAAGGGGCAAAAAGGAGATCGGTAATCGTGCCATCTCACTAAATCGACCTTAAACATGTATTTTCAATTCTTTCCATAATCGACTATTCAACGTGCTTAATTAGTTGGTTTGACATTGATTTGGTATTTGTTGCAATTAGATTATTTATAAAAATAGATGCATATGAAAAATAAATATTTTTATTCATAAATAGGTTTTACAAATCATATATAGATGTCAATAAGATACAAATAAAAAACATATCATCTAAACAAACCCTTAATAATATTGTAGCAGTTTTTTGAGTATTTAAGGCATTGATTTCTTAATATCATGATGAGAGCAGTAAAAATGTGTTAAACTTCAGGAGTAAAAGGTGGCTAGTCCGCTAATAATATTATAGTCTAGTGACATCTTCTTGATCTCTCAAGTGAAAAATCCTAAGTTTGAATTCCCCTTTCCTTTATAATAGCCAAAAAAAAAAAAAATGGGTGGTCACACATCTACTTTGCAAAGTTTAGGTAACTAAATAGAAAATTTAAGTAGCTAATTGTAAAACCTAGCAAAATTTTAACAATAAATTGATATTTTTAAATTTTCAATAATTAAATGCATAAATTGGGGAACATACCATCCACCCTTTTAATATTATAATATTCGACTGCATTTGGTTTCTCTGAATACACTACTAATTACAATATTTATTTATTTTTATCTAAATATAGCGACAAACATAGACGGTATAAATTAGAATATTTGATTTCAGTTTGCACCACTTACATAAAATTCATACACTGTATTTGTGCTCAAAGATATGCCGAGTCCGGTAAATGAGGCCCACTGGTCTTGTCCCTAAGCCCGTCAACGTGCAGTCCATGTGACGTTATTGTTTGATATTTTTAGGGTTTGTCGTAAAATAACACAACTAATTATGTATAAAATAATCCATTTATGTTGTTAGATATGGCATCTAGTTAAAATAAATCTTGTTGGATAGCATTTGTGATCTCTCTAATTCTTAATGCTATCAATAAATTTAATAGGAAGAGCATGTTTGGGCTTATTTAGTTAATAAGAAAAAAAAATTAAAGATATGTTGATTATTAAAAATGTAAGAAGTGATAAGTTATTATAACTTATTAATAACTATAATTAATTTGCTCAACAATGAAGGAAACTATCTTTATTTCAATAATTAGTTTTGTGAAGTAAAATTGTCATTATACCCTTGATTAGGTTTCCATTATTAATGGTTTCTCTTTTAAATTGCATTATTTTGATCAGTTAGACATAGTTAAAATTTAAATTAGTTATTTTCAATTTACAAACCCCATATTTCCCTTTTTTATTTTATTATTTTACAAAATAAAATTTACCAATCCATATGGATACAATCCTACATACTATTGTACATGTAATGTCTTAAATTTCGAGATATTTATAACACATCACATGTTCATATTAGATCTAGATACATCAAGGCTCAGAACCTGCTATAACTTCAATAAACATAATAAATACTGCAAATTGACTCATGCATCAATGATTCCAAAATTTTATAAGTTTACATACTTGTAACCATAATTACTTACATGAATATCTACTTGCAATCTTTAAGAGTTTAGCTAACATTTATCATATCAAAACTACAAGGATTATAAGTTATCAATAAAAGATACTGTATTATGAACACTAAGCACCTACTACTTTTCGAACCAACTACATTATTTTCCATTAATTTTCACATGATCTTCACTCATCATCTATGGGGTAATCGTTGCTAGCGATATTCCTAACCTATTAACCATAAGCACCTATCAATACAATGATCTACACATTTGTCAGCTGTACTTGAAAATAAAAAGAGTGAGCTATAGTCTAGTACGATATATCACAAATACATACGCATGATTCAACAAGACAGGCCTAATACTAATATAAGAGCCAACATCTTATTGTCTTTGATTTAAGTTAAGAAAAATATAAAGGGATAACATAGTATTTCGTCACACGTAAATATCGTCACACGTAAATATAGTAATACACTACAAGAAAATAGGCCTTTAGAGACAGAAATTCTGTGACGGAAATTGAAAAATGTAGTTATAATTTTGCAAATAAAATCTGCGACGATGGTTTTTGCGACGGAAATTTGTATTCAGAGACAGAATTTTTGTCTCTAAATCCCAGTTTTCTTGTAGTGATACATATATATGATGTTGGATACTTCCCAACATCTATAAGTCCAAAAGTAAATATTAGGTACTCCTAATATTCTTGAAATCAAAACACTTAGGTCTACTTAGATTATTTCTAGGCACAACTCCATCCTCGTACAATACTACACATAGATCATTGGGATGCGGTGATAATAGTATAAATACTCTCTATCTATTACCAGCAACCACACATAAGCAACAAACACATTATTAAAGACGGATAGTTAATTAGTTCATTTAAGTTTCTACCTTAAACATGGCAACAAGTAACTTATACACATACGTGGAAAGCCTCTTCGTTCCAAAACCAATATCTACTACCTAAACTATATATAAATAAATTGTTCAATAACTTCTATATGTTTAACTTAAACTCTTACAATATTCTTATCATTCTCAGTCCTATTCCGTTATTATCTATTTTTTTAAGTCCCAAATATTATTATTATTATTATTATTATTATTATTATTATTATTATTATTATTATTATTATTATTATTTGTCCTTAAGAAAGAATTAAATGGATCCTAGTCCTTTTTAGATAAGAAAAAAAATGATTTTTAGGATGTTATAACATACACAAATTAGTGCACAAGTGGGCATAGGTTGGCTATCACTTAGGTAGAGGAAAATAGGTCATAAAAAGGTTAATAGGGAGGTGCATGGGCAGAACATAGAGTATACATGAGGGATACATGACCTTGTGTTCTTCTTATGTTCTTTTCTAGACACAACTTTTAAATCACCGAAAAGAACACAACTAAGAATATAGGATCATGTGTATGGTGTGTTCTTTCCAAGATTCTTTTTTGTTGAATACACAAAGAAGAACATGAACTAATACACGAGCTGATGCACTAGCCGTGTATTTATTGAAAAAACATTATTTTACTATAGAGTGGTACACGACCTAGTACACGAGGGCATGTATTGGTTGAGTACTTGCAAATTCATCGTTTTTCATGAAATTTCTCCACTTTACACTCAAAATTGTTATTAAAACTTCTATATCTGCATTAAATATTCCCACATCAAAATTTAGATATCCTTGACTCATATTCAATAGATTCAACTCTCATAAGATTGAAATCCCCAAAAGAAATTCTTTCTTACTATCAGTTTTCTCTTTCAAACTCTTGCTATCAACATCTATTAACTATATAATTGTATACAGCTGTATAGTTTTAGATATTTTAGAGGTTATTTCTGTAATTTCTTCTTACACGTGTTAGGATGTATAAATAGGAGGAAAACAGAAATTAGTTTTAACTGTATCAGAACTTTACTTTTCTTATACGAACAGATTTTCCTTCCTCTATTCTTCGTCTCTGCACTTTCTATACATGGATTTTTCTGCTGTTTGATACTTTTCCACATGGTATCAGAGCAGGTTCGATACTGGTACGGTTTCTATTCTTCTTTTCCATTACTTGTTTGAGTTCTGGTTGTTTTCAAAGATGAACAGTAGGGATTCGAATCTGCAATTAGGGATTTTAGATCCTCTTTACTTGTCTAATTCTGATAATCCGGCTATGCTGCTGGGAAACATTGTATTTGATGGAAATAATTTCTTGTCTTGGAGTCGATCTGTTCGTATGGCCTTGGGAGCCAAGATGAAATTAGGGTTCATAGATGGTTTGATTCCTAAACCACAAGAAGGTACTGAAGAATTGGTTCGTTGGACTAATTGTGATTGTATGGTGCGCTGCTGGTTGCTCAATTCCATGAATAAGGAATTTTCTCAGAGTTTTGTATATACGCAGTCTGCACAGGAACTATGGAAGGATATATGTGAGCGTTTTGGACAAACGAATGCTCCAATGATTTTTCAAATACAGCATGAAATCTCGATTTTAAAACAAGGGACCATGTCTGTCTCTGCGTATTACAATAAGATGAAGTCTTTTTGGGATGAATTACAAGCATTAAATCCTTATCCTATATGTGATTGTGGAAGGTTATCTTATTGTACTTGTTCTTTTAAGGAACGATTCTGTGATTTTGAATCTCAAGGTAAATTGATGCAATTCTTAATGGGACTTTCTGATGCTTATGAAGTTGTTAGAAATCAGATTTTAGCCTCGGATCCATTGCCTAATGTAAATAGAGCTTATTACTTGGTTTCACAAGTTGAGCGTCAGAGGCAAATTACTTCTTCTTTTGGATCAGAGACTGAGTTAACTGCATTTAATGCTAGTCGTGTTCCTTTGAGATCAGATGGTTCAGGAAAGAGGGATTTCAAAAGGGTAAAACCATATTGTCGACATTGCAAAACAGATGGGCATACAATAGAGTCTTGTTTTGAATTAATTGGGTATCCGGAGTGGTATAAAGGAAGGAAAAATAAAAGGAGCACCTTTCGATCTGCAGCTCATGTTGATACTGAACGCATGGGTGGATATTCAACTCCTTTTGATCATATTGACAAAATTTCAGATATGAAATTTTCTGGGAAGCAAGATTCAGCCAATTGTATTGATCCTCAAATGCTTCATGTAGTTTGTCAAGAAGTCATGAAGATGATGAAAAATACAGATGATACGAACAATATGAAAGGAGTAGTAAATTTTGCTTCGACATCTCATTTTTCAGGTATGCTTCCATCTCATGTTTGCTTGAATGTTTTAGATAGTAATAAATTTTCTTGGATAGTTGATACGGGAGCAACTGACCACATGACCCCTTTTGAGTCTCTTTTTTGATAAACACCAGCTTAAAACACCAATCTTCATTCATTTACCTGATGGACAGATTAAGCAGGTTAATGAAGCAGGGTCAGTGTACATTAACACACATATTACTCTCAAAAATGTCCTTCTAGTTCCTGATTTTCATCACAATCTGTTTTCCGTTAGCCAATTTTTACAAACACCACACCTTTCAGTTCTTATTCGTGACACTATTCTTGTTTTTCAGGACCAGAAAATTGATTTAGTGTTAGCTAAAGCATCCTTGATTGGTGGCTTATATGTGCTGCAAGCAAAGGCATCAAATTCTTCAGTTGCATCAGTGGATTGTTCCTCATTGATTTCTTGTAATCCTGTTTTCTTTCCTTCTAGTTGTAATAATACAGCTACAAATTTACAGCTGTTTCATGCCAGGCTTGGTCATACTTCCATGTCAAAATTGATACATTTAGATTGTTGTAAACACCTTTCTACTAAAGACTTTCTTTGCAATACTTGTCAAATAGCCAAAATACATCGTTTACCTTTTCCATCAAGTGAGCATGTATCATCATTTGCTTTTGAATTACTTCATGTGGATGTGTGGGGACCCTATCATGTAGTTTCTATCTCGGGTGCAAGATATTTCTTAACAATAGTGGATGATTACACGTGTTGTACATGGACGGTATTGATGAATTCTAAAGCAGAAGTTGTGTCTCATATCAAACACTTCTTGGCGTATATAACAAACCATTTTGGGGCTGTTCCTAAATACATCAGATCTGATAATGGATCTGAATTTCTTTCACATGAATGTAAACATCTTTTCTTCACCATGGTATTGTTCATCAGCGAACTATGCCTTATACCCCACAACAAAATGGTAAAGTTGAGAGAAAACATAGGCATCTTCTTGATACTTCTCGTGCCTTAAGATTGCATGCTAAGTTACCAAAAGTCTTTTGGGGAGAGTGTGTTTTAACAGCCACTTATTTGATCAATCGAATGCCCATGTCAAAATTAAATTGGCAAACTCCTTATGAAAGACTTTTTCATAAAAAACCTACCTATGATCATCTTAGGGTCATGGGTTGCCTTTGTTACATTCCCATACTTAGCAAAGGAAGAGATAAATTTGATGCCAAAGGTGTACGATGTGTATTCTTGGGATACCCTTCAAATCAGAAGGGATATAGAGTTTATGATTTGGCTACCAAAACCATTGTGCAAAGTAGAGATGTTACTTTCTTTGAAGGAGTTTTTCCTTTCAAGCAACATGATGATACACTCACTACAGATTCTTCCACATCTGCATCTGATTTTCCTTCCTTCCCATGTGTAACATTTGATACTTACCCCTCTGTTTTGCCTGCAACACATACTCCTTCTGTTACCGAACATATTCCAGCTTCTCCTCCTTTGCAGGATTCTCTTGCTCTTAGGCGTTCCACTCGTGCAACTCAAATGCCAAGATGGTTAGATGATTATGTTCATTCTGTACATGATGCTTTTTCTTTGTCTAAAGCTTCTCATACATCAGTTTCTGGTCCTATAGTTTCCACTGCTTCATCACATTGTTCTTATCCATTGTTTTCTTCTTCTTCCTTTAATTCTTATCCATCCGATTATGTGGTTGCTCTTGCTAACGTTTTAACTACTAAGGAACCTTATAACTATACTCAAGCTTCTCAAGATAAACAATGGGTACAAGCTATGAAAAATGAAATTGATGCTCTTGAAACTAATAATACATGGGTTTTAACAGAATTGCCAACAGGAAAGAAAGCCATTGGCTCAAGATGGGTCTATAAAATTAAGTATAAAGCTGATGGGAGTGTTGAAAAATATAAAGCTAGGTTAGTAGCAAAGGGTTACACTCAAGTTGAGGGTGAAGATTATCACAATACCTTTTCACCTGTTGCTAAGCTTTGTACTTTAAGAATTTTAGTTGCTATTGCTGCAGCTAAAGGATGGCCACTTTATCAAGTTGATATTAACAATGCATTTCTACATGGTTCATTGGAAGAGGAGATTTATATGGTTCCACCTCAAGGCTATTCGAAAGCAAAACCCGGGCAAGTATGTCGCTTGTTAAAGTCCTTATATGGACTTAAACAAGCTTCTAGGCAATGGAATCTTGAAATGTCAAAATTTTTACTTGATCAAGGTTTTCATCAATCGAAAAATGATTACTCTCTTTTTACTCGTTCTGACATGACTGGTTTTACTGTGGCTTTGCTGTATGTCGATGATCTTCTGTTGACAGGAACAAATAGTGGTTTTATACATGATTTGAAAGCCAAGATGCATTCTACTTATACAATTAAAGATTTAGGTGAGGCTCGATTTTATCTTGGTATTGAAATCTGCAGAACAAGTGCTGGTATTCATTTAAGTCAGCATAAATTCATTACTGACATTTTGTTTGATGCTGGTCTATCCGCTTCTCGACCAACAACCACTCCATTGCCTTCAGGATTAAAGTTAGATAATTCTACTGGTGATGTTCTTCCTGATGCTAGCTTCTATAGGCGTTTGGTAGGGCGATTATTATATCTTACTTTGACAAGAGCTGATATTTGTTTTGCTGTTCATCGGTTGAGTCAATTTCTTTCTCAACCTCGTACACCTCATTTGCATGCACTCTTTCATGTCTTAAGATATCTGAAGGGTACTATCACTACTGGTGTTTTTATCCGGTTCAGTCCTCTTTTTCTTTGTGTGGCTATTCTGATTCTGATTGGGGATCTTGCCCTGTGGATCGAAAATCTGTTAGTGGCTTTTGTGTTTTTCTTGGGTCCTGCTCTTATTTCCTGGAAATCGAAGAAGCAACGTACTGTTGCTACATCCTCAGCCGAAGCGGAGTATAGAGCAATGGCTTCATTGGCTAAAGAACTTTTGTGGATTTCATATATTTTGAAAGATTTCCAGGTTGATATTTCCTTGCCCATCACTGTTTATGTTGATAATAAGTCTGCCCAATTGCTTGCTGATCATCCGTGTCTTCATAGCAAAACCAAGCATATCGAAATTGATCTACATTTTATCCGTGATCATATTTCTTCTGGCTTTCTTCAGACAAAATATATTCCCTCCAAGCAACAATTGGCTGATGTTTTGACTAAGGCTATTACAGCAGCTCAACTGATATTTTCCAGATTCAAGATGGGTTTGCAACCAGCTCCATCTTGAGGGGGGAGTATTAACTTATATAATTGTATACAGCTGTATAGTTTTAGATATTTTAGAAGTTATTTCTGTAATTTCTTCTTACACGTGTTAGGATGTATAAATAGGAGGAAAACAGAAATTAGTTTTAACTGTATTAGAACTTTACTTTTCTTATACGAACAGATTTTCCTTCCTCTGTTCTTCGTCTCTGCACTTTCTATACATGGATTTTTCTGCTGTTTGATACTTTTCCACAACATCAATGTATCCACAATTCGTCACTCATGCATTCATCTTATTGGAAAGATAAAAGAGATAAGAGAGACTAATACTTATTGTGGAACTTTACTAAAATCTTCTAGAGTTATGGATATTGATCTAGGAAGAAAAAGGAGTTTCTACATATTACGTAAAGAGGGAAAAGAAGAGAGTGAGAAATAGTTATCATCCTTATAACTTATATGTTATAGTTGGTTATTTCCAACGTATCTTTTAAAATCTGTATAGATGGACTACGTTATCCTTCTTTATTTTCTGGAATTACTTCTTTGTCCCTCATTTTTAGTACACTATTCATACTAATTTTTAAAATAGAAGTTTCCTTTTTGATGGATTTAACACCAACAAATTATTTATATATATTATTTTTCTCTATACGATTTCTTTCGGCTTACCAATTTTCCCTAAATTCTGCAACTTTTAAGTTTCTGATATGTTTTCAAAAAATTCATTCTATTGCGAATTTTTTTTAAATTCCCAAAAACGAGAAAAAAAATCCATTTGGTCGTCGCCAAGCTGCTCGAATCGACTATAACAAGACCCAACTAAAAAATGTATATTATTATTATTATTATTGGAAAGTATCATTCCCCTCGACAATTGCAATCCACTACTAGTTATTAGCCTCTTCAAGGACATGGCCCGGCTACCTATGCCCCCGAAAGAATTTTAATTTCTTTTTTAATATATTTTTTATTATCCTATTTAATATAATATATCCAACAAATATTATTATAAAATTAATCATTATAGACTACATAGGACAAATCTTAACGGATTTTTTTATTTAAAAAAAATTAAAAAAAAAACTGAAAGCATTCAAATTAGAAGTGAACACATATGGAATGGATAAAATATGAGATCATATCTGTATTCTATTAAGTAAGGTGTCTATTTTTAAATTGCCATGGAGCCTATCCTATAACACTTTAAAAACTATCAAGGAGCTCATATGCTATAAAACTTACAAGGTTTAGATTTATCATCATCATCATCATCTTATAAGCTTTAGATTTAGCTGTATAGGATTTTTATTTTATAAGCTTAGTCTCTTTCTTTCTTTTTCTAAAATATTTATTGATTAGCAAATACAACAATATTATTCATTTTTATTTATAAATATTATTTGGTAAGCTTTAATATATAGGTACCTATTTGGAACCCTAAAACCTATATCTTGTACAAATTAGAATACAAATTTTAAAATGGACTCTGGGTATAGATACTTTATATTTTATCCTAATTTAGAAAGCAAATTCCATAAATTTTTTATATGAAGCCTATTTGTTATTTTCAATATCCACTAAAAATCTCTTCAGTTGAGTAATCTGTATAGTAGGTTATCTAATCATTCTTAATTCTACTGAATATTAAAAGAAAATAATGACTAATTGGGAATCTTACCTAGCTATATTTGCCTATCATCCTTATTTTTCATCTACTTACGGCACGGCTTTTTTCCACGATTTACATGTATTTTCCAACCGGCTGCAAAGTACCAAATTGGGGTAAGTTGTAAAGTTATTTAATACCTATATCTCATTGCTCCGTAGACGTAAAGACTTTGCCCTGTAATTAGTTGGCTGACACTAATATTTAAAAAAAATGTATAACAAAAACAAGACCAAGTGGACCAGTTGGAGAATTTAGTAAACTGAGACCTAGTATTGGTAGCTATGAGCTACATTGTCCCCGTGTGGTGTCTTCTTTTTGCACTCGTGGAAAAAGTCAAAACTCGTGGAGGACTTTTGTCCGACGACTCTCATATTAATAAAATATACAGTAGAGTTAATAGCATGAATCATATTTGATAAAATATACCATTAGATATTCAAACTTTCAAATTGATCAATTTTATACTTGAATATTAAATTTGATCGATTTAATACTTGAAATAAAATTTTTATACCCTAACAAAAATCATGAGGTACTTATTTAATTAATTCAAAGTTTTTTAGGCATTAAATTGATCAATTTTAAAGTTTAGATAGCTCATTACATATTTTACTAAAGTTCAAGTATATTCATGATATTACCCTATATGATACCATAACATTTGTGTCTGAATAATGCGCTTGTCATAATATTGTTAAGAGCAAATCTATATACTTATGTTTCTCCAGATGCACATGCATTTTTATTTTTTATTTTTTATTTTTTGGTGCAATGTCAAATTTATTTTGAAGTTTTTAGTTTTTTGACTGGACGTCATAGTTTGAGTCGGGTCTAGAAGTAGGTCCAAATTGCCAATTTTATGGTTCTTATTTTGTTCAAACTGAAACCGTAAGGCATAGGCCAGTTCCTGGTTTTAGGGAATCGATGATTTTCAAGTTTGTTCTAATGCCGGAACCATGGATTATTTATTTATTTATTTCTGCCACTGATAAAAAAAAAAAAAACAACTAATAAGTAATCCAAAATCTAAGAAATATCTCATAAATTATTTTCAAGATATTAGTATAACATCAATCAAAGGAAAAGTTTACACATTCCTTGTTCATAGAGACAAATTGATGATCCTAAACATATAAAATTGAAGGTCCACACAAGATATTGGAGATCTAGTTTGCTTTTGCAAAGACTATTAAAGACAGCTACAACGTTGGAAAATTGAAAGAATATGGATAGGTCATTACAGATGCCAAAACTTCAACACCACATTCCATTCCATTCCCTTATACCTATTCACTAATTAGGCATACCCTATCCACATACCCCAAAGACACCTTCCTCTGTGCACTACCTAGCACTCTTCCCCTTGAGCATCCCTCCAAATCCCCAACACATGCCCCCTTCCCCCAATATTATTATTTACACACACACACTCTCTTTCTTCCACCTTCACTTTCCATCCACCACCACATTCTCTTTACACACATTCTTCATCAATTTTGCTTTGTTTTTTTTTTTTATTTGGGATACTAAAATTGCTTAGGAATTGCTAGTTTAGTGGTTCACAACCGGTCTATAGCTGGCGGTTCCCAACCCACCTAAACTGGCGATTTCAATGGATGACCAGATTACTAAACAAGTTATATCGGGAAAATATAATCAAAAGAGAAAAATACATTACATTAATTGGAACAAGTTCACAATGTCAAAATAGTTTGAAAGCTTAGAACTAGACAATGTGATGCTAAAGGATACAAAATGTCAATATAAAAGATTGGCGGGGTTTCACAGTAGGAAAACCTTATGGGTTAATCTGATGGAAGCAAAATATGGAAACAGGAAATATTCAAGTTATTGGTATGCAAAGCCTAACCATTCCCCTCTTTGGAAGGAGTTAGCAAATAATAAGGAGTAATTAAAAGAGAGGAGAGTAGATTATGAAAGATGCATTAACCAAAAATTCTAGATGGATAAGTGGTTAGAAGGAAGGGTTTAAATCGGATCTTCTATAGACCCTCACACTACAAATATCGAAACTAGAGTTAGGGAATCAATCACTTCTGCAGGTGAAATAAATGAGGAGAAAATTGGATATCCACAAGAAGAATGGTTACAAGTCAATCAAAGGTTAGATCCTAGTAGTAATCATATGGTAAGTAGCCTAATAGAGATAAATTTACACAAGAAAATAAACATGGAGAGATCCATAAGCAGTTGGAGAGGAGGAAAGGAGCATTAGACACTAACTTGGAATGGATGTGGAAAGGACCATATGGTTCGAAGGCAAAAACAATGTAGTGGAAAATAATAACAAACAATATAACCATAGCAATTAAGGTTAATTCAATTAAAAAATGCATCTTGCAAATGCCCAAGATGTGAAAGACAAGATGAGGACCTAGATCATGTATAGAAGTCAAGGATATTCGAAATAATCTACAAATAGACATAAGGGATCAACACATTAGCATATGTGAATGGGTTGCCCAAAACTCCAAAGTAAGTAAGAATCACTAGTTGGGCACACAATTCTAGAGGTGTAAAATTCGCATAAGCCTTATTTACATATGGAAAGAGCGAAATGAAGTCTTACAAGAAGCATATCAATTCATCGTGAACCATTCAAATGGGAATAAATGAATATTGGAGGCATATTAAGAAAAGCAAAGAGATAACAACTATGTATACTGCCTACAATCATGCAAGAAGATGGTAGACACATCAAAAAGCATATTAAACGTAGATGTCGCTCGCATGCAAGGAGAGTTTATGGTAAGGGTACCATAAGATGAGAAAGGGGATATATCATGGATTTATAAGATAAGTTCAAATAGATGAATTCTCTAAATGTAGAGCTATGGGCATTGTACTAGGGGCTCATTTATAGCTGAAATTTGGGCTTCCAAATCTAAAAATCGAAACAGACTCAACTAGTGCAGTCAAAATGCTTACCAACAATTCTATCACAATTAATCAATATTACCGCGTTTACTTCCTATGCAGGGCAAGATGCCAATGGTTTAAGGAGATTAGCATTATCACATTGTTGAGAATTGAATGCAATGGTGAATGTTTTGCTAGGAGTACCAAATGTCTAGGTAAAAAGGAAAAATAAGTACTTTTTGTTCCTCCAACACATATGGTGCGAGAGGGTTATGTCCAAGTTGGAAAAATAGTGTATGTAGTAGGGAAGAAGATGGTCTTTTGGTTTTAGCCAAGGATGATGAAGCCCTGATGTGGCAAATAGAGTCATGCTGTTGTAATCTAACTTTTCATAAATAAATAATAAATGTCTTGATGGCTAAAAAGAAAATAAAGACGTTTCCTTTTTCTAAAAATTACAAGAGGTAATAATTGGTAAAAATATATCAACAAAATTGTAAAAGATAAGTTAAAGTGGCATGACAGCATGCATAACCCATTCTTGTTCTTGAATTCCAAAGGTAAATACCTTATTTCCTCCCCCTTCCAATTATTTCCTAACAATCTCCTATAACAATCATAATGTTTGTGGTGCTTCCCTTAAAAATAGTTATTGTAAATGCCAAATTTCTTTCCAAAGTTAGCATAGATTGTTTTTTTTTTCTTTTATCCTTTAATTTGTTCGAAGAATAGGACTAATAGCCTTGGGAATTGAAAAAAAAAATTAATGGAATAAGGCCTACAAAAACTCAACAAATTGTTACGAAACTTTTACTAAAATATAAAAGTGTTAGTAGAGATTTTTTTTTTCAAACATTATGTCACAACATGATTCTTAATATTTGTCAATACTCTTAAAGGCTATTAAAGTATATACCCATAACATAAGAGCGAAGCAAAAAGAGTTGGTCGACTCATTATGGAGAAATTAAGTAAGATGGGACCTCCCTTAAGACATCATTATTTCCCCCTTCAAGAATGCATGATAAAACATCATTAAGAGGAGATGTGTGTCTTGAAAGTGAAAAGCCATTGAATTTAGAATTCAATTAGCTTAAGTTTTTGCAATCTTATTTGACTACATTTTTCAATCCACGCAAATCTCCCAAAGCATCCTCTAAAAAGGAGTAAAGTAAATGATTAAGTAGTATTTGATTCAAAATTGTTATTATATTGATGGAAAAAAATGTACACATTATACCATGTTTTAATTTACAGTCTGAAACAAGACAATATCCTCACAAAGATATCACTCCTTCGATTTAGTCATGCAAAGTTATTAAATGGGACAAAATAAAATATCTTAACCAAGTTGATCATCCTAACCAAAAGAAAAAATAAAGACTTCTATTAACTAAATCCTAAAACTAATACTTTTCTCAATCACCATCATTTATTGCCGCAACTTTGACCTTACTACCATCACCAACTCAAATATCATCATCTACCACTTTAGTCATCACCATCAACACAACCCTATCATTAAATCACTACCTCCATAGCTAGATCAGTACCACCATGCCACCGAGATCACTTGCACCATCACCACTACCATTATCAACATCACTATAGCACTAACTATGTCACACCTACTATTGCCCAACTTCACCAACACCATCATTGTCGCATTTACTACAACCATCGCAAAAATAATAAATATGTCGCATTACACCATCAAAACTATTATTGCCCTTAGATTAAAGGGGAATCTTTTCTTTAGAAACATAAGATCTAAGACTTATATTTATCTCATAGGACTTTAGCTGTGCCAACCTAATTGCACCATAAGCCATATATCCACTAAGCTTGAGTTTAAACCACCCTTGAACAGGTGGTTCCCAAAGAAAGATAAAAGGAAGGAAGGTGATGCAATAACATAGAAATGCTGGAATGCAAAAATCAAATTGTAAGCGGATGGACCAAAACTCAATGAGAAGTGTCAATCAAGAATCCAAGATATGATAGATCTTTAACCGAGATTATTACTTGTTTACCATCATTTTCAATATAAAATTTATATAAAAAATTATTATAGACGTAGCATCGTTATATCGCATATAAGATATATGATGCACGAACAAATATGTATTGCAAATCTAATGTGCAATGCAACCATTTTTACAACTTTTGCACAATACCACCACTAATATCTCTTCTCCAACATGCATGTGATACATGTAAAAAAAATTGTATCTCTTCTCCAACATATGATATAGAGGTGGTAATTTTTTTTTGTACAATTTAGATTTGTGCATATATATAATATATATATATTTACAAGAATAGTAGACATGACTTTAACCCTCTTCAACCCATTGACTACAAACAATCTCAAAGGACTTATGGTATAAACATATGGAAACTTAGCTTATTAATTATATTCAATTAGTAATGTTGGTATAAGAAAAGACTTAGATCACTTTATTGTTTATTACAACTAAAGCCTATTATAAACTTAAAACAACATCTTAAAACTAAGAAACAATTTCATAATATAAAACTTAATGAAATCCTATAAATTTGGAAATAATACAATGATCAAAACACAACAAAATCCTAATAAATTAGGAAATAAATATGAAAAAGCATATAATAAAATAAACTAATTTGAAAATATAATATTTCAATCTTTTTAACTTGTTTCTTGATTCACATCAAACCCTTTTCTTTAAGAAGATTCATCCTCGAATCTTATTTGAAACTTGTAAATCGTAATTAATATGTAGAAGACGGTGATCCTTGCTTATTTCCAATCAATTTACACATCATTTTTCATAGTCAATCTCAACTCAATTCAAATGTCATGCATCATCTCGTTGATTTTCGTAATTTTTAATGATGAAATCAAAGGTCTCTTTTTTTTTTTGTTTTTCTGTTTTTTCTTTTTCCTTTTGATTTCTCATTAAAAATACAGAAGCTCTCTCTCTCTCTCTCTCTCTCTCTCTCTATTTTTTTTTTTTTTACTAACATCAAATCAAAAAGATTGGGACAAATAAAATTGGACAAGAATGATCAATTTCAAAATGAAGTAAGATAGAAGCCTAATTTTAGAACTGTGCTCTGATACCAAGACCCAATGAGAATTTCCAATCAAGAACAAAATATACAAAGGATCTTTGACCCATTGACTATAAACAATGCCAAAGAACTTATGGTATAAACATATGAAAACCTTGACCTATTGATTATATTGAATTAAAAACTTTGGTATAAGAAAAACCTTGATCACTTAATTGTTTATCACATATAAAGCCTATTTATAGACTTTAAATAAGATCCTAAAACTAGCAACAATCACATAACAAGAAACTTAACAAAATCCTATTAATTTGGATATAATACAATAAAGGAAGCATAATAAAATCTAAATAAATTAGGAAATAAATACATATAATCATATAATAAATTATCTTGACTCCAAAATAAACTAATTTGAAAAAAAATCCTATTTCAACTTCTTGATTCACATTAGGTTGTGTTGTCAATCTTTTGTAAGACCTAATATTTTCTTAAGCTAACTGATTACTTAAAAACTACTTTAAGATGGAGGAAGTTGAATTGAAAACTAGATGGCTTTTGTTACTCTAGATTATTATTATTTGCCATTATAATGAAAGAGAGAGAATTGAACCTAATATATCTCAATTGAGAGACCAAGTGCGATGCCACTGGATTATAAGACTATTGACTTTTGTTATTCTAGATGCCTTAGTTAAAAAGTTAAAAGAATAGACCATAAGTCTTTTGGTGGGCGGTGTTGGGAATTTAGAGGTCGATTCGATGGATTTCGCAGCGGAATTATAATTTTTTTAAACCTTTAATTCCCAAAACGGATCCATGCATTTCAATTAAATAGAAATCAAAAGGTGATTCGAAATTTTACCTTTTATATGAGTTCTGAAATTATCTTTTGACGCGAATATGTAGACGATACAATATCGCGAACGTCCTCTACGATATCCACACGCGAATGAATATGATGGATCCTCCCTCTTGCGTGCTAGCGTAATCTAGAATGTTTCTAGATGAGATTTAGAATGGGTCTCCAACAATCATAATTTTTCTCTCTTTCTAGGGTAGACGTTGACAACACATGTCATCTTTCCTTTGAGGAGACCATCATGTTCTATTTATAGAGTGTCATCCTTTACCCTAATCTTATTAGGGTTTAATTAATTAATTAATTTTATTCAACAAGGACATGCACCATATAAAAATACGATTTTTATTTATTTATTATTTATTAATCTTAATCTAATTTAGATTAATAAATAATTAAATTATTCCGAATATGGTTATTCAAAATAACCCGTGATCCTATTTATTCATTCTTTATGTGTGACCCTGGAGGTTCACTTAATGTTAGCAACAGCCTTTAAACACATTTTAAAGCCTACAAGACATAATTGATCTCTAGCAAGATATTATGCTTACCCAAATCAAGTGAAGGTCGATGATCCGACTCTACCTATTAACAGTCAATTATTTAGTCCCTTTGTCACGTGATATCTTATGATCAAACATAATGTGTAGATCAATACACACTTATATTGTTTAATCATCTATTTCTTGAATCCAGAGTTTGATCGACTTAAACAAATGACATTGATAACTCTTTATCAATTCATTTGAGCACGGCCATGCATCTCCCAGTCTTACTCAACAAGGGGCCCAAAAGACATCTCTCTCGATTTAATGAAAGGGACATATTCCTTCACGAACACTCATATTCCTCTGCATAACTTATTCCATATCTAAGAACAATCTTATAATCACTCGATTAAAGATGATAAAGAACTGAATTAAAACATGGAGCTTGCTATGAAGGAATCCATGGTGTCATCAGGTCAAAGGACTTAAATGATCACTGTAGTGAGAAATACTTATCATATTGATCCATATAGTATTCTCATAATTGGTCATTCCAATACAATATACTCTTACATGTATCTATGTGCTGAAACGATATCTTATATCCATGATCAGTAAAACATGACCATCATCCAGCCCACATACTAATCTTAATTCATTATTATTCCATACAATGAACGATTAGGGATAATTTAGAATAAATTTATTTTTTTCTTTTATGGTTTTACTATTAAAGTCACATACTTCAACGGCATAAGAAATAACAAATTTACTCATGGAATTATTTTATCAAGGTAAAAAGACCAATAATAAACCTTGATAAAAAGGAATGACTTAATATAAAGATAATAAATATCCAAATGACATAAAAATCCATATGGCCTATGGCACATTACTAGTAGGGAGAGAAACTTTCTTGATGGGAAAATAGTAAGACTAGATTGAAATAGAAATAGGATTTCAAAAAAGGACTTTCATAAGAAGGGAAAGTTATTTAAATTGCCCGTATGTGAGAGTTTGCTTAAGATTTTAGGATTAGAGTAGTACATTGGACAAGATTTTTTAATGGGTAAACCTTTTATGTTTAAGGTTTGTTTTAGTAGGGAACTACTATGCCAAGTCGACTTCCATGCATTCTTTAGGTTAAGATTGCTTCTGCTAATAATTTTCTAGTAGTTTGACGACTATAGAAGCTTATTTTTTCTTCCTTCCATTCTTTTACAAGGATACTTTCTTTTTATATAATGCAATCAATTTCACCTAATAGAATATATGTTCAAAACATTGATATGCATTTATGAAATGTAAAGTGTGTTATCTTAAAACATGAAAAGAGAAAAAAGAAAAAAAATTATTAGGGTGCAAGTATGAGAATCCCACATAGGAAATATAGGTTTTATGTGAAAAGTTTATAAGAAGGAAAGACTCATTCATCCATTGTCTTAAGGTTTTTGATTATAGATGGTATCAAAAGCTCATTTCTGTAATCATTCACAAAGCCCATTGGATTTCTCCCACCGATGGTTCAGTTAGGAAACTTCCATGGTTAGCCCCACCATGTGGAAAGAAGAGTTTTGTGGTGTGACTCGTTTGTGAAACCCATAGTATGTAGGCAACTCACAAAGCGGGTTTAGTAAGTCAATTTGATAAGCTCTTGAGGGGGAGTATACCCTACCCTATTGTGGAGACTCACACTTGAGGGTGAGATTGTTAGGGTATAAATATGAGAATCCCACATGGGAAATATGGGTAATATGTGTCTTATGTAAAAATTTTATAAGAAGGAAAGACTCATTAACTCATTGTCTTAAGGTTTTGGGTTATAAATGATATCAAAAATCCATTTGTGTAATCATTCACAAAGCCTATTGGATTTCTTCCCATTGAAGGCATACTTCAAATCCTTACAAAAACCAATGCAAACACATCACATAGTCAAGTTCATAAGTAATGGCTATTGTGATGGCATAAATTGTACCCTTTTTTCTGTATGTTATCTTAAAAAACGAGAAGAGAAAAAAGAAAAAAAAAAAAAACAAGACAAACCATTTTTTTAGTGTCAATTGCTTTATAATATAGTGATATTTCTCTTGACTTCTCAAGCGAGATATACAGGTTCGAATTCTCCTTCCTCGTCCTAATGACACAAAAAAAAAAACCTATTCTTAATACGCCCTTTCTCACATTCTTCATCCATTCTCCACTATATCACAATCCCCTGCTTCAATAGTGTGTGATACCATTAGGGCTGTGCAAAAAAACCGATTGAACCGTGAACCGAACCAAATCGGACTAGACTGAACTGAAATTTTGGTTCTCTTTTTAAACGGTTCGGTTTTGTGAAGAGAAGACGGTTTGCGGCTCGGTTTAGGATCATGAACAGAAACGAACCGTTTTATATATAAAAAAAATTAAACATAATATTTTTACTCTTAATTGTTTTATTAATGATACATAACAATATCAAAAATTTAAAAAACAATTAATTTTTTTATATGTATTATTAGACATTGGAACCGACTCGAATCGAAACCAAAACTGCCAGAGCAGGGGCGATTCATGGTTCCACGAAGCCGCTAGTTCCGGTTCTACGCGAACCTTTTTTTTTTTTTTCCTAATTGCACTATATTATACAGAGGCTGCCACCCCTCCTACCCAACAAACCCAACCCCACCCCCCCCCCCCCCCCCCCCCCCAAATTCATTTCGTCTTCTGTGTGTGTGTGTGTTTCTCTTCTTGTTTAATTTACATATATGGCGGGTCGGAACCGCTGGTTCCGCGTGGACTAACCGCTTGGACCCGCCGGAGGTTCATAACCTTCCCCAACGGGACGGTTTCCGGGTACGGAACTGCCGGGGATGGTTCGGGGCGGTTTGCGGTTCGAAACCGTCCTGTGCTGATGTCTATGTATTATTCATTAGAATAAAATTAAATTTTTCGTAATATGTTTTAATTGTTATGTTATCTATAAGTAAGATAGATTTTAGATTTTAGCCTCTAGTATTCTAAATCATGCATATTTCTTTTCAATTTGTCTTACTAATTAATCTTAGTTATTTATTGATTTATATAATTGATAATATGTTAGTTAGAAGCATACAACGAATTAAATTTTATATCTTATATTGCGATAAATTCTAGTATACAATTATAGTTCAAGATAATTCAAAAAAATAAGACTAGTCACAATTATAATTTTATAGTGGATGCAATCCCTTTCTTCCTATAATTTTTATATGTTTATTTGGTAAATGATTAATTTAAAATATTGTTGTTTTATTTGCATTAGTGATAAGAAATATGTAATTGAATTTTTTGATAGAATATATTTTTTATTTTATGAAAAAAACGATTGGAACTACAAACCGAATTGTACCAAATTATTTTTTTATCGATTCGAAAAAATTTCGAACCAAACCATATGATTAGATTCGAATTTAAAATAAAAACCGAACCGTAAAATATGTTACGGTTTGGTTTGAGGTACAAATCGAACCGAACCGTACTATGCATACCCTTAGCCACCATCAACAAAAGTCAAACAGACAAGTAGTATGATTATGATGATTGGGACCAAGTTTCTGGATTTTATTCCTTGAGGATATATTTTTTATTAACTATATTTCCTTAAGTATTAAAGCAAGTTTTTGTTAATACATATTATTGAAAAGTCTAAAGCTACTATTATTTGTATATATTCTTTTATGTTTAAATTGTATCCTTTATGCTTGGTACGCATAAATCCTTTGGAATGAAATTGATTGGAATAAGAGGAATTGAATGAAATACAATGGGTAGTGGAATGATAAATTCATTCCTTGATTTGGATACATCATGGAATGAAGTAAAATTGACATGTCTTAGTAATAAATGTGTTGTAATAAATTACATGGACACAAGCTATTGTGACATAAGATTAAGTTAAATGAAAAACAAAAATAAAAGAAGAAAAATTATATTGATCTTCTTTATAAACTTTTGAAAAAACACGAACACCTCATTTTTTAAAAATAGTAAAATTTTGCCCTGCTTTTGTTTAAGCCCCACAAAACTTTATTAAATGGTATATAATGTGGAAATATGAAGTTGACATGGCAACAAAAGAAATACTTATCAATATTCATGCAATTTTAAACTTATTAATTCAAATAAAGATAGTAAAATAATATTACTTATTAATATATAAAAACAAAATAAAAATGAATTACAACAATGCATATCCTAAATAATAAAAGAAAAAGACTATTTTGCTACTTAAAAAAAAATCCCCCCAAGATGCATAAAATATCAAGGTATAAAGAATATATTATTATTATTATTATTATTTCCCTCTATTTTGTTTGACTTTTCCATTTTCATGACTCATTAAAAAAAATCATTAACAAGAATAAATACAACATAAATCATTTGCATTAAAAAGTTGTGTATAAACATTAAACCTCTCTCTCTCTCTCTCTATATATATATATATATATTTGTGAAGTTTTATATTTTATTTTGGCCAGTATTTGTGAAGTTCTATTGAATCTAAATAGAATACAAAGAAAAAGAAATTAAAACAAAAAAGAATATGAATGGTTTATATCTAAAAATAGAAATTGATTTGATTCTATCACCGAACTTTACTTTTGGGTTGCAAACGACCTATATATATATATATATATATATAAATTGGTTCAATGTATATGTGTAAGATTTATTTATTTTATATATTTTAGTAAGTTTTTCTTTTACAATTTTTATACATGTTAGTTAAGTTTAAACTTTAAATTGATATGGAAATTAATAAATTATATTTTTTTTGTTGTCCATTTGGACTTAATATTTACACATTATATATATATATATATTATTTTATATTTTATTAAGTTCTATGGGGTCTACGCAGAAGCATCAGAGAAATGATAACATTTTTAAAAAGTGGGGTATATATGTATTTTTATTTTTCAAAAAATTACAGGGATAATTAACGTAATTTTCCCAAATAAAAATATAAACAAACTCAAAAAGGCAAAAACAAAAAGGGCAAAAGAGAAAAGAAAGCATAAAATGTAGGTGAAGATGCTATGCATCCTGCTACCACACGAGGCCACCGCCGGGCCCAGTAACCATAAAAAAGACTTAAACACCTATTTTAAATTTCTTCAAACGCTCTCTTTTGGAACTTTATATTTATATAATTTATCCTTCTAATTTTTTTTAGTTAATAATTTTTAGCACATTATATAGTGAATATCTCTATTTTTAATACTATTCAAATATAAGTATCATGTCTTAATTTTATAGAAAAGCACAATGCTGGTCTCTCGGTGTCATCGAGGATGGTCTTACGTTGACTCATATTGCCGAACCCCGTTGGTGTGTTGACCAGAACTAAATCCGGGGTGTTTTTGTCTGCTGATTAGAAGGGGAAATTGGTTATTCTTAACCGTTTAATTAAATGGCTCAAATTAAGGTTGATATTATATTTTAGCAAATTTTATTATCTATTTCCATATCATTTCTCGTCGTGAAGTTGATTTTTATTTTTATGGAAAAAAAAAATCATGAAAACGTGAAAAATACAACTCTTCAAGAACAACTCTTGGGTTTAAAAAATAATAATAATAAATAAATAACAGACTTGACACTCTGTAGTATAATTTTTTTTTTTTTTGGAGAATTTAAATTGAAGAAATGCTTCGCTATTGGTTGTTTTTCCAAGAGAAATTGTTTGTATACTAGAATGGTCTTGAATGAAATGAATTTAAAATGAATAATTGAAATGAAATGAAATAAGTAAGAGGTAATTTTCATATTTGGATATATAGAATGAAATGATATGAATTGTCTATTTATAAAAAATACCATTTATAATAACTATGGATAATATATCAGTGATTTGATAAAATGATAATTTAGATAATTAATATTAATGAGGGTGGAATGGGATGGTGATTCTCTGATCTTATACACTGAATAGAATTATCACTTAAAGCTGCAATCGATGATTTTAAAAGTTATGATTCTAACTTTTAAAATATGTACCAAACATAAATATAAAAATAAAATTCGAAATCACCATTTCATTAAACGTGTTAGGAGACTCAAGTATTTAACGTTTTCCTATGGCAAAAATATTTTTCCTTTACTGTATGAGTGAACAGAAGCATAGGTACTTTCAAAATTTGTCTGTGTTATTTGTACTTATCATTAACTACTCCATCGGAGCCTTTTTTTTTTTTTTCCCCTTTTTTTTTATCTCCAGAGAAAAGTATTTCAATTGATATCCGGCAGGATTTTACTATCCTGGCCAATTTGTATGGAACAAGGGTAATCATGCAAGTGAAAATATGGAATTCTAAAATACTCAAGCAGCTCATATACAAGCTGGAAAACATATAGAATTGGGCTACAAAGTTGTATTTTGTTTTACATATAATTTTTTATGTATTATATTATATAGTATATATGAATAGTGTGTTCATGCTATCATTAGGTAATATCTATGATGGTGTGTAATGCTGACACCTCACCCTATAGTTGTAGTAATTATAATTGCATAACAAAACACAGGAACTATTAGAATATCTTTTTCGTATTAACAAACATAAGATCCTATTTATTTAGTGGGACATGGGCCTATATGGCTTTGTAATTTCCACCGACTAGCTTGATCCTACACTTGGCGAAGCTTCCTCTCCATACTTGGGCCAACCCACTTGTAAATTGAATTTTGATTCTTTCATTCCAGCTACATCTGACAACATCACATCCAAACACTTTTGAGTTTGCATCTCGGCTACTAACCCTACTTCATCTCCTTCTCTGTTAGAAACCCTTCACCACAAGGGATGATTTGGATAATGCAATCACATCTCATCCAAGAACTTCCAAGAAGCTTTGGTAGGCGAGTGATGCTTCAAACAGATAAGTACCATAGTTGTTGCTTAATTACCTCTTTCAACCAATTTACATTCTTGAACTACCAACAGTTCTAATTCATGTTCAGTGTGCTGAATAAGTAAAGTCAAAGATATGCTAGATCTTGGACCGTGATACTTCTTCAGTTGTGATACATGGAACATTAGATGGATCATAGCTTTAGAAGGAAGATCCAAGTAGTAAGCTGCTTGCCTTATTCTGTCAATCACTTTATAGGGACCATAATACCTAGGAGAAAGCTTATGAACCCTAGATGTCTTCAAAGAATGTTGTCTATAGGGCTATAATTTTAATGACACTAGATCCTTAATAGAAAATTCCCTAGCAGATTTCTTCTTATTTATCAAGACCTTCATGCATTGTTGAGCTCGTGTTAAATGAAACCTTAGCATTCATATATCATCTTCCATGTTAGTTAGTAAAGCATCCACAAAAGCAATCCTAGAGTCCTTAGGAATATATGTGAAATAACCTAATTTATTTAATAATTTAATTTTCATGTAAATATAATATCAATTCTAAATATTAAATGTGAAGTGAATTTGATCTATGAAAATGAATGTGTAGAAATAGATTTGATATACAATGTGTAAGTTCATGTTAGTATAAAAAGTATGTTAGTATCATGTTATGAATTAATACTATGTTTATTAATGTAAATTATTGATGTATGTGTATATTTGTGATGAGATTAATGCTATTATTTTATGTATATTAATGTGTGTATAGTATAATTAATGTTTGTGTCTTTTATGAATTAATATGTATTAGTTATGCTTAAAATTATCAAAACAACTTTTTGAAATGCCAAAAATTGTTAGCAGAATTTTAGTACAATTTGAGCCCATTTTCAAGCTCGTTTTAAGTCCAAATTAACCCGAAATTATGCCAAACAAAGTCTAACCCATTATGTATCAAAAAGTCAAAGTTTATGATAAATATGAGCTCATAATTTGATAAAAAAGACCCCCTTTCGGCAGCCAAAAAATTTCATCAGAAAATTTACTTTTCTTTTCTTTCTTTTATTCTTCTTTCTTCAAACCATATACTCCAAACCCTTAGCAAGAACAAGCTCTTAGATTCAAATATTTTCTCTAAGCCAAAGATTATTCATGTAAGTTAATGCAAGTTATAAGTTCTTTATTTGTTATTTCTTTTGTTATATATATATATAGAGTTCATATTAGTATGAGTTTTTAATGTCATATGAGTTTGAATGGTTTTATGTACTAATAAATGTTGGGTTGTGTTTTGATATTATGTGAACTTATTATATGTGTTATGGAAGTAGTAAGAAGTATTGGTAAAGATTGAAGTTGATTTTGAGTAGTTAAGTTTAAGGTGAAGAGTAGAGAGGATTTGAAATGAATGAAGTGGTTTGATGTGTCAAATGATGTTCAATGTTGCTAGGAGTAGTTAATGTAGATAGAAGATAGTATATAAAGCTAGATATGTGTTTGAAGATGGATTAAAAGCACCTTAGGTTACAATTTCATAAAGTGCAAAACAGGGGATGCAAAAACTTTTCGAACAAGTCTGTTTTTACATTTACACCGGCATCTGGTACTTTAACGCCGCCGGCTTACAGGTGCTGTTGAATGTGATCATAACCAATTTTTCTAACGCTACTAGTAACACCATCGGCATTTGTGACAAAATTGGCCAGCGTTCATTTTTTTCAAATCCTACGCTAGCAATTAGGCTTCAACGTCGCTGGCCTTTTAATCGATGTTGAATGCGAACAAAACTGATCTTCTTAACACCGTCGGTGTACAATTCCAATGCTATCGGCGTTCAGCTCAAATTTACGTGTGTAAATTGCTCGAGTATCCCTTGAGTTTTTACAATTTCAACCTTCTTCAATTGTCCTTCTTTGCTTCATATATGGTCTTCTAATGAATCTATAAGTTATATAAACATGTTTTATGTATGAATTAAGTGTTAGAGCTATAAGTTAGGTTCATTGAATCTCCTTGTATAGTAACTTAGAATTGTGTGTTGTATGTATGCTCTACGTTCGATTATTGATTTGCTTTGATATTTCTTATTTCAGTTAAAAGTCCTTCAGTTGATTCCCCTCTAAGTGGATATAGTGATACCCTATTGGGTATAGGTACGCAGTAGCTCACTTGTTATATGCTAGCAATAGGCATTACTAAATTTGACTTAATTCAATTCACTTGATACTTTGATGAACTGGATGTCTATTATGCTGTTTCGTCTAGTTTGAGGAGCAGCAAACCTGTCATGATGCAATGACATGTTAATTAGGCCTTTAACCTAAGTCATGATGCAATGGCTTTATCATGATGCAATGATGCGCTATGATGCAATAGCAATTCATTTATGGTTAAGCGGATAGCTGATGGGGAGAATAATATCTGAGTAACATTTGCTTAAACTTAGGGGGAAATGCCATGGTTTAGTTTAAAGTTTATGGGGGCTTGTGAACTAGATTCATGTTGTGGACTGAGTTTAAGTAGAGTCAGGCAACAGCTTTGGAACCCTAAATGAAGCTATTTCTTTATGGAATAGATATAGGAGATATAAGTATTCGGACTACTTATATCAACCCCCTAAGCAGTGCTGTTACTCAGGACCCCTAAATTCCCAAAGCATGATTCGGAGTTTGAATACCCTACTGTTGTTTTGTTAAAAGAAAACTTAGCAAGATAATGACTTAATCAGTGATGCATTTCATTAGAACTAAGTTCGCTTGACAATTCGTTTTTGTATTTGTTATTGCGTACTGGGCCTTTGGCTCACTTTTGCTACATTGCAGGTAGTGAAGATGATTTGTATGATGATCTGGGATATGGTTCAAAATTTGAGAGGTTTATGGACAAGTGGGACGAATAGACTCGAATGCTCTTGGTTTTTAGAGAAGCTTTTGTTTAAAACATATTTCTTTGTATATGAGGCTTGTTAAATAAGCCTAAGATGTAAAAGACTTTAAAGTCTCTTTAGTTTATCTTTTTGTATCAAGAACAACTTGTAATTTTGTAGTGTCTTATGTTGACTCTAATCTTTGTGCATATAATATATATATATATATATATATGGATTGCTTTTGTTAGCAATCTTCTTTTGTTTAAAAATTTTTTATAAAGTTTTGGTAGAATTAATCAAACAATTCCCATAAACTATTAGTTTTAGACAACCTTCATAATATAATATATATATATATATATGTTATATATGGTTAGGGATTCAGTACACTAAATCTTAGGATTTAGCGGGCCGAGTTTTTACAATATGGCAAATGTAGGGGCGGAGGGTATCCATATAGAGCTTGGAAGGGAGTAAGTTTAGAGTTGGTGTGCCAATTAATATTATACCACTACTCCCCAAGAGTAAAAACTGATACCATCTCTTAGGGTTGTCCCCCATCATGCATCGAAGATAAGTTGCGAGACATTTATCAACTACTTTGATTTAACCATCCGTTGGAGGATGATATGTTGTAGAAAGATTAAGCTCAACTCCTTACAACTTGAAAACTCCAGTCAAAACAAAATGACAAAGACTGGATCTTTATCTCTAGTGATGTGTTCACGCAATCCATGTAACTTATACACATTATCTAAGTATAGTTGAGTAACCTAAACAATAGTATAAGGGTAGAAAAAAGCAAGAAAATGACCATACTTAACCTGTCCACAACTACAAGTTTTGGAAAACCCTCAACAAAATTCATGCTGACTTCTTGCCAACATTCCTTAGGAATTTGTAGAGGTTGAAGCAAGCTTGGTGTTGCCCATTTTCAAACTTGTAACATTGGTAAACATCACTTTCTCGAACATATTGATGCACTTCCCTCTCAAATTTAGGCCAATAGAACACTGCTGCCAATCTTTTATAGGTAGCTATAGTTCCTGAATACCTTTATAGAACATGCATGAAATAATTGTAGTAATTTTGATTTAAGAGCAATAGAAGGTGCAATAACCACATTACCATTACATCTGAGAATCTCACTGTCCAGAGTGAAATGTCTTACCACTTGACCTTATTGAAGCTAAGAAAGGATTGGCTTATATCCACCAGGTAAATACCAACTACCTTAATTTCTTGTAATAAATCTGATGTCATAGTTGCTGTGGTCAGTTGGTTTAAGTGTGTTCCTTCCCTCCTGGATAAGGCACCAGCTACCTTGTTGGTGTGACTACATTTATACTTGATCTCATAATCTAGACCAAGTAGCTTAGTAAGACTTCTTGTATAGGAGTTACCAGTCACTGCTCCATTAGATATTTAAGGCTTTGATGATTGGTTTTTATGATCAAATGTCTTTCCACTAAGTAATGCCTCCACTTATCAATTGCATATACAATTTCCATCAAGTCCTTCTCATATACTGAAAATCCTAGATTTTTGGAGCTAATGAGTTACTAATATAAGCAATAGGATGCTTATCATGCATCAACATATCTCCAATGCCATCCTCATTGGCATCGGTTTCAATCATAGAGGTCTTGGAAGAGTGAGGCAAAATTAACATGGTTAAGTGCATCAATTCATATTTCAACCTTTCAAAAGATGTTTGAGCACCTTGGTTCCATTGGAACCTATCTTTTTGCAGTAATGTATTAGAGGTGTAACTATCTAACCAAACCTTCGATGAAGCGACTATAGTTACCCGCTAAACCCAAAAATCCACGTAGTTATTTGACATTAATGTTTGACTACTTCCATATTCTTAAGGTCGGTGGCTATTCTTGCCCTAGAGATCACATGGCTTAAATATTCAATTTGTGATGCTTCAAAAGTACATTTGCTTCGCTTGAGGTATAATTGCTCCTTCCTCAAGATATCAACAACTGTTCTTAAGTGAGTAACATGGTCTTCAAGGTTTTTGCATTACACCAATATGTCATCTAAAAAGATCAAAATGAAATTTCATAGGTAAGGTTGAAAAATGCTATTCATAAGACCTTAAAAAGTCAAGGGTGCATTAGTTAACCTGAATGGCATCATTAGAAATTTGTAGTGGCCTTCATGAGCCTGGAATGTCATTTTATATACATCATTTGGATGCATTAAAATCTATGGTAGCTCGAACAAAGATCTAATTTGTTAAAATAATTAGCTCCATGTAACTCATCAAATGGATCTTCAATGATAGGATTCAGAAACCTATCCTTTACCGTATTTTTATTTAATTCCCTATAGTCATACACATCCTCCAAGTTTTATCTTTCTTCTTAACCAATACCATTGGTGAAGCAAATGGACTATGAGTAGGTTGAATGATCACACTCATCAACATTTCCTTAGTCATTTCCTCCAAGATTGATTTCTATAGGGCAGAATACTTGTAAGGTCTTATATTTACTAGCTTATCATGCTCATTCAAGTGTTTTGATGGTTATAAGACCGTTTAGGTGATAATGTCTTAGGTTCTTCAAAGAGATCAAAATATCATCTACTAGCTCAATAATAAGGGGATGCATTGGAATAACAAATGTTGTATATACAGTAGGTATTTTCTGACCATGTATAACCAACATTGCACTTCAGTAGAGGTATTAGAAGTTTCCAAGATATGAGATAGAGCCTTACATTTAATGTAATGCAAATTGTCTATTTGTCCTAGTAAGATATGACATTCCCTTCCACGTGAACTCCATAGTGAGGTGCTTGAATTCCAACTCATAATACCCAGCATAACCACCCAAGGCATTCCAAGAATGAGGTCACAATCAACCAAGAGTAAACTCTATTCCTTGCATCAACCAATAGAAACTCTTGACTTGTAGCTACTGAACATCTTGGTTCCTTTAGCAAAGGTAACCATAATTGGCTTAATCTCTATATTCAAAGAACTCTTTGCCTTGGCTATCCAAGTCTTAAAACCATCTTTAGTAAAAACTAGGAACTCGATCTTGGTATTCCTTATTAGTAGTTGATAACCATTCACATTAGCCATCGTCTATGCAGAACTAATTGCACTATCTTTAGCTTAGGGGAAATTAGTTATAGGCTTCTTACTCTACAAGCTGATAGGTGAATTCAAGGTAATGTTCTTGTCTTTCATCTATTGACGAAGTTCGTCGATAGACTAACTTTGTCCATCTAATATCATCTATTGTTTTTGAAGTGTTTTTGAAAATAATTTGACTCAGTTTTCATGATTTTCTACTTGCTCTTTCAAAATAGATCAGAGAGTGATAAGGCTAATTTACCATACTCATGTTGGTTTATTTAGGATTAATAATGCTTTAAATCCTTGTTTAATTAAAGTATTTGGTATTTAATAGGAAATATATTCATTTCAAGATAAAAAGGAGAAATATCAACATTTGGATCAAATTGCACAACGATTTGAAGTTGAAGATATCATCCAGGCAAGATTACGGTCGTATTTGAGCTAGTAATCATCTTGGATGTTATTAAATGGACAATTGCAAGCGTAATCCATAAGAGAAGAAGAGAAAATCACTCATAAAGAAGATCACGACCTCCACTACGGCCGTACTCTGGGGCGTGATCTTTTCGAACTTACTAATTGGAAGTGCGACGATCGTAATTCATGGGGATGTAGAGACCACAATGGAGATCACAGCCTCTACTACGGTCGTGATCAATAGGAGAAACAGCAGTAGCAACACATGAAAGAACTGATTACGGGCATAACATCATGTGAGAAATCAATCCGAGGAGATAACGTTCTTCACTACAACTGTGATATGCTTCATAAAAACAATATCCAAAGTGATAACGGCTCGAATTACGATGCGATGCAGTTACCTTCCGCATAAATTCGCACCATTTTGAGTTTTAAATGCCTTTTTGAAGAGAAAGGAAGCCAATTGATGCACACTTTCACCCATGAGACGCAAGTAATAGAGGGTCCATTTAAATACTTTGTTGAAACATTACAAAGTATCAAGAAAACATAAACGATTTTCATTCTTTTCTCACCATTATTATGTGTGTACTGTAAAATTGTAAGTCAATAGTGTATTGTTCAAGTTTTCTGGAATACTTTTGTAAACACCCGACCCACTAAACCCGAGATATAGTATTCCGAGCCCCCAACCACATATAATATTTGCATATTATATGTAAAGTTGTCCTAAAACTACCAGTTTATGAGAATTATTTGATTTTAACTACAAAACTTTTATAAACAACTTTTAACAAAACAAGATTGCTTACAAGAGCAATCCATACGTATATATATATGCATCACAATTACAAGGGTTTGTGTCAATACATGACACTACAAAACTTTACAACATATTCTTATAGTGATAATATAACTAGGAGACTACAAAGTCTTTCATAAGATAGGCTCATCTAACAAGCCATTAATACAAAGGTATATACTTTTGAAGCAAAAGATTTCTTCTCAAAATCAAGACCACTCGGGTCCTACTCGTCCTATTTGTCTATAAACTTCTCAAAATCTGACTCATAACCTAAATCATCATGTAGTTCATCATCAAGACCTACAAAGCAACAACAGTAAGCCAAAGGCCTAGTATCTAGAAACAAATACACAAGCGAAATACTAAGAAAACTTATTCTAATGCAATGCATCCACAATTAAGTCATTGTCTTGCTTAATTCTCATTTAGCAAAACAATAGCGGGGTATTCAAACCCTGGGATCAAGCTCTGGGAATTCAGGAGTCCTGAGTAACAGCAGCTGCTCAAGGGGTTGATATAAGCAATCTGAATACCTATATCCCTATATCTATTCAATAAAAGTAATCTCATCTAGAGTTTATAGCTGTTACTCAACTTTACTTAACTTAATTTATAACATCATTCAGTTCACACGTCCCATAAATATTGAACTAAATCATATTACTCCATCTTAAGTGTAAGCAAACGTTATACAGACACTACACTCTCTATTGATTACCCGCTTAACCATAAAATAATCGCTATTATATCGTAGCATACCATTGCATCATGGTAATAGTCATTGTATCATGATAAAAAGGTTAAAGCGCCTATATCTAACTTGTCGTTGCATCATGACAAGTTGTCGTTCTTCGAACCAGATTAAATGGCATAGTAGACAATCAATTCAATCAATTATTAAGCCAACTTAAATTAAGTCAAGTTCAATTATGTCTATTCTTAATATACAATAATCAAGTTACTGCGTACCTGAACTCAATAGAGAATCACTAGTTTCATTCAGAGGAAAATCAACTGAAGAACCCTTTACTGTAACAAGAAATTCAAAATAAAATCTACAATTGTACTTAAACTATACATACAACATAACTAATTCTAGTTCAACAATCATGGAGATTCAATTATTTGTTAAACCTACAAATCCACTTAATTCATACTTAATTATATCACTCAATTATCATTACACATCAAATATCATTAATCTACATCATTTTAGTCTAAAAAGACCCATTTCCTAAGCAAACACACATTTAACGAACAAAACAAGTTTTAAACTTTGTTTGAAAAAACTATAGCAGTTGGAAAGAAGTGAAACTTAAGTATTTATACTTTTGAAATTTGTAAAAACTCAAAATATGAAAGTTGTAGATCTCTTTGTAAGCTTTCATAGCAACTTCAATCATCTCAATCAAAGGTTGGATGAAAAAGTTATGATTAAAATATGAAACAATATTATGTCAGGGAAAACACAAGTCCGTGATTTTTTGAAAGTTGTCATAAAATGGCCTTTGAGCTAAGAATCACGCCCGTGATTTTTGAGTTTCAAATTTTCTGACCAACCCGAGGTTACAAAGGGATGGATCTCGCTCGTGATTCATGAAAATTTCCCAAAACAAAGTTTTTTCTTGCAAGATCACATTCGTGATTCATGAAAACACACACATCAGACGCCACTAAGGAACAAATCATGCCGGTGATTCATCAAATTTGTCTAACTCGAGCCTACCAAGGCTTGAATCATGCCTGTGATTTGCTTTCTAATAGCCTATATGAACTCATCTGTTTTTCAAACTCCTTTTTATCAAACTTTTGCATATTCTACTTAACTTCCACTCATCTCTTTAGCAACCAAATTCATGTTCAAATCTTAACTCAACTTCAACACAAACCAAGCATTTCTAACATTACTCCCACACTTCAGAACTCATAAAACAACATTCTAAACACGTTGTTACACTCTTTTATACTTCTAACCACTTCCAACTTCCTTCTAAACTTCACATAACTTAACCTACTCAAAATCAACTTCTAGCTTTGCCAACACTTCTCACTACTTGCATAACACATATAACAAGTCCATATAATATCAAAACACAACCCAACATTCATCAACACATAAAACCATTCAAATTCATATGTGATATCAAACTCATGCTAACATGAATTTAACTTCCAAAGCAAAAGAAAGAGTAAGAAAGAACTTATAAACTTGTATTACTTACATGGAAAAAGCTTTAACTTGTAGAGAAAAACTTGGGCTTAGAAGATTTCTTTACTAAGGGTTTGGGCTAGTTGTTTGGGTAAAAGAAGAAAACAAAGGAAGAAGATAAAGTGGTATTTTTGGGTAGGATTTTTAGGCTACCAAAAGAATGTATTTTTTTATCAATATTAAGGATCATATATATCTCAAACTTTGACTTTTGGGTATATAATGGGTTGAGTTTTGTTTGGCTTGACTTGAGGCTAATTTGGACTTAAAATAAGCTTGAAGATGGGCTTAAATTGTAGTGGAATTCTACTAACAATTTTAGACATTTCAAAAGTTGTTTGGATAACTTTAAACATAACACATACATAGTAATTCATAAAAGACACAAACATTAATTATACTATATACACATTAATATACACAAAACAATAGCATTAATCTCATCACACATATACACATACATCAATAATTTACATTAATAAACATAGTATTAATTCATAACATGCTACTAACACATTTTTTATACTAACAAGAACTTACATATTGTATATCAAATCTATTTCTATACATTCATTTTCATATATCAAATTCATTTCAAACTTAATATTTAGAACTAATATTATATTTACATGAAAATTAAATTATTGAATAAATTAGGTTATTTCAACTTTTGTATGAAGATCTTCAAGCAATCTCAATATATCAGGGCTGTTCTTCTACATTCTACATTTACTTTTTCTTTCGTTATTGTGTTATGCCGTATTCTTGCATAATGTATGAGTAGTGTATTAAGGCTTACAAAGCCATGCTTAACGTGCATGAAGTGGATCTAAATGCTAATTGTTGTTGTTTTTACTAATTCCTATAATATGCTTAAACATGCTAATTCTAGGTAGTCCACGACTTAGGATTAGATCAGATTTTCATATGATGTGATTAAGAAATATATCTATGGAATAGATCTAAGCTATAGGAAAAGGTTGCTTATGATGCCTAGAGATAGGGTTATGAAACCTTCTACATATGTAATTAAAATTACTTTTGGGATCATGTTCGTAAAGCAATTCTAGTCAGCTGTTAACAAATAAGAGATTCCAATCGACAAGGCTAGGATTAGGGGTTAATGGACTCGAGAGATACTAACCTAACCGGTGAAATCCTGTAGTTAGTAAATGCATAACATATAAAATTATAATGTATGTTAATGTATTGGTGAAGCAAGTCTGATGTGTGGTTATTTGTTAGAGTAAAATTGAATTTGTTGGTGATCTTGATAATTATAGTTGTATTTAGTGTTTAGTTAATTGATAATTTACAATTCTTAATTCTTAATTTCAGTCTGCTAGATAATAATTAAGAAAGTGAGTAATAGTACTTGTCGACGACCCTAAACTTCATTCCTATACTATATACGTACACTTGCCTAGCGTTAACCATATCATAGGAAAAAGAAATTAGGACTAAATTTATTTTAAAACTCGGTTAGATATAGCGCAACTAGAGAGCGTCCTTCATGCACTTGAATTTGCAATTCTTCATTGGCGGCAGCTGGCACTAATACTAAATGGAACAAGGGTGATCAAGCAAGTAAAAATATGAGATTCTAATCTACTCAACCAGCTTGTATACAAGCTGAAGAACACAGAGAATTGGGCTGCAAAAGTTGTATTTTGTTTTTCATATTTTTTTTGTGCATTACATTGTGTAATATATATGAATAGTGTGTCCTTGCTATCCTTACATAATATCTGTGATGGTGTGTAATGCTGCCACCTCACCTTACAGTTGTAACAACTATAACTGCATAACAAAATATTGAAGCTACTAGAATATCATTTTACGTATTAACAAACATAAGATCCTACTTATTTAGTGGGCCGTAGGCCTATATGGCCTTATAATTGCCACTAGCCAGCTTGATCCTTGTACTTGGTCCAACTTCCTCTCCATACTCGGCCCAATCCACTTTAAAATTGAATTTTGATGCTTTCATTCCAGCTGTATTCAACAACATCAAATCCAAACACTTTTAGATTATATATATATAATGCAAATATATATCTAATTGATATATTTGATATTATGTATATTTGAGAAAATTATGTATATTTGATATTATTTTTTAGTTAATAAAACGAAGATTTCAATTGATTTTCTAATTATTTTACAAATTATAATTTGAGAAATAAATTTAATTAAATTGATACCAATCGAAAAAAAAAATTCATGATACTAAAATGCAGCAATTTATGATGAAATATGTCTATTGACTAAAAAGAAAATTACTTAAATACACATGACGTGGTTTTAATTGTACAATTACTAACGCAAAATTGTACTTACTATATGTAATTTTATTTTTAATAAATAAATTACATAAAAGATGCGATTTTTAATAATTAAATATAATTTATATTTTGAAAAATTATAATATAATTTCCTCCACCGATTTCGGTCGGTGCTTATTTGATTTTAAGCCTCATATTCAGCGGTAGATATTAGTTGAACTGTATCGCATGTCAGCCTATATAATTTTGCCCAAGGAAAAAGGAAGAACGGAAAAGAAAAAAAAAAAAAAAGAAAAATTATAAATTGATTTTTTTTCTGGCCCTATAAATTAATTCAAATAAGAAAATTCTGATGTTCTAGTGGGGCCAGATAAGCACTTGCTTAATGCTCATGGACATATAAGCAAATCAAGTTGCTCCGCTTCAAGAGAACGTGGCGGGCCCCTTCATGGGCCATCCCACAACTCTCAAAACAATTATTAAGTTGGCCCACTAGTGAGGGAAAAAAAAAAAAGGGAGAGAACTCCACATGGCTTGATGCTGGCCGAGGTTTCTTCTTTATGTTTTGGTTCGAAAAAAAAAAAATATATATATATATATAAATATAGATGATTAATAAAGAATAAATAGATAATTTTATTCATAAAAAATCAAACAAATTAAATATAAAATATATATAAATGATAAACAAATAAAAAATAGATAATCCTCACACAAAGCTCCTCAAAAGTCAAAACTAAAAGAAATTTTAGTTTCTAGCTGGTGATTGAAATTTTGGGCCGGATTGATTAGGCGGTGCGGGTTCCATCTCCATTAAGAATAAGATAGGAAAAGTCAAATTTTCACCTGTTCTTTTTTATAAATTTCTTAAATATCTGTAAACCTATAATTTTATAGATTTTAATTCGTTTGAGCACCTATCTATTAAAAAAGAGAATGAGAAAGAAGTCAATCTCTTTTTAATCAAAATTATAAGATTATAAATCAGGTATAACCATCAATTCAAGAGCTTAATTCAGGAATCATCCATTTATATTTTTACATTTTCAACTAATTATCTATGTAATAAAGGAGTAAAACAGCTCTGGTGCCTTAGACCATTTTAGGAATTTTTTCATATTTGTTCTGGTCTAATTAATCCTAACTTGTTTCCTAACTTTGTATGGTTTCACTCTTTTATTTATTTATTTTTTCCACTCCATTAATATGTCAATACCATGATGGCTTCCTCTTTATATTGGTCTATATTATATATATATTTTTTGTCAATTATTTTATATTGCAACCATTAAGAAAGGATGTTATTAGATCTAATCTATATATTAGTTTAGATAATGTTACGATTTAGATCCAATCTATATGAACCCATAATATATAATAATAAAACTCCATCATATCTTTTGTAAACATAGATTTATGATATCTTATTATATATATATATATATACATACACATATATATTAGGAAAGAAAAAAGAATAGAAAATTAGGAAATGCAATTCAGCAGGAGAGGAGTAAGGATTGAATATAGGAGAATTGTAAAATCTAAAAAGCACTCATCAAAAGTGCATCTGCCCGTCAATTGAAATAAAAAAGGAGTCAAAATGTTAAAAGCTGAAAATGGCACGCAATTGAAAAGTATTATGGATGTGGAGATCGAATTCTCCAGAATTCGATGCCACTCTTCTCTCCTTCTCAGTCACTTTTGCTTTCGCGACCGTTAATGGTTTTTCAATCCATCGATGGCTGCAATTGCATTTCTTAATTTTGCGATTTGGGTTTGTCCATCAATTAAAATAAAGGAGTCGGAATGTGAGTTTCCGGACGAAAATGGTGTGGATTTTTTTTTTTTTTTTAAAAAGGTTAAATTATATCAAACGGTCATAATATTTTAGGATAAATTCATTTAAAGTTACAATGTTTTAAGTGGTTCATTTGAATTTACAGCGTTTAAAAAAATGGCCTAATTAAGATCACTATTAACATGTGTTAACAGGAGAAAAATTTAATTAAAATTGAAAAGATACATCACATTATGATACATGTCAATTATGACCTCAATTAACCCACTTTCTTAGATGTTGTGACCTTAAATGAGTCACTCAAAATGTTGTGACCTCAAATGAACTTACCCCTAAATGTTGTAACTTTCAAATGTAATTTACCAAAAAAAAAAAAAAAAAAACCACTAAAGATCCAAATTTGCACCAAAGGCGCTCTCAAGTAAAGAATGCTTAGCTCCAAACAATGCCTTTAGTGCAATATTGAAGGCGCTCTCTTCAAAAAGTGCCTTCACTGTGAACAATGCCAATCTTTTTTTCTTTTTCTTTTGTTTTTCAGTAAAACATTGGATCAGTTGAGTACGTAGAGGAATATGGAAGTGTGGATCTATATCCTCTGGTCCAAGAAAAAGGAGAGGGTACTGAATTCCATCAAGACCCACTGGAGGAGGATGAGGATGATGAGGAGTAAGAGGAGTACTAATCCCTTCAGCGGTCTCCATCTATAGCCAATACTTTATCTAGAGATGCGGAGCGCTTCTTCAATGCCATATGCATTGGGCAGATTCATAGCATAAAACCCCTTATTTAGAGTAGCTACATCGTAGGGACATTGTTGGTGCATCAACTTTGGGATTTGGCTTGTATTACACTCCTTACAATGAGTGTGGTACATCTACTTTGCCAACGTCACTAGCATTGCATAACAGATGACAAGCTCTACATGCTGATGAGCTGGATATGGGTAAAGGTTAACACAAGTCTCATAGTTTAGGCACACCGCGTAGTCAATCCTACTTGATCCACCTGATTTCAATCCATTGATCGCTTAAGAGGAAGGGCTACCAGAGTGTAGCCAACACTTGATCATATTGTGGATTGCTCACAGGCTCTAGAGTGGGGGTAAGAAGCGAAGGTAGTTTATAGTGTTTCATATGTCCATAATTTTTCAATTTTATTAGCTATAGAAATGTACTATGGATTTCATTTGTAATGGACTCGATTTTTATTTGTGGATGATGTTTAGTTCAATTTTTTTTTTTTTATACTTTTCATATTTTACACTTGATTAGTAAGAAACTAAGCTTAATTGTATTAAAAATTTAACTGACTGACTTAACACTGAAATTAAAGATTTGCTATCACTCCTTGAAGCTCACTATGCGAACACCTTAGGTTATACCACCAACGCTTTTGGCCTTACTAAGTCATCTATAACTCAAACTACCAACCCAAGTTGTAGACTTATAGCTAGTCTAGTATAATGAAAGCCAATGTGAACCACATCCAACTAGTTTAAAAGCCAAGATTAAAATTACAATTTCCAATTAGACAACCTCTATATTCATTCATATTCTTACAAATTAATGTACTCAATAACGAGGAATAGTATGACAAATCTATGAAAAAAATTAGATTTTAATTTTAGAATTAAAGGAAGACAAGCAGGGGAAAAAAAGTAAAGAATATTCTTTTCCCTTTCCTTTTTTTTTTTTATAAATAAAATTTTACATAAGTTATAATAGTGAAAAAAACAAGAAATGCTTATTAGTTTAACGTTTGTTTTCTTCGAGATTAGATTAATTCTAATAAGGAACATAACCTGCTAATTTATCTAATTCCAGCATTTCTTAACAAGACCCAAATACTAAAGAAAGCTTAAGTATAAAAAGAACTAATCTAACTCATTAATGGTTAATGTAATTCAACAAATAATATTGATGATAAGTTCTATAAATACCTTCAATCTCTCTTCATTTGGACCACATGGAATTCTAGAAAAACACTGTTATACTATAGGATTTCCAACTCAAGGTATCAAATACTTATATATAATCAAGAAAACACCTTATTGCATCAAAGATAGTGAGGTATAATACTTTTCAACTTTCTTTCCTGTTATAATTACATTCAAACCTAATAATAGTGCGTGTCCATTCTCCCTATCATCCTCTTTTTCAATCACCCTTTACATGCCATTACACATCATTCTTTATGTCATGTTTAGTACAATACTCATACCACATATTTGGTCACTCCATTCAAACATATACACCTATATGGTTTACATCTATAATCCATGGTAGTATATTCTTTTGACTTTAGTTGATCTCGCTAACTTAGCAACTCACATGAATATAAGCTCACAAGAGGATCCACCACATATATTCCCCCTTAGCATTGACATGATTGTAGACCATTTGAAATTGACACAACATAAAATTAAAAAAAAAAAAAAACCTTATGGAGGACTGGTTGTACTTAACCCCATGTAATAGATTAATTTCATTAAACTTTTTCATAAGTAAATTCACAACATGAATGTAATAAATAGAAAAAAAGTTACACCAAAAGTATCAATATTCAAGGCAAATTTAAATAAAGGAATGAAAGTTTTGAGTAATTAAAAAAATAATAAACGTTTCACAAAATAATAAATGTTTTGAATGATTAGAAAAGAGAATCAATGTTTTAAGTGAATGATAAATACATTAAAAAAATTCCTTATTTACACTACATTATATTAAGTTGATCCATCTTTACATTTATTTAAAATCTCTTATTTGACCTATTTTGTTAAAAATTTATATTTTTTTAACCATTTAAAATATTGATCTTATATAAACTGATTCCAAATGTTATTCTTTCCAACATAATTTACCCAAATAAAAATAAATAACATATAATATGTTTCAGTAGTTATTCTCATTAAATTATATGCATGTATCTCAACACTTACATACACATAATTGCAAAAGGCTAAACCAAGTAAGCTTTCAAATATTTAAGATTTCTTGTTTGAAATACTATGAAGCTTAATCTCAAGTCAAGTCAAGTATTTAATGAGTTTAAAAGTTATATGGTGAAGTTTGACTCATTTAAATATAAACAAAAATTTTTCCCATGGTAAAACTTGATTTATTTGCAGATGAAGCTTGAGAAAACATTTTTTGCCAAACTAGATTTTGTTTTTAAATTAATTATTAAAATAACGCATAATCAAACTTAATTACCAAAAAAAGCCATCAAACTCGCATTTGTCATGTCTTCCAAACTCACATGTCAGACATGCGAATCATGAGAACAGGACTCACATACTTAACATGGGAGTCGTGTTCTAGTTTAGAAACAGACACAATTACATGAAAAGAGAGGAGGGAGAAGTAGAGGATTGAAATGTGGATAGTGTTTGGAAAGAAAAGGAGAGCACAGTAGGCTTTAGAGAGCAGGAAATGCAAATGGAGGGAAAAGGTTCTTAGTATAGACTATGGTTAGAAGTGGAAGCGTTGATGAGAGCATAAGTTGAAGGAGGTGGTAAATGGGAAGGTAGTAGTAAAAAAATGAAATTGGTGATGGAGAAAGGGGTGGAGAGAGGTGGTAAGGGAAATGGTGAATAGAGGTTGTGGCAGATGAAGGTTTTAGAGTAGAAACCAAAGGATGGATCGATAAAGTTGTGGTGGTACCCATCATTACACGCATCTTAAGTATATGAGTTCGTTGTTCACTAAACTCGCATCTCTAACATATGAGTTTGGTGGTCTATTTTGGCAATTAATTTGCTTAGACCGATCTTTTACTTAGCTTGACTCAACCCGAGCTTAAAGTGAATCAAGTTTAACTAAGTTGTGATTCGTGTGACAATTTCTTAAGACTAGGAGGAAGAGAGGACAAGGAGGGAAGAAGGATTAAAGAAAAACCAACATATGGTATTTTGACTCTTTTGCGAAAGGATTTTGTTTAATTTTATGGTTTTAATTATGAATTTTTCTTTGGGGTCTCAATTTTTCAAAAACAAAGAAGAATTATTAGAAATTGTTTTTTGTGTAAGTAGACACACATACATAACTTATGAGGGCTTGTTTATAAATTAAACTCAAGTTGAATGAGTTAAAGTATTTTAATGGTATGATATTTAAGTCATTCGATAAATTGTGGGATCCATTATATAATAAAGAGAATGAGACCTGAGTTTTCCATAAGTAACCTAATGCAAGATTTTGTTTGGAAAAGAATTCCTTTCCATATTGAGAAAATGAAAGTTGAAAGGATCCAACGTACTATGAAGTACTACTATTTCAAAATAAAGAGAGAAGATAAGCTCATGTGAGGCTATGAAGCCTTACTTAATCTCGTAAGTAATAATTTAAAGAGAAAGGACTCATTAAATATTAGCTCATGTGATGCTATAAAGCTTTATTTGATCTTGTAACTAATAATTTTATGAGAAAATAATCATTGAATATTAGGTGTCACTAGGCTGCAAATGAGTTAAATCAAGACTATATAATGTTCAACTCGAACTCGAACTCGATTTGGAATTTTAAAACTCGAAAGCTCGAGCTCTACTCAAACTCGATCGAGCTTAAGATTATTTTAAGTTCAAGTTCAACTTGAAGTAACACTACTTAAAGTTGAACTTGACTTGGTTAAGCTTGTTTAGATTTGATGTATTAACAATTACTTTAAATTCTAATTTAAATGATACTAATACTCATATTTGATTTGAATTTGATTAATATTTATATTCGACTTGAGCTCAATAGAGCTCTTTTAGACTCAGAAGCTAAAAGATCACAATCTTCATTTTATAAATAATTCTAGGACCAAAAATTTTATAAAGATTTTAATATATAATATCCAATAATACTTTTCCTAAACTGCAGGTGTAACGGAATTTTTCAACATCAAATAATATCATATCATAAGTGAGAGTATTTTCCATATAAAAAAAAAAAGAAAAAAACCACTAGAAGAAATTACACATGAATACCAAAATAATTGTTCCTTAACCATAGATTTAGGGTGAATTTGGTTCGTTGGTTTGACGGCTATTTGATATATTTCATGTCTATTTTAGTAAGATTATTTGTCAAAAATAGAAATAGATAAAAAAAAAATAGTCATTTTCACTTACAAGCTAGCATTATAAATCAAATACAAATAAAATACATATAAAATATAAATATAAATTAAAAACAAATAAAAAACAAACCACCCAAACATACAATATACCGTTGTGACGCAGGGGATATATGTTCAGGACAAAACTCAGTTACATTGCACCCCCCGTCACTTTGAAGTTTGAAACTTTATCTAATTCTTAATCTTTCCCTTTCAATCCATTTTTCTCCCATTTAAAGGGACGTCAAATAGACAAATACTAAATATGAACTACAAGAGATATATATTTGAGAAAATTATAAAAAAGTTTTTCCTCATACTGTTTTTCAGTTTCAATCAAATATTATATATATGTGTGTGTGTATAACTTTTTAATTAAATAACTTGAAAAAACCCCCCTCCCATGTTATTTAATGTACGGTTCAATTTTCCAGACGTTGTTTTCCACGGAAAAATATTAGACAAGTAGAAAAAATATAGATATAGACCTATAACAAGTGCGGATGCAACTCCATGAGTGATTATCGGGTACGTGAATCCCCAAAAATCTTATAAGATCATAAATATGACATGATAGAAACCTGACCCACTTAAATATAATACAATTTAAAATAAAACTTTAATTCAAATTTAAAAGAAAAAAATCGAACTGAATTAAAACCTTTTTTACTCTTTCTTCCAACTCTTATTAATTATGATATAATCTTCAAACTTAACTCATAATTCTGTATTTATCTAGGTTCAACTAATATTCATATGTATAGTATATATGTACATTTGGTTAGTTGATTTGGCATCTGTTTTATATTTGTATCATTAAGACTATTTACAAAAAAAAAAAAAAGAATACAAATGAAGAACATGTATTTTTACTCATAGCCATATCATTTGGAATAAATACTAACCATATACAGATACATATAAGATATAAATAAAAAATAGACCATCCAAACATACCAAATATTCGTTTGTATAATACATTATGTATTTTTCGTTTATGTTATGTGTAAAGTTGAATTTTCACAAATAACATAGTAATTTTTTGTTTGGAAAACAAGAGAAATATATTATATATATGTATATATATAAATTTTTTAATTAGCTTGATTTGGATTTCATTCTTTATTTTTATATTAGAGTAATTTTCTATTTTAATTATATGTTTAAATTATTTTTAATCAGGTCAAACAGGATAGCGCAAATCAACCCAATACCCTTATAAGACAAGTTTAGATATAATGATAAAATCCTTATTAGGTTTCGACTTAAGTTAGTGACGCAGCATGGAAGCATTAAATAATAGAGAACATTCTACGAGTGAATCTCAAAACGTGAACTTAATCACACAATTGCTAAACAATTGCAAATCCAGAGAAAATATTCTCAATTCAATATCAAAGATGTCAAAATATAGTTGTGTTTACAAAACAAGCCTAAAGGCCTATCTATACTATTACATGAAAATCCTAAAAATGTAAAATAATAAATACAATATTGACTAATAATAAAGACAAATAATAAATACAAATCTAAAAAGGAAAATAATATTTACAAATAAATAAGTTAACTAGTAATAAAAACTGGCAAACTGTAACTAATGCTGACGATTTAAAAATTCAAAAGACAAAAATGTCAGCAATGTAGGCCGGCTCCAACGCCAGCGGCATTTCTTCCAAAGCCGACAGTATAGATGTTTATCACCTGGATCATTCTCTCCTACTTGAGAAGAACGCGACCCTGAGTTCTCTTTTGGATATATTGGAGAATCATCGTGATGGAATTTAAAAATATCAGCAACATTTCCATTCCGATCAACAGAATAACGAATCCCAATAGGAGAATCGCTCTTGCCTTCCTTCTTTTCTTCTTTTATGATCGCTTCCACTTTTGGTTTCTTCTCTTGTACCGGTGTTTTCATAGGTTTATTTTCAATGACTTCAAGAGTCTCAATATCTTCTATGACAATCACAAGTGGTACATTAGGAACTAATTCCTTTTTATCAGGTTCAATGGAAATAACTTATGGATATTCAATTTTCTCATCCACAGGTTTTCTTTTATTGTAGGAGTCTCTTCTATGTATTCTTTCCCATTTTCTTTTGGATTAGGAACATTTTCCTCTTTCAAATCAGTACATTGCATCGATGCCATAAACTTTACAGGATATTCATGCATCGATTTCTTTTCGTGATGACACCTTTGGTCCTGTTGAGATATGATTTCCTCATAATCAAGAGGAAGAAATTCATCCTCTAATAATATCTTCATCCTAAACCATGTCCTAACAGGTGTTTTCCCTTCACGACTTAACCTTTTGTGTAACCTCTCTACCAAGTAGAAGCATAACCTTTCAATCTACAAGCCACTAATTTTACTCTTTTCTCTTCAGGAATCTTTATATGTTTAAAATTCCACTCAATCTTGTCAATCTAACCAGTAAAATCATTAATCCTTAACTCTCCACTAAAATATAGAATATCTATACTTTGGCGGAAATTGTCACAGTCTCTTTGGTCATACCTATAATAGCCCTTGCGATATCTGCTACCACCATCATTATATCTCCTTCGTGGTTGTCTATCTTCAACCAAAAACTCACCTTCCTCCTCAGAATCTTCATCTGAGATCTAAGCCCATCTATTTACAGTAATAGGTTTGACGACAGGATCGCCGCGAGCATACTCTGCCCTTGGTCATCTCTTATAATCATTCTTATTCCTATTGGCATCGGATCGATCAATCAAGTCATCAAAGCGTTGTTCCATATGCCGGAATATCTGATCCATGTTCTCCAACATCGCCCTTCATACCAGTCGCTCGTAATGTAGGACTTTCGTACCCCATACATCGTCAGGAATACAACCGCCTCCTATTTGGCAGTCTATTGACATCTCTGTAGGATTTTACCAGCTTTGATACCAATCTGATGCAGCACAAAAGCATTGAATAACGGAAACCAATTCGACGATTGATTTCAAATGATAAACTTAATCACACAATTGCTAAACAATTGCAAATTCAAAGAAAATCCTCTCAATTCAATGTCAATGATGTTAAAATATCGGTTGTCTTTACAAAGACAAGCCTAAAGGCCTATTTATACTATTACATGAAAATCCTAAAAAGGTAAAATAATAAATATAATATTGACTAATAATAAAGACAAATAATAAATATAAATCTAAAAAGGAAAATAATAATTACAAATAAATAAGTTGACTAGTAATAAAAACTGGCAAACTGTAATTAATACTGACGATTTGAAAATTCAAAAGATGAAACTGTTAGCAATGTAGGCTGGCTCCAACGCCAGCGACATATCTTCTAAAGCTAGAGGCGCTTCTTTATAGGCCAGTGACATAGATGTTTATCACTTGCATTAGTTTATAAGATCCTATAAGGAAGCAAGTTGGGTTCGTAAACCCGTCCCAACCTGCCCCGATTGCATCCTTTATCAAAATACCAAACACGATCTAACCTGCAAAAGACTTAACGAAAGGACAATTGCAAATTAATCCTCCATTGGCGTGAAAAAAGGGAGTCTTTTTTTTGTATTTAGAGAATAAAATTAATTTTAATATTATTTTTTATTAATAGGTTTAAATAATAACTGATTATTTGACATGTTTAATCATAAGGATTTTTAAAGAAATGAATATCATTGATTCAAAATTTAATTAAATTGTAATAACTATTCTAAAAGAAAAAAAAAAACTAGTTGTAATAGAATTAAAATATTAAAAACTGTATGGTTGTGTTGCTTTTTAATGAGACAACATTGTAAGTTATTTAATGAGTAAAAGGTTGTGATGTAAGAAATTCTATGCCCTTTTTTTTTTTTTATCAGACCAATCAGGTAAATTATTTAGTAGCTTAGATTGATAACTACCAGAAATTGTCCCATTAAAATACTTGATATGGCAATATTTTTATAACTATCTCAGAGGTTAGATAATAAGTTAGACGTCTCATTACCTAATTGTAGGGATGGGCACAGATGAGTTTGATTCGATTTTTCTTAAAAATCAAACCAAACCATAATTTACAGTTTTTTTTATTCCAAATCAAACCATTAAGTAATTGTTTGATTCATATTAGAAATTTTCTAAACCATTAAATATATTTTGGTTTGGTTTAGATTACATATTAAATCAAAGTTCTAACTGAAATTTTTTTTTGTTCTAGTTTTTTTATATTTGTGTAATATTTAAATATTTATACCACATTACAAAGTTTATATCATAAACTAGGATAAAATACTTTATGAATTCATCATACTTTTAATATATAATTCTCTATAAAATTAGTTATCTATCAATAAAATACATTCACTAACCAATACATAGTAAGTCATAATTTATAATTTTTAATAGAACCATCAAGTCAATCATCTACCAATAAATTTAGCCAAAAAAAAAATCATCTATCAACAAAATTCATCAATGAATAAAGTGATCTGTTGACAAAATATATTAAATAATTAATACGTAATAAGAGTTTATAACTAAATAAATTATTTTCATACTTTATAAAGTTAAAAACTATTAAAAAAATAATAGTTCATCATCAACAAGAAAAAAAAATATATATATATATATATCATAAGCCCAAAAAAAAAAAATTTAAATATGAATAAGTTGATCTTAATCAATATTCACCAAATAATAAATATCAAATGAAATTATATGAACATATATGACTTTTTAATCAATTATCATAAAAAAATATCTAGTTATAACTTCTAAGTAAAATATTATTATATTTTTCTAAAACGGTTTGATTTAATTTTATGGATTGGTTTGCTTTACCTTCTAAATCTAGCCATAAATTTACGGATTGGGTCAGATTGAAAAATTTATAAATCAAATTGTTAAAAAAACCATATTTTCAATTTTGTTTGGTTTTGTTACGGATTGGTTTGGTTTGGTTGGTTTTTTTGTCTACTCTTATCCAATTGTACAAGTTCTCTATTGAAAAATCCAAGCAATAAAGCTAACATGCTTTGAGATAAGTTTCATAGACACAAAATGTTAACATACATGGATGTCAATGTAATCTATCAATCTTGCAAGTAAAATATATCAAGTTGAAATCTCCTTTCCCTAATGTCATCGAAATGCATCTAGATAAGTCATGATGGTCCTATTATTTAGAATTTGTTGGAACTGAAATTTTAAATTATTACCAATATAGATATTAATGCAAATTAATTACTAAAATAACATATCTAAGTGGCATGTATGCATTTTGCATTTGTGCAAAACTCCTATATAAAACTAATAAAAACTATGAAACAGATATGCATATATGGCATGCAAATGGAAACCGCATGTTGAACATGCGATTTTCATTTGAATTGTCAAACCAAATCATAGTGCAAGATGCGATTTGTTCTTCCATTAAATTCCCATCTCCTGCATGCGAATTTGATGACTTATTTTAGTAATTAATTTTTTATGTGTCTTATTTTAGTAATTATTTTTTTAGAAAGCTTAAATTGATCTATTACTCTAATATTTACCTGTCGCATCCTAAATACTTGGTCTTTTCCCCTTAAAATGTAGTATAACATTTTTCTTTTATTTGTGGATCAAATGGTTTGTTGGTGTAAAGCAAAATGTGAGCATATAAAATGAAATTATAAGTATTTAACAAAAAGTAAATTTTATCATTATAGCTAATCAAAAGAAGATGTGATACAAAAATTAATGATCAGACATGTAGCTCGCACTTAGGACATTTACAACGTTTCCTAACCACTTTATCTTTTCAATAATCAAGTACAAGTTAATATTTTCTTATTGAAATGATCAAATTTAAGATTTTCTTGATTTTCTCAACTATGGTAATGTTTTTTCTAGTTTTTTAGTGGTAAATATATCAAATTTGATATTTGTAGTGCAGGTGAGAGTGTAGCTTGCTTAATTTGACCGCTCAAGTTAATGCTCAATATCATTGTATTAATTTTTTTAACTTATTCTTTCTTTTGGGTGTGGGTTTCCTATTGGATCTTTTATTAAATTCAAAACTTGAAACGAATCACCAGGGTTCTGGAGCATGTCTCAAAACCCATAGTAAGCACCATAGTCCTAAGTCTCTATACAATATAGGCTTTTATTGTGCCAGATGCATTAGGCAGTGGTGGGAGCAACTTCGTCCATAAATTGCTTAGGAAATTACATATGTCAATATACCAAGTATTGATGCTTGTATCAAGTAATTTTTTTAATAATTTATTTTAACGATGAATTTTTTAAAAAAATTACTTATTAATTTTTTTAATTTTTTTTAATTATCACATGTCACATTCTACCAATAGAAATAAAAGAAGATAATAAACTTATTTTTTATGTAGCTTATCTTAGTAACTTTAATATATATTCATATGCCAAGCAACTCCTTTAATAACTCATTTTATTAGTTTTTTAGTTGCTTAGTACATGTCTGTGCCAAACAATTCTAATAAATTTGCTCTAAGTGATAACACCCTCACCATCTTGCATTTAATTAATTTTAATAAAGAATACAACTAAAATAGAATTACTATTATAGTAAAATATATGGTATTTACTAAGTTTTTTGGGTTGTTCTAATTTAACTTAATATTCTTTTGACATCCATTTAAGTAAATATTTTTTTGATAAAAAATAAAAATAAATTTTATGTATACATATCTCCTTTTAAAATAATATTTAGTTTTATTTACTATTTACTTTATTTATTTTTATAAAATTTTATTTTAAATTTTTAATTTATAATATATAAAATATATTGAAATATTTTCCCTTAAAAGTGCCAGGATTTTTGTATCTCAAATCTTATACCTCAATCAATATCTTTATTATAATCATGAAAAAAAAATTAATAACATATAGATAAAATAATTTTCCAGATACCAAATTGTAAATAGAAGTCAATAAGACGCTGACGAGCGTAAACGCAAATAACTCTTTTTTTATTTGTCAAAGCCGAAATCACCGGTCCAGTAGCTTTGTTACATAATGAATAGAAAAACAAAAACCTCATGCACTTTAGCTAATTCCTATGTATGTGTGTGTCCCTCTCTCTCCCTCTCTCTTCCCTATTAGGTGGTATTCCCATATCCTGATGCTCCAGTTCGTAAGTCTGTCAAGTAATTTATCCTGATCACTAGAACCCATTTAAGAGAATCATAACCACATACATAGCTGGTGTCCAATTTGGCAATTGATGGAAAGATCAGATAGCTGAAGCAGAAATTGATGTTAACCAAGATCATCCAAGTTTCTGGGCTTGAATTCCATATTGGGTGTCTTCATTTAGGCCAATTAAAGCTAAAGTTTTGATCTTTACTTTGAAAGATTGATACTTTATAACAGAAGCAAGAAAGAACATATCAAGGGATTGGGCCCTTTTTTTTTTTTTCTAAACTGAGACGACAATGTGGTGGATGATGAATGAGTCAGGTGGTCACTATTGTTCTAAGAAGACTGATGATGTCTGTGCTGACTTTTGTGGTCAGGTATTTCAAATTTCTCAATTAAATTTTTATGTTGTTTACTTATCAAATTTTGACAACAGGTTTTTTTTTTTGACATTTGATTTTTGACAAATCAGTCTAGATTTTGCTGTGTGATGTCTTTTTTTATATATGTTTTGTTTGGTTGATGAATTAGGGGTTTGATCTTTAGATGCCTAGTTCATGATCTGTTGATGATACTAAGATTGATATATAATGCTTGTATAGTTATTTATTTCCTATTCTCTAATGTGTAGAAACAATTTTTAAAGTTTAAACTTTTGTTTTCTTTGATTTGATTTGTTATTAGGCAGAGGGAAGATATTATTGCTAGTTTTTTTGCTTTATAAATTCATAGTTAACATCGCAAAACTTGTTTTGTTATAAATATAGATATAACGCATTTTTTTTTCATTTATATGTATTATAATAATCAACTTTTTTTAGAGCAGAACAGTCCATCAAGGTCTGTCGTGAAAAAGAAAGCATGATGAGTAGCTAATTGGTTCACCCATGTTACTTTTTGCTTCAATCCAGGCTTTTTGTTTCTAGGATTCAGATGTTTGCATTCTAGTTTAGGAATCCTTTTTAGTAGATTAATAGTCTTGGTCTTGGCCAAGAGTATAATGATTTCCCCAATTGCAGGATTCAGTCAGAGCTCTAAGCTTCTCAAGAGTCCGGTGCTTTCTACGCGGTTTGGATCTGAAGACCTACCTAATGCTGTTTTTACTTGTACCTACGTTTGTGCTTGTTATTTATGTACATGGGCAGAAGATATCATACTTCCTGCGCCCCTTTGGGAATCGCCACCCAAGCAATTTCATGATATCCCCCACTACTATCATGAGAATGTTTCAATGGAGAATTTGTGTAAACTTCATGGTTGGGGAATTCGGGATTACCCAAGGCGGGTGTATGATGCGATTCTCTTCAGTAATGAGTTGGATATACTTACAATAAGATGGAGAGAATTGTACCCTTACATTACACAGTTTGTTCTGTTCGAGTCGAATTCAACCTTCACTGGGAAACCAAAGCCTCTGGTTTTTGCCAGTCATCGAGATCAATTCAAATTTGTGGAATCAAGGCTGACTTATGGGACTCTAGGAGGAAGATTTAAGAAAGGTGAGAACCCATTCTACGAGGAAGGATATCAAAGATTTGCACTGGATGGATTGCTCAAGTATGCAGGGATTTCTGATGATGATTTGCTAATCATGTCGGATGTGGATGAGATACCAAGCAGACACACCATCAACCTACTAAGGTGGTGTGATGACATTCCTCCAATTCTTCACCTGCGAATGAAGAACTACCTATATTCTTTTGAGTTCCTTGTGGACAACAATAGCTGGAGGGCTTCAGTGCATAGGTATCAATCAGGCAGGACAAGATATGCCCATTATCGGCAGTCAGATAAACTTTTGGCAGATGCAGGATGGCATTGTAGTTTTTGTTTCCGACATATCAATGAATTCAAATTCAAGATGAAAGCATATAGCCACTTCGATAGGGTGAGATTTCCACGCTTCTTGAACCCAAAAAGGATTCAGAAAATAATATGTACGGGGGCTGATCTATTTGATATGCTTCCAGAGGAGTATACATTCAAGGAAATCATAGCCAAAATGGGACCTGTTGCTCATTCCTTCTCAGCTGTACATCTTCCTTCATACTTATTAGAGAATGCTGAAAAGTACAAGTTTCTTTTGCCTGGAAATTGCAACAGGGAATAACTAACCATCTGAGCTCTGGTTGGTTCTTTTTCCCCATGTATAGGGACGACCTTTGTGGGTTATGAAAGGTTGAATCGAAGAGTGAATAATGTGCTTCTCCCCTGGAATTACTGTTCTACGTATCTAGATTAACTATCATTCTTTAGTAGCACTCAGAGTTGCTATTGGATTTCTGGAGCCTTGTATATTTTCTAGTAGTAATAGCGGACAGTCATTTTTGGGAGAATCAGAGTACATCAGATGCATGGCATTGCATGATACTCATTCGGCTTGTTGGCAGTATGATGTGTTTGTCATAGTATACGATCGAATCTGAGTTTTCAGGATTATATCTATGTTGAGGAGCACTTTTCTTTTTCGAGACTACTCAATCAGATATCCTCTTGATCAATTAATTTGTATCATCCACGCTGATATGCTAATGATACTAATGCTTGACTCTAGCTGGTTTCTATTAGTCTTGATTTGTCAAAAATGTCTTGTTGACTCCCTGTTTTGAATATTTCGGTGTATTATCTATTTGCATGACTCTGTATTGAGGAGGATTGAAAGGGTAGGAAACAAGAATTTCATGGGGTAGCCCTAAGCAAACATTGTTAACATGAGTCGAATGTTTTCATCATTATGTTTCGGCCAATGGAATCATCTTCGTTTGCCATGCACAAAACGACATGAAGTCCAGTTGCTTGAATGTTTCAAAGGATTTTCGCGCGGAATCAGCCCTTTTAGGCATCTATGTTGCATCACTATGTAACATATGCTAAGGATGTCAAAATTTGGCTAATCATATGCACAAACTTGTTTTGCTCCTCGAGATAGAACTAGCATATGTTGACATTGACAGAATGAGGTGTTTCAAGACAAAGCCTTCTTAAAAAAGTAGTGGGTCGTCTCTGATTATTGAGTTATTAGGGTACACAGTCATGTGCTTTCATTTGTATGACATGATTGAGCTCATTCCATAAGTGCACCTCCGTTTGGAAACCTAATAAGCGTATGATCGTTTAATTTGGTTTTTGGATCTTTTTTTCTGTATCATCTAGGCATAGTTTAAATTTGATTGCATGACTTTGGCTTTTTGATCTAGTTTTCTGTATCATCTTGGCATAGTTTAAGTGCAGGGAGGGTAGAAATCAGCAGATATGTATTTTCATTTATTTATTTATTGTGAAGGGTTAAAAGTGGATATAGGTTATCACTATAATTGTTCAATATGAAAGTTTAAACTCATAAACATGGTATAAGATATATTAATATACGATAATTCTCAATGCTTGTGGATTTAGATTTTGACTAAGGTCTATTATTAGATACAAACTCAGAGCTCTTCATAGTTGCTTTAATACCATGTTTGAGTTACCATTACAATCATTCGGCAACACTCACATTGGATATGGTATGGATGATATTTATTATATGAAAATTAGCTTTTCCATACTCACATAGGATGTTAATGATAAGTGAACTAGGATTAATGTCACTAATAATACTTGAACTTTGATAAAATATGTAATTAGATATTTGAACTTTGATATAACATATAATTAGATATTTGAACTTTAAAATTGATCAATTTAATACCTGAAAAACTTTGAAATCGATCAATTTATTACCTAAAAAAGCTTTTCGTGTATACCAATAGTATTTTTATTAAGTTTTTTTATGTACTAAATCAATCTTTTCAAAGTTCAGTTAGCTAACTGTATATTTTGCCAAAGTTATTCTAGATCTTGTGATTTAAATGCATGTCAATTGAACAAGTTAGGCTTATAAGTTAAAATAGAGACAAATCTTATTAGTTTGCCCAATGTGCAGTTGCTCATCCTATTTGGATGATTCTAAGTCTAGCTGGCTATGACTCATTATTGCCTACAGACAATACCACAATAATTTATCCTGACGGAGTCCACAATCTAATCCAAGCACCAACCAGAGACACCTCTCTCTGTCTATGATGGAGGAGGTGATAAAACAAATAGCATAGGGCTTCAACAAGACTAGGTGAACTTTGACAACTAGGAAACATTCTTTTTAATCAATATTCCAAAAGCATAGACGACACGGTTTAAAGCTTTAGTATCGTGAGTTTGAAAATGGAATACAATTACAATGTAATGAGAGGATCTCTTTTGTAAATTGCAGGGAAACACTACAAATATTCTAGTGTATTTTGTTAAAATATGATAATGTTAAAGGCAATGGCTTTTGTCCTTTTCCCCCTCTTTCTTTCTTCGCTTTGTATTGTTTCAATTAATGTATTTATCAAAATAAGATATCACAATGTGTAAATATAAGTACATATACTTTTACTTTATAAAATTAAAAATAAAATTTTAATTAATATTGGATTTTATATTAAAATTTACCTATTTTTTCATTGACTTTCTATACCTTCAATACATTGATTTACTATTCGATTAAATTTTTTTAAACATATTTTATGATACTTGAACTAAATTTATCTATTCTTATTAGGGTCTATTTGTTTTATCATCATTTAGTCATTTTGTCATCTTATTTCTATCATTTTCAAATAGATGTTTATAAAAAATACATACAGATGAAAAATAAACATTTTTTACTTATAAAAAGATTAAACAGATCCAATATTGATATGATACAAATGAAAATCAACAATTCAAATGGGCCCATAACTAACATGAAAACCTAATTTGATTGCATCTTGATATCTATATATGATGGGTTGAACAATAATTATTATTTTAATAAAATATTACAAAAATATGAATTTTGGGGTCTATTTGTTTGTTGACAATTACAGATACAAACACTTTTTTTCAAACTTTTTTTCTAACAAATTATTTATAAAAAATTAGATACAAATAAAAAAATTGACAGTTCTCGTTAAAAGATCAAATATGGATAAAATATAAATGTAAATAGGACATATTTATATATATCATTTTGAAAAAGATACAAATACAGATGCAGATGAAAAATAGACCATGCAAACGGACCCTATAGAAAAAAAAAATCCCATAAATATAGCACTTAAAATTGTATTTTGGAAACATGAATTCTTTCAAGACACGGTTTTGACCTAATAAAAATTGCAGCACTTGCTGCATGTCCAAATTAGTCAAAACAATTTTACATTATTTAAATCTATATATACAAATAAAAGGCAAGTTGTATCACATACATACAACAATTCCAAATAGTAATTTAAACCTCTCCACTCAAACACCATTGCATAACAACTCCAGCCTCCATTACATCTGTTAAAAACTCCTAATATCCCAATTTTAAACTATACAAATTTCAAGCTCCCAGCATCTCGATCCTGGTCGCAATGTGTACCGGCCAACTCCTTGTAGGTTCGGTAAGAGGAGGAAGAACATCAGATATGGACTAGGTTTTGCAATTTGTCAGCAAACACCTGTTAGTTTATTGTTATCATTAGACTAGTATTATAAAGATCAATAGAAATTTTCTATTGTTAGGAAATTTTAAGACATAATAACTTCATTTTACTTAGGTTATCAAGCACTTGACCATATAATAGATTAAATTGTTGTTTGTAGGTGATATTATTGGGTGACCGAATGATCGGTAGGTTTACCAATCTTCTGATATCACAAGAAAAGATTTCTCTTGTTCACCTATATAAATGTGTTGTGTTTACCTTATAGTTTAATACAATCGGAGAAAAAGAAAACCATGACCAAGAAAACAATAAAACTTTTCCTATGCACACTCTTAATCCAATTTAATTTAATTACTTTCTTTATTAATTTTATAGATTGTTCAATATTCATTATTGGGCATGTATTAATCTCTCATCTTTATGAATTAATACTACAATTTGTGGTTATGCAATACTTCAAGTTAAACAATTTCATACCATTAATTTCAAAACCAGCCCCCATCAACTTCAATATATGCACTAGCATACTACTAGATGGTGCTCTCATCCGTATCCTCTAGTACATGTTGAAATTGTCCTTAAACCATAACAATTTCTACCATGCTCTCTGTTTTTCATGTGTTGGTGGCCTAGCACAAAGAAGTTGGTGGTGCACATATGCTTAGCTTAAGTGCATACTACCATTGACTACTAGCCTAGTCACTGGTAGACCAATCAAGAAGGAGGTGTGTAGCAAAATAATAGTAATCTCCTTGTCAGGAAGTAGATCATGTGTGCCTCTATCGTCATTCATTGCTTTACGGGTTGTAATCAAATGCTAATAAAGTTGTATGAAAGACAAGTGTGTGACTCTAAGAAAGCCTAATTGCTCCCGATATGGTCATGTAAATGAAGAAGAAAAGAAGTGGCATTTGACTTATCTTCACACCTAAATCGTATTGTTGGAATCTGTAACAGATTCTTGTACTTAAATGTTAATGAATGAATATTTGACTATACATTTATTATTCATTCATTATACATTTGACAATTATAATTCAGGCTTTTAAATGATATTAATACATGATATTATTTACTAGGTCAAATCATGTATTAATGATATTAATGGCAATTTATTTTCGTCATTAATATCCTGCATCATTTTTATATAAATATGGGTTTATGGTTGTTTGAAATTTAGAGCATCCATTTGTGGTTCTCTCAAGAACTATTGTACTCTTTCTTTAACATATAGCTTCATTGTTCGCTTACTATCATTATTTTTTCATATCTGATCATAACAAGTCGTATCAGAGCCCAGGTTTTGGATTTTTTGTGTTTCTTCTACAATGGCAACAGTGAAGTATGATATTCCTTTGTTAGATCGCAATACCAGATTTTCTTGGAAGAGGTGGAGAATGTTTTGTTGAAGATTGGAATTCGCCGCTAATTTATACCCTTTAGGGGTTTTGTGGTATGTTGAAGATTGGAGTTTGTGTTTTTTACTCCAAATTTATGTCATGGTGGAGATTGTTGGAGTTTGTGACCCAATTTTGTAACCGATTCTCATAGTTAATGAATGAATATTTGATTGTATTTATTATTCATTCATTATACATTTAACGGTCATAATTTAGGCCTTAAATGATATTAATACATGATATTAGTTATGGGTCAAATCATGTATTAATGATATTAATGACAATTTATTTTCGCTATTAATATCCTGCATCATTTTTTAATATAAATATAGGTTTAGGGTTATGAGAAATTTAGAGATGTGGTTCTCTCAAGAACCTTTGTACTCCTTCTTTGACATATAGTGAATTCTCTCTCCTCTGCTCGTGGTTTTTCCTGATTTAGGTTTTCCACGTAAGAATCTTGTATGTTCTTTATTTTATTGCTTCATTTTTTGTTTATAGCCATTGTTTTGTCATATATGATCATAACAAGTGGTATCAGAGCCAAATATTTGGTTTTGTGTCTCTTCTACGATGGCAATAGTGAAGTATGACATTCCTTTGTTGGATCACAACACCAAATTTTCTTGGAAGAGGAGGAGCATGTTTTGTGTCGAAGATTGAAGTTCACTATTGATGTATTCCCTTCAGGGGTTATGTAGAAGAGGTGAAGGATGTTTTGCTTTTATGTCAAAGATTGGAGTTTGTGTTTTTTACTCCAATGTGGAGATTGTTGAAATCTATGATTCGATTTATGTAACCGATTCTCATAGTTAAATATTAATGAATGAATATTTGACTATACATTTATTATTAATTCATAATACATTTAACAGTCATAATTTAGGCTATTAAATGATATTAATATATGATATTGGTTATTGGGTCAAATAATATATTAATGATATTAATGGCAATTTGTTTTTGCCATTAACATCTTGCATTATTTTTATATAAATATGGGTTTGGGTTGTTTGAAATTTAGAGCAGCCATTTGTGGTTCGCTCAAGAATTATTGTACTCCTTCTTTAACATATAGTGAATTCTCTTTCCTATATATGTGGTTTTTTCCGATTTAGGTTTTCGCGTAAATCTATGTGTGTGCTTTATTTTCTTGCTTCATTTTTCGCTTACTGCCATTGTTTTGTCATATCCGATCATAACACGTATCATGAATTTAAATGCTATACTTGTGGCTTTCCAAAACTTTGGATTCTAGCGATTGTTTATTAAAATAACATTTTTCTTAACCCTTACCCACTCTCTATTAAACAACATAGAAGTCCAATTAGACTATAAATTGAATTTACCAGGAAAAAAAATAGATTTTTCTATCATTTATTCTTTTTATTCTTAAATCCTAAACTAGACACTCCAACCTTTTTTCCCCTGAAAGTCTTAGTACTTCAGTCACTTTTTATTATTCTATAATAATTTCTTTTAATTTTGAGGGCCGATCATTTACTTCGATTGAATTTTTCCATTACTAACTAGTACAATTGATTTTTTTTTCCTCTTTAATTCATCTTTTGTCAATGTCTTTAAGAGCTAAGTTTGCATCTAACCTTAGTTTTTTGGCCTTTTTAATTTGCTCCCCACCCTTGTTTTCTTCATATCTTTCTTGCTTCAAGCTTGTTCTAGATCTAACAGTTCTATTCAAAAGGAAATCTCTTATGGTTTAGTCGCTTTTTTTATGTACATCTTTATTTTTTTTTAATTTTTATCTCAATTGATATCCCAACATTTTATTTTTTCTTTTTTGTGTTCTTTTTTTATTTTTTAATTTGGTTTCGTGAACCCTTATTCTCCCCCATCGTCTTTTTGCTTTCGGTTGGACCGCTTTCATTGCCTTTTACTCTTGTTCCTCTAGCCGAATCTAGATTCCTCTCATCTTAAATTTTTCTGGTTTTCCTCTTTTTCTTGTCGTTCTTGTTTTTGGCTCGTGTTCGTACATGGTTTCTACTTTTGACATTGAATGTTTCATCCTTTCTTCGTCTTAGGTTTGTTTTGATCTAAAATTTCTTGAAATTTTCCTTAAAGGTCATTCGTTATATTTCTTTTTCAAGTTTGTTTTTCTCTCTTCGATTTCTTTCCATCATTTTCCGAGTTCTTTTCTCTACTTTTGCTTTTTATCTTTTTTCTAAAAGGGGGAGAGTGGGAAGTGGGGAGGAATTGGAGTTGTCATTTATTCTACTAGCGTGTCATACGAACAATTAAATTTGATCATTAAAATAAATGTTTGAGACATGTAGCACTTGTGTTTGTCAAATATTTGAGTAGATGGATGGATGTTGTAAAACAAAGTTAGAGGAGATAGTGTCCTTCACTTTGAAAGTTTAAATTAGATAGTGAAATTTGCACTCTAAAAGTTTACTTAGTTGATTAATTAAATAGTTAAAGTTTATATTTCACTTAATTTTACCTTACATGCATACTATAAATAAGCTTAAAGTTATATATATTGTTATGAGCTTGACTCGTGAGTAGGGGTGTGTAAAAATACCAAATGTTTGGGATAACCAAACCGAAACTGAAAAACTAATAAAAAAAATGGTTAACTGATCCATCAGTTTCGGTTTAGGATTGGAGTTTTTTTTTTTTTCTTAATTTTTGGTTTCGGTTTATAGAATCAAAAACCGATGGTTTCGGTTAACTATCCATATTTATATATATAATTTTTAATATATTTATAAAATTATTTTCTTAAAAATATAAATAGTTAGATATTATAACTTATTGTGTGTACTTGTATTGACTATTGAGTATGCAAAATTTGCAATTAAATAGTCATGACAATATAGGAGCTAGCCATTATTGAATTCTTAACATGTTAATTTGTGAATAGTCGTAACAAGAAACATTAAAAAGTTATATCTAGCTCTTCGGATTATATATATATGTGTGTATATAACTTAGCTCATAATAATTATATACATTTGAAAGTTGTGGGCCCTACGATAATTGCCTTTATGCTATGCCAAATAGAATCATTTCCCTAATGATCCAAAATATCGTGTCCATGCAAAATTTATCATAGAAAAACTTCCACCAAGCAATTGAACCTTGATAATAAAGTTCTTACCGACAAGTATAATAATGCCATTTGAATAACACATTTTACCTTTATAGTTGACTAAAATAAGCCAATATGTATATGCTTAAAAACCATTTAAATAGTCGAATATAATTCAATCATAGTTAACTGTAAATTTTACATAATCATTATGTTGAATGATTAAAAACCAAAGACAAAAAAAATTAACAGAAAAAATGGTTAATCATTAAGGCGGTTTATCTTTTGTAATGAATTGGTTTAGGATCAATATATTAAAAGACTGTTCATTACTACTAGGTTTAAAAAATAGGATCACGGACCGGTTAACCGAACCGTAAATACCCTTACTTGTGAGTTAGATGACACTGTCTAACTAGTCTGGTTCTTTTATTAGGATGACTCAGGGAGATTTGGTTTGGTGGGCTTAGAACATGGATTATTGGACTGCTATGCCGCATCCAACTTTTCTGAAGTATGCTCACATACACAGGAGATGACTAGTAGTCTTGGCCCATGAAAAGCTCATTCAAGATAACTATGAATTGAGCTTGCTTCATCTCATTCATCAATTGTCGAGATGATCTAACATCATTATCATACCAAGTGCCTATAAATACTTAATCACGTCTTCTTCATTTTATAACTTTTGGGGAGGGAAGACAAACAACATTTCCTAGAGAAGGTACTATTCACAAAGATCAAGCATGGCAACTCAAGTTTGTGTGACTATTCTAATTGCCTAAGAACTATAAGGTTGATATGCAATATCTACTAAAGCTCTTACTTGACACTCTAAGTCATCATATCATTAAGTGTTATCTTCTCAGCAGCACTTTTAAGTCATGTGCAAGGCAGGACATCCATGTAACGTGTGCGTGATTATACCAAGAAAGCCTCACATCTACACTTACATTGTATTCGGCAACTTTGTGAAGAGTGGAAGTGAACATAAAAGTGCGAAACAAAAAAAAGAAAAGAGTGGGCATAGAATGAAGTGGAGTTTTTATTTTGTATTTAGTAATTTAAGAAGGCAATGAGAAAAAAGAAAGAGAAATAGAATTAGTAATTGATAAAAATATCCCTAAATTATTTTTATGACATATTAGTAAAAGGGTCATATTTATAATTGTCTTTTTTTTTTTTTTTGAACAATTTATAATTGTCTTTCTTTTCAGCATTTTCCACTTATTTTCTTTCCGAAATTGTAGAAGAAAAAATGGCTTAAAAAATGGAAAACTATCCACTCATTACTTCTTTAATAGACATTTCCACTTTATACTTAATTATTAAACATTATCTTTCTTTCATCTCCACATATTTCATCTCACTTTGCTGCTTTGCGCTCATCCAAACATAGTGTTAAAGTTTGTAAGAATGCAATTCAAACATGATCCCCCCCAAATGGGAATTTATGGCATCTGGTTCCAAGCAGAGGCAGGTTTCCAGGTTGGTTTGTGACTTTTAAGCATTGGTAAAGAGATCAATTTTAGGCTTCGTGGTTGTTTCCTAAGTTTGATTAGCTGCCCAACATAAGATCCTTTCACACTTTCTTTTGGGCTTGATTTTCCTTAAGATGGAAAGTCACCTTAAAAGCCATGTCTTTAATGATTCTTATTCCCTTAAGATTTCAGCAACGGTTGTCTTGTCTAGCATCAGATTCCATATGACCATTAGCTATATATATCTGCATCCAATGCAACTCATAAATCAAAATATCAGAACCAAACAAAAACAAAAAAAAAAAAGGAAAAATCCATTTCTCAAGCCAATTTAGTTACATTTACAATTCATATGGCTTTTACTAGCTCCTATCACCATGGCCAACTCCATAAGCCTCAAAAGCGCTCTGATTTCCTTCAGGTTCCACAACAAGATGAAGATGTCGACGATGGTCGAGGCAAGAAGCCCCACCAAGCTCCTCCGCGGAGGAGGAACAACAACAACAACCGCGTGACGGGGGACGAGGATCATCCTTCAGATCATTCGCATGCCCAGATCCAGCCACGTTTTGAAGGAAAAGGCATCAACAAAGAAGCTGACGGGTTCATTAAAACATATGGCTATAAGCACCAGCATCCATCTGGAAGCAGCACTTGGAATGACCATGATTATAATCAAGAAGAAGCTGATGTTGATGGAAAAGCAGAGGATTTTATTAAGATGGAACATAAGAAATTCGGATTGATCAAAAGTTACTAAGCACCTATGATTTCTAGGTGTAACTATGTTTACTAAAATATGAAAGAATAAATTTTGTACTGGTAATCTTACTTTGATGTTCATAGATTAATCACCAGGCATTGATTCCATATTTCATTGTGCTTGCTATCATCATTATTGTATTTGATATTGATGTAATTAAAGTGTTTGATATGAACTTGAACTTGAAATATTTGAAAAAAGATTTTTAACTTGTCCTAATCTCATGGTCACTAAGGATAAAACATGTCTTAGTTAGACCAGCACAAATGTTGATACCGACGAGATTTATTATTATTATTTCTATCAGTTATGATAAGTATCAATAAATGAATTTTCAATAAGAAAATGAATTTCATTCTAAATATGCCAAATTCGTATGAATGAAATTCCAATGTCACCATCCTAAAGCAAAAGGATTTGGTTCCAACCTATAAGCCATCTGTCTTTGTGATGAGTCCTAGTTGAAACCTAGAGTGCTAGTGAGAGCGGTGCAAATATAGACTTCTGTGCTTTTTCATTTTTCATTTTTCATTTTTCTTATTAGTACAGATATTATTTTCGTAAAAAGAATAGTTTAGTGAAGCAGCTGAATTGGATAGTTCATTCAAATCTCATTTTTTCTAAATATTCTTTTATTAAGCGAAAACTTATGCTATAAGAAAATTGAGTTTTAAAGACAGAAATTTTGTATCTAAAAATAAATTTATGTAACAAAAATCATCATCATTGATTAATTTTATAAAAATATGACTTCTTTTATTATTTTTTATCGTAAAATTTTTATCTCTAATGGTTAATTTTCTTATAATGTTATAGCATATAGGTTGTAAAACGGGCCAATCTATTGAAAAACCTAAGAAGAAGAAAAATAAATGAAAGAAAAGTTAATTTTCGATCTAAAGACTGACCAAACCCTAGGGAAAAAAGCAAGCAAACCTCCCCTGGTTGATCAATCCTTCTCGGCCTTAGATCTACAACCTAACTCCTTTATACTTAGGTTGATGGCCTCTACCCTTAAGTAGGTGGGGTTACTGTTTTTAATACCTTTTATGGGTATAGAATAATTAGAGTAAGATAGCAAATTAAACAAGTAAAATTTTGGTTAAATGTAAAATTTAGTAGTTTTACTGTTTCATAATTTATAGTCGCATCTTTGAGTTTAAGTATCGTGGGCCAAGGAATTGGATTAGTGTTATAGTTCTACCAGTTCACCGTGGTTTAGTGGCCCGCCACTGTGGAAAACAAATTAAAATTTGTCAGAATGGGGGATCAAAAGGGCAAGCAAATGCATAAAACAACAAGAAAGGGGTAGTAATCGGAATACATATTCTTTGATTATGGTTATGTTTGCTTTTTTTATTTAAAAAATAGATACAAATAGAAATAGCTATTTTTATTTATAAATAAATTAAACAGTTAAATAAATTAAACAAATAAGATATAGATAAAATATAGATATAAATAAAATATAGATAAAAATCAGACAATCCAATCGATCGTAATAAAATTTTTCATTTTTAATATATATATATATATATATATATAATTTTACAGAAAAGTGTAAACCGTAAAGTCACCGTAGTGATCATTTTATATGAACAATTTCTTGATATTCACTGTTTCTAAAATGGCAAATAAATAACGAACATACATTGTACATTGGTATTTATATAAAAGGGTGCTTAATAGGATAATCATTTAAATAAAAGAAAATATTAAATTTATTATTTTATTAATACATGTTTTATAAAACCATTTATGTGCTTGTATGCGAACATAGCTTCCATATTACACACCTATTTTCTCGTATATTTTTCCAATAGACTTTCACCATCTCATTAAAATAGTTTCCAGGTATAACTCTTTAACATAATTTTATATTCTATAATCACTAAAAACACCAATTATATACTTTAAATCACACTTACATATTTGTAAATATTTACAATTTCCTATAAAATTTTTATAATTATATTTTAAAACTAACATGTGTGCGATACACAGATCAAACACTTAACAAAAGTTATAACAATTTTATGAAAAGAGATCGAACATTTTAGCAGGTTATAATAGACATATGAACAGATATTTGTCATGAAGATATAAGTAAATTTGCTATTTCTGTTTAAATATATAAATACTTATACATATATATATATGTATAGACTTCAAATCAAAATTCATAATAGTACCGGATTTTGACTAGTTTAATATCTACATGAAAACACAAAACGATGATAACTGAACTTATAGAATTCAATCTTGAGCCCCGCTGAAGTATTGCCGGTTGTCGTGTATAATGCATATATAAAATTCATAGCACACTAACAACATGTTCATATAAGCTATTCGTTTTTTCTCCTTATTCGTCGTAAAGCTGCTATTATAAAATTTACTTAAGGGGATGATAATTCATAATAAATTATTATTACGTAAAATATTTACATCCTTATAAATTACTATTTAATATTTTATTTTTCTATTTTATCATAAATATTCCTGTTTGAAAAATATCATTTATATAATTATCTTTTTTTTTGTAATAAATATAAAAAATATTATAGATATTTTACTTATTATTTTAATAATTACTTATTTTACTTTTTATGCCAATGAATATAGTAATAACTCTTACAACTCTATTATATTTTCTTTAAATTGGAATTTCATTCTTCCCTCTTTCTATATATATGATTGTTTTGCTCTAATTGTTTTTGGCCTGTCCATGTCACACTAATTAATGAAATGAAATTTTATATACTAAATCCATCATTGTAACCGAGTACATTTTTAGTGCAACAACATCATTTCAATACTGCACTGCCAGAGATACCGTTATCGAAAGAAATGAAGCAGGTCTCGATTATTTACTAAATTAAGTAGGTCTTGATTATTTACTAAATTCATCATTGTAATAAAATAGGTTTTAGTATAGCGACATCACTTCAATCTGCACTTGTACTCTCAAACGAGAAATACCCGGAAAGGAAAAAATTAAGTAGGTCTCCATTATTTTCAATTTGATTTTTTCTTTCCTACTTGTTTATCGAGATACTAGGAGCAAATGGACTAGGATGAAGCAAATTTGGCAGAGATCAACCAGCTACACTACTATATAATGAGAAATTCGGGGCTTTCTTTTCATTAGTATCAGCCATGCAAACTCCACAGTATGTAAATATACATCACTTTATTTCTCGTCTTTGGAACCCAGTTTTCTAAATATTTAAAGAATGTGCTTCAAAAAAATAGATTCAATTACTCGTCTCAGGAGACCAAAACAACTAAAACACTAAAACAACAACATAGTATCATCCTCGTACGTTTCATGATACTAATACTAATAATAATTTGTCTAATGTTTGGAACGACATAGTGGACAAGTGTTACATCGACTATGAAACCACTTCTCTAAGCAATCCTTATGAAAGTAATGCTTGCAATTCAATAACTCACTCACTTCCTCATCTTCTTCAAACTTACACAGACACACACAACAACACTCCATTCTCTCATCACCATCACCATCACCACCATTACTACTACTCCTAATCCTACTCCTCAACAAACGCTTGTAACGGCTGATCGAAACCCTTCTTGGTTTCTCATTTTCACCCCCACAAAGTTCCGAATTCGCAAACAACTCACCCGAGTTTTCGAAATCATTATCATTAGCACCCCCCCTAAGTTGGAACATCAAGGAGTTCACGTACCTGACCAACCTAGCCACCAAGAACACCATTTGCATTACTAGAACCTGCACTGCACCTTCAAATGCATTGATAGGAAAAATAGAGAGACCCATTACTAGGATAACCCCAAGAAGCGCCCTGGCATATCAAAACGTTTGTGGAGGTGGTGGGTGGGAAATTTTCTACGAGTCGGTTTTTGCTTTGCTTGCTTGCTTGCTTGCACGAAACAGCACAAGATCCACTCGGTTCCAAGATTATTGCTGAATGATGTAATTATAACAACGAGGGGGGCGGGGGGTCATTGGAGTTACACGTGTTCGACCACGTGTGAGGTTTAGAAGGGAAGGTGAGTGATATTTTCGAAGCAGAAGGAGAGTAGTCAAGGGACCACGTGTTGTAAGTGACAACGTTTGCGAAGACACAGGAAGTTGGTTGGAATTCCTAATGGGTTTGGCGGTGCAAAATTAGCAAGATGGATGCACTAACACCTTTAATCCTTCCTTTCAATTATGTGAGATTGTTTATTTAAATATATAGTTACACAAATCTCATTAAGTTATGGTTGGATATTAATATTCAAGGTAAATGTTACAAATAATATCTAAATTTTAACCAAAAAAACTATAATTATGTATCTGCAATTTAAAATTAATTTATTTATTATATGAAATAATTTTTTATGCATACTAATAATATTTTCATCAAGTTTTTCAGGTATTATTGATTGATTTTAAAGTTTTTTAGATATTAAAGTGATTAATTTCAAAATTTAAGTACTGAATTATTGATTATTTTCAAAGTTTAGGTATCCAATTGTATATTTTATTAAAGTTCAAGTACCATTTGTGACATTATCCATAATATATATTATATTTTGCAGAGAAGGATAGAATTAGTCTAAATCACACACACACACGTAAATCTTTGTAACTATATTTTAAATTAATATTTATGTAATGTACGGATTGGGCTCTTAATTAATTACTAGCAAACACTGTACTTGCAATGCATATGAATACATTAAATATGATATCATAAAATCACTTATTTTAAATCAAACTATATATATGTAACAAATGATTGAAGAAATATGCATGAACAATATGCAAATTGTGTGAAAGCAAGTTATATAACCGAAGTTGATGTCCAGGAAAGACAATTCACATAATGCCTGAAAAATTATGTTCAAGTATTTGCAAACTTGATGATGATGATGATACTACCTTGATGAAGATTCGATCACACAACACCCATAACCTTGATTCAAGTTCCTGAAGGAATGATTATGCGTAATAGAACCAAGAAGCTTCGAGGAGAATTTCAAGGATTCATGCAAAAGTTTCTTAAAGATCATTCAAAGCTCACTCAAATTTATTTGAAATCGGAAGTGAAGATCTTTATTTGTGGTTTATGTAATGTAGAAGGAGAGGGCAACATGACAAATGAACTGGAACAAGGATGGACTTCAAAACTTATCCAAGGATGACAAAAATGAATCAGCACAGCTGGCCTTAAATTGTGGAACAGCCGGCCATCTTTTAGACCTTGTCAGACCTGTGCGCTGCCTCTCAACACCATAGGCTTTCAGCCGACGTGGGCAATGATTAGAATTGAAATTTTAAACGCTGGTTGTAATGCCATCAGTGTATTGATCCAAAGCTATCATCATAGAAATTTAAATCACCAGTTTTCTTTTTTTGCAAGAAATTTGAGTTCATTTTGGCTTTCTGGTTTTTCTTTGTTTTTTTTACATATATCCTTGTATGGGTTTTGTAAAAAGCATATTAGAATACATTTTTTATTGTGAAATACAATTTTGAGAGAAATCCTTTCTCTTTTAGTTCTTTTTAGAACTTGTGAATTTCTTCAAGAATTTGAATTCTTGTTGAGTTCTTCATTATACCAAGGTTCTAGGTCGGTATATCTAACAGGGCCACGATCATCATATCAATGTTCTTTGGTTACTTAACCATAGGTCGAGGTCAATTACACCCAATTATACTAAGGTTTGTGAGATTTCATAATTGATTCTGAATATTTCATTGGGTCAAGGTCTGCAATTTGATTCTTAGAGTCCGGAAAATTCAAGATCTGTGCCAAGCACACATCATAGCTTCTTTTGTATATGTATAATTGTGGAAAGATATGAGTTTTAACTTGAAACTAAGTTACATAACTATCTTGATATGGTAGAAGTATGGTGTAAATCAACCACGCAGTTCACAAAATACTTAGATTTGACTTAGTAGCACCTTAAACTTAAGGGCACTTATAACCCGTCATAAGTCTATATAGAATATGGACACGCAAAGGCTTAAAACCTGATAATGCTTCAATGTGTACCTTTAATATGAATGCAACAAGCAATCATTTAATTATCTTTATTCTTTTAGCCTAGCATCTAACAAATGGATAACTCTGTATCCCAAAACATACATTACTATTTACATACATATATAGATGATGTTGGGTACTTTCTAATATCATGAGTCTAAAAACTAAATATTAGGTGCTCCACAATATTCCCGAAATCGAAACACCTAGATCTACTCAAATCATTTTGATGTGCAACTCCATTCCCGAACAATGCCACACATGGATCATTTGGATGTTGTGATAATAGCGTAGATACTCTCCACGTATTACGAGCAATCATGCAAAAACATCACACACATTATTAAGCTGGACAATTAATTATCCATTTAAGTTGTTATTGTAAACATGCACAAGCAACAAACATAGTATACACGTACCTAGATCGTTAACTTAACTTAATCCAACTACTAGATCATTTTAACCTGGATTTTACAACATATAAAAGTATTTAGATTTGTTTACATTTCCTCATTTATTGCTAAATAACATTCCCTAAAATCTTCACTCCTACTCTACTATAGACATAGATATTTGTATAAGATATTTGCATATATATATATTATATTGAGATTTTAAATTGTAATAATGAAAATAAGGAAATAAGGAAAATAGTATATACTTGATAGTAACAAGGCTTAAGGCTTTTAAAGTAGTAATAAATCTTGAAGAAATAAGTTGAACAAGTTTAAGTATTTTTTAGAAGGATAAATCAAGTTTTGAAAAAGTTATGTTGTACATAAGCTTCAAAATAAGCTGTGTACAAGGTTATACAAAAAGCCCATCGTACATGACCTTCAACTCGAGCTGTGTAGGAGGGCATGTAAAAAGCTATTTGGAGGTAGAAATGTATTCTTCATTGTACATGACCTTCAACACAAGCTATGTAAAGAGGTCGTGTAGAAAGCCAATTGAGGATAGAACATAAACACCATCGTACACAACCTTCTACATAGGCCGTATAGGAAGTCGTGTAGAACCAAACAAAGGTTATTCACGAATTTTAAAAAGTTTCAATTTTTGTTCATTCCCAACATTAAAAACACAGCTAGAAATCCAAATTCAACCCTTCTTCAAAGCCCAAACACCCATTTTAACAAATCTTGTAAATAAAGATTGAACCTTTCATCAAAAAACTTATTACAAAAGTCTATAAATTAATCTAATCCCTAAAAAACAAATATTTTATATGATCATTCACCCTTTTCTTGAATCTTACAATTTAAAATCATAACTTTTGCGAAGAACTCATGCTACCTAGTTACAAATTCTATCAATCTTGCACATTCTCACTTCCCATGTCCTTCTCCATAAAAGATTTATCAAGAGTTCTCCCAAGAAAAAACATTATTTTATGTCAAATCTTGGTGTCAACACTAAAGTGCCAAAATCCTATAATTTGATATTTGTTTTGCCAGAATTTGCATAAAATGTAGAGAAATTTCACTTACTACAAAGATTCTTTAATTATTCTTCAAGAATTCACATTATTATTGGGAATGGAAACGGAATTTTTTTTTTTTTTTGTAGTACACTAAAAGAATGCAGAAAAGTGAAGACGATTATCTTTCTTATTTTTTTATACGTTAGATAACTAAGGTATCTTTTGAAATTTATTACCAGCAACAATTTTGTCTTTGTTATAAAATTAAAAATACTTCTTCATCCTTCATTATAAATGCATTTCTTTAGGATATTCGATTCTTCCCCTTACCCCATAAACTTTCATTCTCAAAACTTTCCTGAATCACTTAATTTTTTAATCTGCACTTCCATTTGCTATTCCAATATTTAGGTTGTTTTCCATTCAATGATTAGTTCCTTATACTTGAAACAACTATTTTCATAACTTACTCCTTAGCTTCTTCACATGATTGTTTTCCATTCAATATTTAGCGTCTTAAATGTAATTAAATTGTCAAAATGCATGGGGATTGGGACTTTGCATAATGTATGTTTATGAATAGTAATAAACATTTATATTCAAAGTGATAATTTTATTGGTTGATAATAGTTGTATAGTTTGGATTGATGAGTGTTTAAAATTGAGATGATCACCATATAACATGGACTAAAGCATAATGGACCTTAACTTAAACCGACATGCATTACATAACATCATAGTTACATTAGCATGGTATTGCATGTCACATGTTATATTTCGATTATGTGATAATGCTTGTTGAGTCCAGTGAATCTGGTTAAGGTTACTTTAGAGTTGTCAGCTTCACAGGAACTAAACAAGCTTCGGAGGAGGTCAGCTATGTTGGAGTTCACTATAAAGTATTAATACTTAGTGGAATTTTCAAGTTCTAAATGAAGTGGAGAGTACATGTTATAACTATTTATAAATAGTAAATGATTTGAAAGAGTTCTCCTTCTTTAGTTTTAAAATTTTCATGGGCATGAATTACTTAATTAATCCTTCAATCAATTGGGAAGATGTAAATCCCCAAAGGTTTGGAATTAAGTTATCTAGACATGTTTGTTACATATGTTTATTGATGCATTGCACATGCTTTCTAATTAACCATGATCTAAGATCAATGGATGTAACATTTAAGTGATAACATAGTGGTTATAATAGTTCAAGTTATGTTTTATTTCTTTTCTTATAATTTCTTTGTATAAGTGTTCAGGTGAAGCCCTTGAAGACCATGGATGTAATATTTAAGTGATAACCTAGTCTTTATAATTTTGGCATCTTGGTTTATGACATATATATATATATATATATAATATCTTTCTTGTTCTAATCAACCTTTGATCTTATTTTATATGTTGACTTCATATGGGGCATGCTAGCTGTAAAATACTTATGTAACCCCCTAGAGACCTCAGTTGGTTACATGATGTACTATTACAAGTAAGTGCCCTCTAGGGTATGACAGGCCTCATTGCCTTTGTCACGGTTGTGATCGGCCAAAATTCTTGATTCCCAAGGAGATCATGGTCATGACCTCTATTCATGTCCCACTTCACTCTAAAGTGTGAACAAAAACTCCAAAAACATTCCATCCTTGATTTTAAACTTGATAAATACTCTAAAATACAACTTATCAATGTATAAAAACTTTTATAAACATATTACCTGCAATCAAATGATTTTTCTTATCTTCTTTCGCAAACAAAATCGCTGCTAGCAATAAGAGATTAGGGTTTTCTATTGATTTTTCCCCCAAATACAAACACCTTAACACCGAAAGCCCGAGTTAGAGAAAGAAACCTCTTAAGACTACTAAAAGACAAGAAAAGAAAGCAACTTATCTTGATTTCTAACCTCTTGAAGGTCATTCAATGGAGGTTCTCTCAAAAGGAGCGTTTCAGGGATTGAGGATCGTGGGTGTAAATACTGGGAAGAAAAAGCACATAGATAACGTATGGGAAGATGACGGAACAACCAATATGTAAATCAACTAAAAGCTTTGATTGTAAATATAAGCTACGTCATTTAATTATAGAGTTTTACTGTGAACTAAGAGATAGATTTAAGATCTCAAATAATATTTGCATTGCCCATGTACTCATAATTACATCAAAATAGTGTTTGGTAAAAGCTTTATAATTCTATTGCGATCTTTTAAATTAGTAGCAAAGAGTAGTATGACTCTATAGTCTTATTACATGAAATATCCTTAGGATATTAAGAAAATAATATAGTAATAATTTGGTAACATGAAATTTAGTTGGACAACTTAATAAATATAGAAAAAGTAATATTTACCAAACATCAAATGCTGTAAAAAAAGGCTAAAGTAAAAAAAAAAAAAAAAAAGAAGAAGAAAAGAAAGAAAGAAAGAAAGAAAGTGTAGGTGAGGGATTAGGTTAAAGTGACTACATACATATATCTTAAATCTTGTATTTCACATAGTCTTCAAAAAGTGACACGAAACAAAAATTGCTTTGAGAGAGAGATTGGGAGGAAAAACAAGCTATCTTGAAAAGGTTAAATGCACATGTGACATGTAGAAGAGTTATAAAACAATAACGTTACTATTCTTAAGGAAAGGTAACTTATTATTTGTTCTAAACCTTATTTAAAGTTGTATATAATGCTTAGATAGCATGATACTATTACCCTATTTCTCACTCATGTCAAATGGAGTGGAATTTTTGAGTAGATTTTAGCCATTAGAAACATCCATCGAGCGATCAATAGTCAAGACAAGTCATCTTGATAAGTCCTTCTATGCACTTCTTTTAAACTTAAACCTAATGAGAACCTATTCAAGTCCAAAAACCTCCATAAGGAATGTTAAGTGCCAATTAAATGGTCTAATGAACCCTATTGTAAGTGCACCATGATAACTTTCTCAAAATTCATACCAGATCATGGACTTAACTTCTTAAACCTTGTTATTAGCCCAAGAAACTAAGCTCAAGCTATCATTGAGCTTAAAGCCCAAAATCATGTAAATCCATTTTACCTAGGGATAGTAATTTGTGTCAACAAATCAAGTTTATTTTGTATCATAAAGACACAAATAACTAATTTATACTGCAACTCTACTTATTTATATCATAATCCTGTCTTCGTGATATGTATTGTTTCTCATTTCTTTTCTCTATAATTGTCTTTTAACTATGTTCGTATTGTGTCCCAAATTTTTTTGTCCTATAAGTAATTACTAACCTTAATTTTAGCCTTCTATGGTAAAATATAAGATTATTTGTAAATAGTATGTGAACATTGGAATTGAGTCATCTTTTACATGAAAGATGATGGCATAAACCATTTTTCATATGAAATCCTTATACTTATGTTAAATTAAATTTCATGTGAACTAGGTGCAAAATATGCGTTATTTGACAATGAATAATAAAAATAAAAATATCAATGTTGGTAGTTTGTATTGATGGACAAATTAGGACTCTAATGAAAAGTAGGCTAAGAATGGTAAATCTTATTACAATTTGCGACAAGCTAAACAACGTTATTGGAGTTTGTGGATAGGTTAAAGAAGGGTAAATCATATAAGAATATTGTGTAGCTTTGGGCTAGAAAGTGAATTTGTAGAATTGTAACATATTTTTCAACCTTAGTACAAATCAAGATAGAGTTGAGGAGATTTGCTCTACACTGTACATACCTACCACAAACAACATGGGTAAATATCTAGGTTAGCTTACCAAGTGGGGCAGGAATAAATCTAAAGCCCTCTGCTTTGTTAAAGACAAAATCAAGCAGAAGCTTAAAACTTGGAAAAGATGTATGTTATCCATAGCTGGAAGAGAAACTTTAATTAAGGCAGTTGTGGTGCATCCCATTGTATTCCATGAGCTGCTTCAAGTAGGGTTGTAAATGATTCAAATTGAGATATTATAGTGTTGAGCTTGAATTTAAATTCGACTCAAAGTTTCAAAGCTTGAGTTCGACCAACCTTCATATTTTAAACTCAAGTTCAGCTCAGATAAAATTATGTAATCTCAGGTTTGACTTGATTAAGTTCGTTTAAGCTCAACTTATTAAAAAAAAATTTAAATTCAAATTAAAATAATATTAATACATAAACTTGATTCAAATTTATTAATATTTATATCAACTCGAGGTCAATAGAGCTTGATTAAGCTCGTAAACCAGTCGAGCTAAAGATATAAAGTTCAATTTCGACTTAATAAACTATTCGAATAGTTTAGGCCCAAGTTCACTTCTACTATTTTTGAATCAAACTTGAGTAATGTCGAGTCGAACTCTGTTAATTTGTAAATCGGCTTAGTTCATTTTCACCCCTAGCCTTAAGTTCCCCAACAAATGGTACAAAGAAGTTAACCCATTGATCACTCAATTCTATGGGGCCAACAAATAAAGAGAGAAGATCTACTAGCAAAGCTGGGACAAAATCACCCTCCTAAAATCAAAAAGGTATTGAAGACCTCTACGACTTTGCTTGTGAAATTAGCCTGTAGGCTCTATTATAATCAAATGCCTTTAAGAGAACTTGTTGCAAGTCATATACTTCCTACGCGCTTCTTTTTTTGCAGGTTTCCAAGGAAACAAGAGACTGTTGGAGATGGTCCAGCATCCTTCAAGGCAAATACTTTCTCACCTAAGGAGCTCTTGGCAAGTAGGTGATGATCAATCCATGTTCATGGCCAAGAATAAATGGATACTTAACTTGAAGAACAATCTCCTAGTCTTCAAGCGTGATTATGAAAAATAGGAACTCAAAGTGGCTAATTTGATTCATCATTAATCGGGTTCTTGGAATGTTCATTAAATTAACGAATGATTTGAAAGAAAAATAGTGCAAGCCATTCTCAAGATCTCACTTCCCATTAATTCCACAACAAATGAGATTCTATGGCCACATGAAAAGAATGGTGTGTGTAGTGTAAGATCTGCCTATAATTTAATTAGGTATGCAGGGTCCCATCAGGATGCATTAGCTTCAAGTTCTCACTACATTAGGAATGACATTTGGAAACTAGTATGGTATGGTCCAAGTTTACCAAAGGTTAAACATTTCATTTGGAAGGCACTCAACAATGCTCTATCAACTTAAGCAAATTTGGCTAAAAGAAGGATAACAATTTCAGACAAATGTCACTTTCGTACAAAAGCTGAAACTGTAGAGCATCTCCTTTTAGGATGTCTTTAGACTAAACCAATTTGGTTTGCAACTTTAGGTTTGAGGATTCCTAATGAGCACATCACTAATCGAGGTAGGGAGTAGAAGAGATGCATTTGTGATGTTTGCACATATTTGTATTGTAATGTAGAGTATTTGGAAAGGTCGATGTAGCGGCTTTTTAGTAGAAAAAACCAAATGTTAGCTCTGTTATTGCAAGAGCTAATAATGCTTTAGCAGAGGTAGAGTTAATTGATAAAAGATTTGTTGAATCCTAAATGAGTCCTTGCACAACTGTATCAAGAATATCATACTAAATTATCTAAGCTTTGCATCAAATCATCTATCGGGTGCCCATCAACAGCAATAGGACACTCCTAATCCAACTTCATGTGGATCAATGTAGTGATTTTGTCAATGCAACTGGGAGCTTTCATCATGTGTTGCCTTCGTGCAAGGAACATGCTCAGATCAAATCTTTGCCCACAGCTCCTATTCCCTTATAGTAGAAACATAGCTATGATGAAAATGCCTTAGTGCAGGAAACAAGAGCAGATGGCTAGTGTCCACTAACAGAACAGATCATTAAACTCAATTGCGATGCCTCCGCGAATCCAAGTTTAAGGGAAGCAGCTATTGGACTAATAGCTTGAGATTTCAGAGGTATTCTCCATGGCGGATATAACATATGGCGGATATAACATATCTATGTCAGTATGTTGTGTTGGAATCTCTCATATATGCTAGCAACAAAGGTTGGTTAAAAGTTACGATTAAGACAGACTCAACCACTGTGCACCAAGCCATAACACATGCTATAGACACTGTCATATCTCTACAAGGTACCGTAGTTGCAACAATGCATTACGTAACCAACTAAAGCCTTTAAAAAGGTACATGATCATTGTACAAGTAACATGCCCCATAGCGTAGATAGATATAACATGATCAAAAGTTGTTTAAAACAAGAAAAACATTATATATATATATATATATATGTCATATATAAGAATAATTTTACAAAATTCTAAAACTATTACATGATAAATTACAAACTTTGTCTTCAAGGACTTCATTCATATGCTTACAATAAAAGAACTTCAAAAGATTACATTCCAAAAGCTTATACAATTGCAAACATTAATCTCTAAACTCCATTACAAAAGCAAAGCTTTATTTCAAATCTATAATTGAATAGCTCTACTTTCTATGCTAACTCCAACTCTTGGTCTTGGTCTTGTTTGGTTTTGGTTTTAGTCTTCCTTCTTATAGTCCTATAAATAACAGTCTAGTGGAGCGTGAGCAATAAGCTTAGTGAATAATCAAATCTTAATACAATTCAACCATAATCAAGCATATTTAATTATCAAACATATGCAATGTAACAATCAACAATATGGGACATGCATAGTTTGGATGACCAGAATCCAAATCCATGGAGATTTACGCCCTCTCTTAAGGTTGAAGGATCATTCAAGTAATTAATGCCCAAAGGAATCCAAAACTAAAGAAGGAAAATTCCTTTTCAAACCCATTTATTATTTATAGATAAATGTAAATATATACTCTCAACTTCATTTAAAACTTGGAAACTCCTCTAAGTATTATTCTAAAGCCAACTTCAACACAGGCGACATCCTTTAGTGTCTACTTAGTTCTTGTGAAGCTAAAACCCTATAGTAACCTTAACCAAATTCACTAGACTCATCAAGCATTACCACATAATAGAAATATTAATACATGACATGAATACTATGCTAATGCAAGTATGACATTGTGCAATGTCTGTCCAATTTAGTTAGTGGTCGAATGAGAGTAAGATTCAATTTCGTGGTGACCAATTAATTTCAAACAATCAATAATAGACATTTTACTAACAACCAATATCAAGCAATTAATTGTCACTTTTAACTTTAAAGGTTATCATTCATTCAAAAACACTTAACATACTATATTCCTCAATCCCCATACATTTCACCAAGTTCAATTATATTAATAAAATTATGTGCCTCTACATTATAATCACAAATAGAGTGAGAAGATTTTGGTTACTCACCCATGCATTTTGTGTCAATCATCGTAATAATCTATTGAAAAATTCGAGTCTTGATTTATAGCTTCTATAAGATAGAAAAGCTTGTATTACTAAGTATTTAACAAGAAAAGAAGAATAAACAAAGTCTTAGATCCATATGAGGCATATGAAGGATGATATGGAATCAGAGGCCTATGCGCCCCTAGCTGCGCCCTTAGCTACGCCCCATATCAAAGGGCGTATCAACCAAAGATAGGAGCAAGGGTTACCACGCCCCTTGCGAGACCCCATATCAAGGGGTGTATCTACCAAATGTAGATAAAAGGGCTATTGCGCCCCTTGCCACGCCCCACACTAAGGGGCATATCAACCCAGAATTGCACACAGAATATGTCATGCCCCATATCAAGCACCCTGCGAAACAAAACCTCCAAACTCCAAAATTTTATACTTTCCACCACTCATAATGATCTTATCTCCAACAAATACACTTCCACATCAACATATAAAACCCATATGTTCTTTCAACAACTTCGAATTGACATAACACAAGTATACGTACACTACTCCAACTGCACACATCATCAACTCAAACAAGCCAACCATAGCCTATGATATTCATGATTTAGAACTTAGATTACAAACTTCATAACTCAACTTCACCCATCGAACATTAATACTCTTTACGACCTTACATTCAACATTAACTAAAAAGAACATTAAATTACATTTACTTCTCTTACAAATTAACAAAGCAAAAGCATGTAGTAACTTACCTAAATTGATCTTCTTGACTTGTCGATGGAAGTTTAATTTCAATTTTGGAGGATTTAAGAAGAGAAAATTAAGAAGAAATGTGGGGTGTGTGTATGTGGAGCGCTTGCTCAAGGGGAAAAGTCGGAATGATTTTTTCCAAATTAAATTGATATTTATCTTCTAATATTAGATAAAGTAAGGCTTGACTTCAAGGCATATTAAGAGCTATTGTGTGTGTGCATGTGCATGTGCATGGTAACTAAGATGGAAAGATAGATGGGCTTATCGTGCATGTAAAAGTGTTATGCTTGGTCTTCATGCATAAAATGGGCTTCTTAAAGCCTACAGCATCAAGGATTAACAAATTAGAATTAATGCAAAGTTTAATGAAATTAATTTATAAATTTACCTAAATAGAAATTTTTCTTGTGTAAATCTATAATAAAATTCCTTATAATTTAGAGGTTAAGTTTAAAAAAAATCCAAGTTTTTAAGAGAGTTTGAAAGTAAAATAATTAATAGACAACTTGAAAAAACTCAATTGACATTTTTGGACCTCTAAATGACTTAGTTCCTTCTATACATGTTATCATATATAAATTTACTAACAATACCATTCATTCCAACTTTCATACTAAGTTTATATTGATTTTCAATTCTAAAAGCTAACTTAATTTGACGAAAAAGTTAGCAATTATAGACACTCAATGGTGCTTATGTAATATCATTTCTAATGTGAACTCTCTATCGAGTTTATTCAATGAAATGGTGTTCACTTTGATCCAAGAGAAGCTTATTCAGCTACACATTAGGTAGTCGTTGAGTGCAGGATGAAGATGTGTCCTCAAGATTGGGTTCATAAACCCCCATCTTCTTTACAATCTATTTTATGTAATTACTTACTTAATAGCTTTTGTGATCCTTTGTTTGAAGCTCTTGTTGATGCACTGAACATTTGAATTTGTTAATGAATTCATCTCGATAATTGCAAAAAAAAAAAAAAATAGTAATCCCAATGGAGCAGGATGTGAGTTAAATAACTGCATTTGAAAACTAAGGAGACCAAGTTCACTGAAAAAGAAACAATGACGAGATGAATAAACTTGAGTAATCAATAAAACAACATAACTCTCCAACGTTATCACAATACAAACCAGCGAAGAAGGTTCAACCAAATAGCAGTAGTATAATCTTTCTAACCATCTTAAACCGTCATCTTCAAGCCATAAGTTTAGCTAATCTAAAGGAAAAAAGAAACTTTTGTAACTTAATAATCACTCATCATTCAGTCTTAATTTGTGGTGATTCATAATGAGAAGAAAAAACATTATACATTTTTGTGATGGAGTAGTTATTAATCATATTCTAATACATAGTATATATATTGGGTAGTATTTAAACTAATTACTAGCAATGTTTTACATATATGATTACGTTTTAAAATATAATTAATATTTATATAAAATTAATATATATATATATATATATTACATATGAATGTATTATCCACTCCTTTTTTTCTAACAAAGAGCAAAAGGGGATTTTTGTTTTCGAACGTGTATATGACAACTTCCATTAGTAAGATACAAAATAGGAGATGACCGAATCCCCGGCATGACATTTCCATTAAGTTTCTCCTAATTATCATTTCAAATTGAAATTAATTTATCTTGCAAATGCAAATCATTCCAAAATAACATTTTTTGTAACGGAGCATGTGAATTTTTTTTTTTTTTTTTTTTTTTTTTGCTTGTTCAGTATTGAGCTAGACATTTATAAAGACAAAACTAATACTAAATTGTTTACTTTCCCCCAACAGCTACAAATTATAGTAATATAGCACAGCAAGGAAGCCAGTAGAAAACCTATAGAAATCCGTTTACTTGTAAAGAGTGTGCGTTTTATGAGTTCCTTAAAAATGCCGAGCAAAAAATATATAAAAGGATTAAAATTATATAAAAGACACCTACTGACTATGGTTATATTTTATAAATGCTGAAAACGTAAGGGGAAAGAACTAATTACATAGAAGACTGCATTAGTAAGAGGAAAATGATAAAATCATTAAAGAAAGTATCCTTGATACATAACGCGGAACCTCTATAAAGGATCTCACTTTTTGAGATCCTATGAGATAGAAAATCCTTAAAACTATTTGAGATTTTCTATCAAGAATCTCAAAAGGTAAAGTCATTCACGTCTTTTTATTATTATTATTTTTTATTATGTATATTATGTGAAGATATATGAGATCCATAAAACCTAAAGGATGTGAATAACATTAGGTAAAGAACCTTAGAACAAGATAGTAAAGTTCTTTAAAAACAAGATTCTTAAAATGCTGATATACCGTTTTAAGAATATTTAAAAATCCAACAGAATGTGGATGCTGTTAAGAGGTTTGTTTATTATAACTTAGTTTTGACAGCAAAGGAGTATTCCCACTTTATCTACAAATTGCATGGATTGTGCATGTCAAGCAAATGTAGACATTAGATTAAAAGTCTAGCTTGTCCAAGATGCCCGAATCATCTTATAGACTAAAATTTTATAAATTATAGACCCAATTAAACATGGATATGAAATATGGGATACGATATATTAATATAAATTTTCAACTCTCAACGCAAGTTGGATATTTAGGTAATGCATGAGCTTTCAAAGAAACATGTAATTGCTTCCACACCATCAACTTACTAGGGGAACTCCAATCTCCCCTTATGTTGGTGGAGATATAATACACATGTTATTTTCATCTAATTACAAAAAATTAATTTGGATTGGCTTAATAAATGGATAGACTCTTCACACATACTACATCATGCGCCATTTTAAATGGCACTATTAAGTGCGACATACTACTTTATGTGCTATTTTGAATGGTACTACTAAGTCCTTCATACTTTTACATAACACAGGTGTTTTGTATGATTATTAAATATTATTAGTGATTCTTTGAAACATAAAACTATGATATTCGAAGGCAAATCTTTAAATATTAACTACTTCCATAATCCAACTTTCCATTTGAGTTTTTGACTCTAGTAAATTATGATTCAAGATGAAAGAATTGGTATTCTTAGCTCCCTCTTTGATCCACTTAACAACATATTTTTGTTTATGGTTAATTTCATCACAATCTAATTTAAAGAATTATTGGGTTTGCACTTCATGTAGGGCACATCTAGCATTAGAAGTTAAATCAACTTCATAAGCTAAATCTAAACTGACACTTTCTTCTCCTAAGAGCTAATTCAATCCAAAAAACTACCAAAAGAATTTCTACTTTGTTCTTAATTTTTGTTCGAGTAGAATAAGTCTCTTGGAATTTAAAATGCCCAACACTCTAAACATCTTCACTTCAACCACCACAAGCCCGCTACTTGTTTAATCATCACATCATGCATAAAAGGCTGGGTTTTTTTTCATTTTTTGTTTTGAGCTATTTCATCGAAGGAAAGATTCAAATCTGGTACATCTCACTTGAGAGACTTTCTCAAGAGACTAGAACTACTTCCTCGAGAGACTAGAACTAATGCTATTAGGGTATGAGTTCATTTGATCAAGAATTAGATATTCAGAAGAGAAATGTCAACGAGCCCCTTGAAGGAAAGCAGGTCTGCCCAGCAGACCATTAATTTTCAACCTGTATACCACCCTTTCCGCGCATGATTTGCAGCATTATTCAATTGACAGCCATGGAGCATTTCAATTCTGTATCCAAGATTTATTTTTCATCTGATTAAATCAGCTCTGGAGCCAAAGTAACAAAAACAAATATCTACTTGACATATATGACAATCTAATTACAATATAGCGATGGATGTGTACAATAAAACGTCCTAACTGCTACCTCTAATCAAGTTGTGGCTGAAGTTGAATTTTCTCCAATGGATTTGAAGTATGCATTTTCAGCTTCTGACATTCGTGCTCGAAACATCTCCCATTCCTTTCTACATCTCATCCTCACCTGCCATCAAATTGTACACATCTTTGACACGGATATTGACTCATAAAACTACATAATACAATATGCTTAGAAATCCATTTGATAACTTGTCATATGAAAAATTAATAAGAGCTGTTTACATACCCCTCGCCATGGTGACTTGCCATCTGGTGATTCTCCCTGGTTTCCAAGCGAGGGGATTGTTTGATGAACAATCCATTGAGAATCGACCACTCCTATCTTCTCATGTGCAGGCTGCATCAAATGGAAATCATATACTGTGTCTCTACATGACAAAACAGCTGAGAACAAAAGACGATCCCGTAGACATAAAAAGGTTGGTTACTCACCTCTACACATTTTCTAAGGGCAAAGTCAAGACCCCATCCATGTACCAAGTCGTTCTGTAAAAGCACAAAACGTATAAATAGATGCAGTGATGTGTGCAGAGAAATTTAAAAGACAAATTCCATCATACCTGAATCATATGCCATACACAGCGCCATGCATCTCTAGAGAAGACTGGAGCCATAATCTCGATGAACCTGCATTAGCAAGAGTGGAACACCTGAGTGATATCCAGTGCTGCAGTAAAGTCACACACACGGACTAGATCAAGAAAAGCCAGTTTTAATAACAATGAGTGCTTAAAAGCACCTACGCTGCACATGGAGGTAGATGTGGGTCCTCGCACCAGCCAGGTCTCTCCTCTGTCACTCTGACATAAATTTAGGAAAAAAGTACATGTTAACCAACGGTAGAACCTAACGGCCAAAAAAAAAAAAAAAAACCAATGATAGAACCTCATATTGCAAAAACTTTGGCTATAGATGTGATCTTTTTTCTTACTTGTGAACTTCGCTATTGCCTCGCCTTTTTGTCATCTGCCATGTTAATCCTCTGTTAGGTTCTAGTCCTGGTTGTGAGATCTCCAGCCCATGCTTTCTCACCACTTTTATGTATCTGTAAATAAACCAAGCAAGTTAGTGTGTGATATAAGTTTGCAATAAAAACATCCGTTATCTGAATCTCAAACTTACTCTTCAGGATTAAAATGCTCAACACCCAAATCTTCATCCCATATGAATATGTAGTCATAAGGTGCGACTATGCTTGGGTGCAAGAACCGCTTGGCATACCACCTATGCAAATATTTATGGCACATGAAATTGTAAGAAGGGTTAAACAATAATCTATTCATTAATTTCTCCATAAAATTCTTACCATTTTGTCTGTTTACGGGCGCTCACATGTATGGCCCTCTTGGACCACTCAAACTCGTCCCATTCAGTTGTCCGTCCATCATAATGGAACAAAAGAATTTGGAAGTCCTCTGAAAACTTTTGACACAAACATAATGAGCCATATTGGCATGAACTTTGTAATATGAATGCTCAAGGATTTATAAAGATAGACTTGGGAACTTCATACCTTTTTAACACTTGCATCAATATTTTTCCTCTGATCATAACCAACAGTGAAAGTCACGAGATATTTTGGTTTTCTGGTTAGATCCTGTAGTTGGAAGATTACTCAACATCAAGAACTTGAAAACTACAATAATTATTGCATAATTTTCTAGATGCAAAATTTCACAAAAGGTCCATTTCTTTAGAGAGAAAATGTGGCTTAGTTCTAGACTGCACGTCATTATGGAATAGAAAACACACCTCACTAGGCTTACCCCACAATCTGCGCAAATAAAAGTCTGAGTCTGCAGCTACAATTCCTGGTGGCAATCTTTCAGCACCTCGTGGATTTGAAGGAACCCAGATCTGATATGGAATCACAATGTGCTTGAGTTAACCAATTAAGAAACTCAATGGCCATTTGACATATGTATCAACGGAGCCATCACAAATATTTTAGCTAATTTACATAAAAGCACAAAGCGGAACATAAAAATTTAAGGAGGACTAGATCACATTTTCTTGAAAATGACATCTACCTTGAGCATTAATTAATGTTATACCAATAACCTTCCACAAATTGAGACTGGAAGTTTCCCAAAAAATTAAGAAAGATTTGATAGAAGAAAAAATAGGGAAAGAAATTCAATTACAGAAAACAGAAACTTTTAGAAGCATTACTTCCCTCATCTCTCAATCAAATAAAAAGTAAGCATTTATTCCAAATCTTTCTTCGTTCATAACAACGAAATTCCATACTAAGTACAACTAGAAGTGCAATAAATGCTGAAATTGGAGTAGAAATGGGCACCTTCAGTTCATCATTCATTGACTGTGTTGAGCTGTTTTTATCCCCATTCTTTGAAGCAACACCATCGGTTCTAGCTAAGATCACTGAGTTGTGATCTTCATTATAAGTGAAATAAGTTGGGATAATGTTGGTCGAAAGGCTAATCTGACAATTAAACAAAGTTTTGAATCAGTTATAGGCATAGGCACCAAGCTAGAGTTTAGAATGACATATACAGATACAAAAAGAGGACATATCAAGAATGACAAACTGAATTAATTACCGTGTTTATCGACAGTGAAGGGAAGGATACCCCTACAAAGAAACCAAAAACTATCCCAATAAATGCAGTTACAACTAGCCTCATACCATCACTCTGTTTTCTATTCCCTGCACTGCATCATGACAAGACAAATGTTTTAGAATTCAATATACCAACAAAAAGACCATATAATATTTTCTGGGATTAAAAATTAAACAAATGCAACGGCAAAAAATTGATAACCTGCGCAGAAAGATTCCCATTTGTTAATAAAAGATCTCAGTTTATAACTGTTTTGCATGTGTTAACAACTTCTGAGGTATCTACCCTCCATGTAAAATTCAAAATCCTACATAAAATATGACAAAACCGAAGTTAGTATCCAGTGTAAGTCAACAAATTAAAATATCATAATGATCTAATCACCAAACAAACATATCACAAAATTACAAAATTCTTCTCAAACTAAAACCAAAAAGAAAATCTTATTGAAACTTGATGCTGTCGCAAAAACATACAACTTTAACATTTGCAAGTAACTAGTTCCAGGCCAAAGTGAATTTGACAAAACAAGATGGCAACAAAGATCAACAAGACCTTCAAAAGCATCACAATCAAGTGCAATGATCATGAGTTATGATCGCCCCTGGTTAAATACCAGCTCAAATATCATGAAGGGTAAGTTTAGCTTGAAAATTCAATTAAGGACCCGCTCTTCCTTTTCTCTCAATTCCACACCTCATTACACAACATGTAAAATCAGAACGCCTCAAGCATTCTAAACACCAATCTAACTCAAGACTGTTATAGCAACAGCAACAAGACCACACAAAACAATCATTCATGGGATAGATTTCTCGATTTCTGTCAATGGTTATCAAATCAATCACTAAATACTAATTACAAATTCTTCCTATCTGTTTAATCATCCTCCAATAAACACTTCAGGAATGAAAAACACAACATACCCTCTAAATGACTAAATCATAATTCCATATTTTTCCTATAACACATCCCAAAAGGAAAAAATCTTTTCTATATCAAACATACAACTAACAACTGCATAAGCATATTTACCTTAACAATGAACCTTTCTTAATAAAGTAAACAACTTTCTAACGTAGACACAATACAAATAATTTCTGTAATGTGACAATACCAATATCAGGAGCATAACTAGGATCAAGTCATATAATTTACCACATAAAACATAAATAAAGCTAGTGTCTCGCAATACCCACTTGACAGATACATAAGAAAAAACAAAACTTTAACGAACCTTACCTTAAATACAACCTCAAAAGGAAGAAAACCCAAGATTTTACTGATCAAATAATGTAAATTTTAATAAAAAAGACTCAAATTTTGCAGCAAAACGAGGAATGTAATTCAGCTGCAAAAGCGTTATTGGTAAGACTACTTTTCTTTTTCTTTTTCCTCTTTTTTTGGGGGGGATTGGGTTTTCCTCGTTGTAGTCTTCTTTTTGGGAGAGAAAATCGAAGAAAGCGTGAGAAAAGGAGATGAATGTTACAAGGAATTTATTCTGGGGTCAGCTGGAATTGTGGAGTCTTTTGGATTTTTATTTTATCTTTCAAGATGACGATTCATTGTGATTTTGTGTCATTCAAATCAAATCAATTCCAAATGTTTCAAATGTCTAATCTATTAGATAGGTTGCCTACAAATCACAAACGGCCGTCATTAAATGTTTGATCGTCATTGGTTAATGGATGTTCATATGTTATTAAAATGTTAAATAGAAAGATTTTATTTTATTCATATACCTTCTAGGTAATGTCATAATTATAAAACCTTTTTTGTTTTTTTGGGGGTGATAAAAGATTTAAAACGTTCTTATTGAGTGTACTAAATATATTAGGGTCAGAATGGTTGGTATTATACTAATCGCTTATTTTTATCATTTTTAAACATAGATATTGTTTTTTAAGAAATAAATATAGATTAAAAACATATATTTTTTTACTCGTAAATAAATTGAACAAATCATATATAAATCATATATAAATAAGATACAAATGAAATAGACACCTTCAATAATCCTTCATTTTGTATAGTTGTAATGTGTATTATAATTAAAAGTACGTTGGTTGGATTTGAATTTCTAAATTTATATTCTTTAAAATCATAATTCAATAGTTGATATTATTTAAATGTCAATATATTTCATTATTTCTTATGATTAATTATCATATTTCCTTTTTAGTAACTTTAATTATTAATTCTTTATAATTAATTTAAAAATTTAAATTTAAAGAACCATATTTTATATAGGACAGATATTTATGGCACATGAAATTGTAAGAAGTGTTAAACAATAATCTTTTTTCATAATGTAAACAGCATAGAAAAGTCCGAAGACAATTGATAAGAGCAGAGACTTGTCAAGCTGTGGAATTTTGTGGATTAATTTAGAGAAAATTAATGAAGACGGGTCCACCAATAAATAATTTCCAACGTTGATGAGTAGGGTTGTTGCCGTAGAAAACATGGCTAGATTTGGAGGACTCCAATTCGTAGGTCAACTGGCCGGTAATCCTTGAAGTCTTGTACTTTACCACATGGTATAAGAGACTAAGACCCATTCATTTCATTTTTGAATAGATCAAGCAAGACCATATCGTTCCATTTGGAAAATCAAGCTGTTCAGGACCGTCACTTCCTATAGAAAACTTGATTTGACCTAACTAAATTTGAAATTAGGTTAGAAATATGAGGCAAATTAAAACTAGGCGAGGGTTGAGTCGGATCATTATTCAGCCCCAACCATCCTAATCGAGTTAAAATTGTTGGTCCAGGTATACTATTTATGATTCGGGTCTTGACTCCTAGATCAATAGTTAGTAAAAAGATTTTAAAAAGGAAAAATAAAAAAAAGAAAGAAAATTGGAAGAAAATTAGTTTTAATAAGAAATAATTATTTAAATTATTTTCCATCAATTTCAGATTTAACATGTTATTATTATTAACAATATAAATGATAAATATACTCGAAAACATGTATGGTTAAATTTATATAAATATTTAACCAAAGTAAATTTTTGTTTCTCAATTAGGTAGGATTTGTTTTGTCTTTGTGGAATTTGTTTATGTTTTGAGTATTTTGTAATCCAACATTATTAACTTTACAATTTAAAATGGATGTAGTTGTATGTGGATAAATATACAACTCAAACAGTTCTTTCAACAAATGGCTAAAAACCATTATACTTGCACCCAATTTTATTTCAAGTTAAAATATTGTTTTATCTTTTTTAAATTGATTTTTTTTGTTTTTAATTTATCTTTTTTGGTCAATTTTTAATGTTATCTTTCAAAAAAAAAAAAAAAACTAGGGATGCAACCGGAGTGGGTTTAATACTCAAACCCACCCCTATAGGGTCATAGTCCTGACCTGCCCCGTTGACCCAATTTTCTTTTTATAATTTTTTTCTTTTTCATTCTTTTTATCCGTCATATGTCTATTTGTTTTTATGATATATATTCTCCATTTTTCTTATTTGTTTCAAATTCTTTTCATTTGAAGGTGAAACTATACATAAAAATAAGTCAGTAAGCAAAACAATTGATTTTTGATGTATGACAATCAATGATTTGTAACATAATATAGCAAATTTACTTTACTTGAGGACTGACATAAATTCATAAATAAGAGTATTACCTCTTTTTTTTTTTTTTTGCTTCTTGTTAATCATAAAAAAGTATGACATTCTCAATTGAATAAAAAAATAAATTGTACAATCATAGAGCTATATAAATAATAAAAATGGATATTTTCAATTTGTGATGTTGTAAAATCATATTTTACTTTTAGTAATATTATCGGGTCGAGTCAAATCTATAGGGTTATAACTATGATCTGAACCCGACCCGTGACCCTACCAGGTCGCAAAAATTTTTTCCAAATCCGTCCCGTAGCTCTAAAGGATTTGATCATATAGGGTTTTTATCGAATTGGACGGATCGATACTCTATAATGAGTCGCCTAGTTGTATCCTTATAAATGACCAATTCAATGGAACATGAATCAGGTAATGAGACCGTGGTAACCTTGGTTTTAAGCTAAATTACACCAAAAAATATCAAAGCTTGGAAGAAATTAGTTTATCTAAAGTAGCAATATTTCAACTAGTTAAAAAAAAATTAATATTTTGTAAAATGAGCCAAACGAAGTACTAACATTAAACATTTTACAAAATTCATGTAAGACATCCAATTTAAGAAGGTATTTTATTAATTTTCCTTAATTTATCATAACGTATAACTTAATTAATCACTTTGTGACAGAAAAAAAGAACCAACTATTTAGATAATTACGTGATTATGTTTAAACGGTTATTCAATTTTCTAGAAATTTAAAGTGAGCAACTAAAAGGAGTAAATTGGTTTTTAAAAATCTAAATACCAATTTTAATTGTTTGTTTCAAATTTCGTAATTAAATCAAATTATCATTTAGTTTTGCTGGATATGTGAATTTCAATTAATAATATAATAATAAATTAAGAAAGTCATATGAACTGACACAACAATAGCGACAAACAAAGTTGTTTTTTATATATATTCTTTTGGCCAAAAGATAAACAGCGGGTTGAAAAACATAAAAACCCAATTGAATAGGCCTTGCATCTCACCAACAACAAAAACGCACTGGGGAAACTTTTTGTTGTTTTCTAGATGATCAACCTACCTACCATGTGGCCAAAAAAAAAAAGAAAAAACGTACCTAACCAACGAATGCCATACATCTGATAAAAATGTACATCCACTTTGGCCATCTTATTCTAATTATTTTAATATTTTATTTTTATCATTTATAAACAAATTATTTATTAAAAAAATAAATATAGATAAAAAATAAATATTTTTACTCATAAACAAATCAAACAGACCAAATACATATCATATACAAATAAAATATAGATGCAGATAAGATATAGATAAAAATCAGATAATCTATACACTCGGAAAATTCCATAAAAGTGACTAAAATAATATATATACTCTGAGAAAAAAAAACCTTATTCAAAATATTGTTGGCAAGTTAATATTAGGGTTTTTTTTTTTTTCTTTCTTTGGCCCGAAGTTAATATTAGTTTAACCCCCACAATCTTCAAATGAAGCAAATTTATAAAAGTAGATTTGCATGATCGAAACACAATATCCATGAATTCCTAATATTAGCAATGGTTGAAAAATAACATATTTGAGATGATAGATGTGGATTTGATATAGTGAAATCAGTACTGGTGAGTCTACAAATTCAAAGTAGTAAATAAATGGAAAAAGTTGAAAGAGACACATATACTGAGCATATTATGGGCTTTTGAGAGGGAGGGGGAGAGAGAAATATTTTCACCGTATCTAACCTAAAAAGGATTTTTTTTAAGTTTATTATTGAAATTATTATCATCATCATTTAACTATATTAAATAGAATCTGTTGTTATCCAATAATCAAAATTATAATGTAATTCACAAAGTAGATAGATGGTAAGAGAAATCAAACCCCAGAGTTTAGAGTTACCTTTATAAGTCAATTCTTTCTTCTATCTTGACCAACTCCAAATACAAATGATTCGGTATATTGAAACAAGGTTTTACAAAATTTGCTCAACTAAGCTTACACTATGTTTACCGGCCGAAAAAAAAAAAAAAAAGCTTACACTATGTTTAGCAACTTTGCAAAAAAATGGAAAGGGGCAAAAAAGAGTGGAAGAGAAATAAAAAGTGGAAGGGAAAGGAAGAGTAAATTATATTTTGTATTGGTAACTTTTGAAATGGAATAAAATGTTTTCATTTTCCATTATCTAGTATGTCTTTGACAAAAAGAATAATAATAGAGTTAGCATTTGACAAAACTGTCCCATATTATTTTTATGAAAACTTGTTAAAAAGGGAAATTTTGTAATAACATAGTTTTTTTTTTTCACTCTTTTCTATCCATTTTTGTCCCTTGAAAGAAGAGGGTTCAAAAGTAGAAAATGGTCCATTTATTTCCTTCATTTCTACTTGTTTTTACTTTACACTTAATTGCTAAAAAATTAACTTCCTTTCACTTTCTTTGATTTCTCTTCATTTGATTAGATTTTCATCCATTGAAACACAGTGTTAGGGTTGATACTTTTATTTATATTGATGTTGAATCTCCAAGGATAAAAGTCTATTATCTTATTGTTTAGACTATATACTTTATGGTACGTTTTATTCATTTGAATAAAATTAAACTGAAAAAGAACAGAAATTTCTTTATTTTATGATTAATGGTATTTTAGGAAAAAAAACTTTTTTTATAAGAAATAGCAATTTCTCTTATTAAGGGAAGGAATTAATATTTTTTATCTATTTTATATTACATGAAATAGACATTCTTTATAATAAAATTTTTCACGAATCAAAGAAGGAGTTTTATGATAATAAAGACAAAATACCAATTTCATTCGTATTAACTAAGCACAACATTAGTCTTTAGATTACATATAGATGTCTGTATGTCTCCATGGCTCAAATGTTTTTAACTTAGGCACTATAAATACAATTCAAGACAAAAAGTCTAACATACTTTTTTATTATAATAAAAAATTCCTTAGATGAATAATGGAAGCTTAATACATGAAGACATTTTTTAAGTCATTATTACGTTTGGTGCGCAAGAATTGATCGGAATGGATCGCGATTTCAGCTTCCATTCCCTTTCCTAATATTTGAAAGAGTTTTTAGTAGCTGGAATCGAAGATTGCGGCTTTGAAGGGGAATTCGATCCCCCCTTTTGAGAAAGCGGAATCGTAATTGCATTCTATCCTTATTAATTGTGTGTAGTGTAATTATTCTTGACAATTACTAAGGACATCCCGATAATTACACTTTTAAACCATTTCTATTCCATGTAATCTTCCAAACATAAGAATGGATTTATCATTCCCAAACTTATTCCATTCCATTCCAAATCATTCATGCGTACCAAACGTGGCATTAGTGTCTTTTAGCCACAACTAATGATGTAGGGGAAAAAATAGTCATAACTATTGGTTGCTAGTGATAATTCACTATTACAAAAAATTCATGGAATATGGAGAATGGTATTTTCCATTTAAAAGGATAAAATAATTTCCCTTCTTTTTCGTTAGTATTTCTACATGGCTAACCCTCATTACTGTTACCATCCCCTTTTATCCTTATGTGCCGCTTCAAGCTAGTAGCATATACCAATTCTTATACAATTAAAACAATATTTGACTATTACAAACTTCTAATTGTAACAAATATTTTGATAGAAAACACCCTTAACATAAAATACATGTAAACATTGGCATGTGGTAAGATAGTACTAATGCCGATTGGTGCCAAATCTTTTGTTTACTTTTTTAAAGTCTTGTAGTGGTAAAAAACCTCTCTCTCTCTCTCTCTCTCCTCTCTCTCTCTCTCTCTCTCTCTCTCTCTCTCCCCCCCCAAGATAAACCTTAATTAGAGAAGACCCTTGGGGTAGTTGCCATTATCGGCTACCCCCCAATACCCCATCATTTTCTCTTTTTTTCTTTTTCTTTCTTTCTTCTCTTTACTTTCAAAACACAATAAAAACCCAACACTCATTTTATCATCTTTTTTTGCATCTTTGTCTCTCAAACACTCTAAGGTTATAAAGCTTATTTTTGAAGATTTTGAATATAGTGCTAGCAGGTATCAAAGGATTCAACCTTTTGGTTTTAACACTTTAAGGTCTCGAACAAAGAGAGTTCTCAAGGTGAAAAATGAACCATCTTTTCTATCAAAAGTTTCCTTAATTGGGGTCTTTGTGTCCTTTTTTTTTTTGTTCTTTTTAATACTCTACCCCTATGTGGGTATTTTATCCATCAGAACATTGAATCTTTATTCTTATGGTAGAACTTTTTGTGTTTAAGGGTTTTCGATATCTTTTTTAGTGTAAGAAATATGACCTTATTTATTAGACTTTGTTACCTCCATTTCTTGTTTTTCATAATTTCGATTGATTTGTACTTATTTTGTTTTATTAATGAATGAAGTTTCTTGTTTACTGGCAAAAAAAGAAAAAAAAAGTTGGCACTGTGCCCAATACCAAACCCATCACATTGGGTTTATGCATTGGCTCAACCTATAAATCAACTCTAACGATCGAGGTCAAATTAGTTAGCTCCACAGATTAAGCATGACCCACAATTCAAAACCTATGGATCCAATCGTTTAAGAGAGAGAAAGAGAAAGAACATGAAATGTCATTTTTAGGCAACCATTCGTGGTCCTAGCTTGTAAAATTTAAGGTTGTAACATGCAACCATAAGTTAAGCACATAGAAAAAAAGGGAGGAAAAAAAAATTTATGAGTTTGAGGGTGAGACTATGAACTAAAGATACAATTGTTTAATGTTAACTAGGCAGGAAATTGTCCAAATTCATATTTGAATGTTTCAATTTCAAAGCTAACAGCCACATTTCAATGCTTTTTAAACTTATCATGACATCCATAAGAATATCATTATCTCATTCATTCATAAAAAACACTTAAAAATCATAGGGTTTTTTTTATCATTTTACTTTCAATATGTTTTATTAATTTTTTTTATTCTAAAAATTGTTAAATTCATCATTTTGAATTTTACAACTACTTTATTCTTTTTAATTGTAACTCTTTATGCTTAAACTTTATACTTATCGTGCACCTAAAATTTCATATATACAATGATAGCATTTTCTTTGTTTTGTAGTTTATTGGATTAATATCATGGTTTACACATCAACTTTACATCTTTTATACCTAATTAGATGTTTAATTGCTACCATTTATACCCATCTATTTTTATTAACTATTGTTATCTTTATCATCACAGGCAGCCAATCATAATGAGATACCTATAATATTTTATTTTGTATCATATATCGATGCTAAGTCATATTACCACAAAATAAAAAAAAAATCCCCATCATCAATATAAAGTAGAAAGAGATTAGGTATAAACAATGTCAGTTAAACATCTGATTAGGTGTATAACTCAACAATTTAATACTTTAATTGTACAACTGTAGTTAATGTAGTTAGAAAAGCCTAGATGATGATGATGATGATGATGATGATGATGATGAATAATAATAATAGCCTTAACTCATCTATGATGTAAAGGAATGGTACATTTTTTACAATTTTGAAGAGGAGAGGGTGGCAAACATTATGGACTATCATCCATTTAGGTTTGAGCACTTAACCCAATTTTAGAGCACCCTTAACCTTTATTTGAGTAGAGTTGCCACGCACCCCCACCACACCCCACCTCCGTCCCCCCCGGCCAATCCAAAAGTACAAGAGAGGGAGCATTTTCAATAAGAATCACAAGATAGTAACAAAGACAATAAGGTAAACAAACTTTACCTACTTGTAATCTCTTAACTCAAAATTTGTTTGCTAAACATTTTTTGTGAGATCATTGCTTAGATGGAAACGTACAATGAGAGTGTAACCATTATGCAAGCTACTCATGGAAAGACAGTGATGGTAATGGATCTTTCTTGAAGCACATCTATTGAAACACCAAATTGATTTTGAAGTTAGAAAGGAGGTTACGATTTGTGCAATTTATTTAAATATTTTGAACAAAAACAAAACTTTGGTTTATGCATAAGGATTGCAAGAATGCACTTGTCTTACAATAAAACATACTGATAACATGAAAAATCTTGTTTAAATCATTGCACTCATCTCGTTACAAGGCAACCAACATATAGCTAATTAACCATTATTCAATTTACCACCACAAAAAAAGAACATTTCATTGAATTTCAATTGCCAGATGCATGTTAATAATCTTGTAACCTAAGTGATATCTCCTCTAAACTATTAAATGAAAGATATAAAGTTCGATTCCCTCCCCCTCTATTGTATTGGCAAAAAAAATTACTAGATACATATCTTTCTGTCTATGGCAATATTTGGTCGAATAGGTGGAACAAAATAAAATTATATATATGAGAGTGTAACTAGACAAAGAAGTGGCATTATATAGAAGACTACTTGCATTTCGAAAATTTAACAAAGGCCACACATCACAAAATATTTTCCAAATTGTAGCACTATTTTAAATGATTGTGAATTCATGAGAAAAATACAAAAACCTAATTTCCTTAAATTGTATATAATTTTATGACCTCACCTTTTCCAATGAATTTCTATATGATTTCTTTCTTACTTTCCTTTACAACTATATATAATAAAATCATTGTGCATTTAATACGAATTTTTTAAGTCGGTGGACCCTTGCATTAGCATTGTAATTCTTTATTATGAGAATGATATTTCTTTATTTATTTTTGTTCCAATTGAACATGTTGCATCTTTAAAGGTAAAACTTTATGTTTCTCTCTTTTTTGTACTCTATCTAATTATATTGATATAATCTTGAGGTGGCTCTCTCTCTCTCTCTCTCTCTCTCTCTCTCTCTATATATATATATATATATATCATCAATGAAATAAATAAGCGTGTTTGGATTATTTGATTTTCATTTATATCTGATTTATGCTTGAACTACATCTAATCTGAATTTGTATCTTATTTGTATATGGTTTGTTTGATCTGTTTATAAGTAAATATATATATATATATATTTCATTTGTATCCGTCTTTTGATAGTTTGTTTGAAAACAACAAAAATAAAATGTCAAATCGATCAAAATAAGACAAACCAAACAGAAAATCATTAATTCATCACTAGTAGGTATAGATATGGGCACGGTTCGATTCCAAGCCGAGAACCGAACCGATTGACTAGTTCTAGAACTAGCTAATAAACCATCGGTTCCTATGTGGTTTTTTGACCTAGAATCTATAAAACCCGCAATTCTAGCATGCTTCATTAAAAAAGAAAAAGAAAATTGGAGAAAAATTAATAAAATATGATTAAATATATAATTATTAATGTTTAAACTATTTCATAAAAATAATAAAATTTATTACCAATCCACAATATTTAATGTGTTACTATCAACATTACAAATAAACTTAACTTAAATCACATATAATCAGTTAATATAAACTTTTCCTAAAAGTAAAATTCATTTCCTTTATAATGTGAGGCTATTTTTTTGTAATTTTTTTTTACCTTTAGAATATTTTGCAATCTTATATTACTAACTATAATTGATATATTAAATATGTTTATATATAAATAAATGTGCATTCTAAACAAATTTATAAAAAAAATTGCTTAAATAATTTGATATTTTTAAACCCAATAATTATTTGAGTTTAAAATTTATTAAAAACTAAAATTTATTCATTTAATTTTTTCTTTTAATTGAAAAAAAAAAAAGATGCTTCTACAGTTCCAAATTGGAACTAAAAACTATCGATTCCATAGAACCGGAATGGAACCATGAGATATAATTCCAATTCTTATTCCTCAATTTCAAGACCCAAAACTGGCTATTTTGATTTTGATTCGATTCATCTTGAAATTGTGCTTATATCTAAGTAGATAATTTATGATTTATATACCTACAAATGTTATAAAACAAGAATTTAATGGGTTATACCCACCATTGAATTGGACCTATAGGACCCACAAATAATAAACGTGTGACAAAAGTTGGAACCAAGACAGTTGGGTCATTTGCAATTTCGTCTTCATAGGACTTAGGGATGCAACCGGGATGGGTCATTATAGGGTACTTGATCGCCCACCCCACTAAAAACTCTATAGGATTTAGGGTTGAGTTTTTTGTTATACTCATAACTCGATGGGTAAACCCGATCCGGTATAATTAAAAAAATTAAAAATTTTAGTTTAAGGAATCTATTTGTTTATTAGTTGAATGATGTTTTTCATATAATCATTTTGTTATTCATGTATTAAGTCACATGATAGATATAAGTAAGTATATTTACTTTCATGAGTAAGAATAATCGATTGATTTTTTTTTAATTATTTTTCCCAGCATGTACAATTAATAGTATCGGTTTTGTAAAATCGGGTCGGGTCAGGATGAGTTCTGAATGACCCCGTCCTAAACCCGTCCCATTTACATCTCTAGTAAGACTCACCACATCTAGCTAGATAGGGTGGGACTAGATGTCCCGATCCCATGTTTAGCTACAAGAATAACAAAGAAGAAGAATACAATTCGATGCTATTTTGAGTCTATTTGTTTTATTATATTTTGATAATTTTGGCATCATATTTTATTATTTTAAAATAGATATTTATTAAGAAATAGATCCGATAAAAAACTGATATTTTTACTCATAAATTGATCAAACAAATATGATACAGATATGATATACATAAGTTACGGATGTAAATCAGATATAGATAAAAATTTAACAATCCAAATAGAAATAAAGAAGGAAAAAATATAAAATATGAAATGAAAAATAGGGGATATAGAAGAAGAGAGAATTTATTTTATATGCATCTTATTTTCTTCTTCTTCTTTCTTTTTTTTTAATTATTTATTTCATTTATAGCTTTTCTTCTTCTTCTTATGAAAGTGAATAAGGTATGAGAATTGAGATTGAAAATTCACATCCTTTTAAAAGAAAAAGGATTACAAAAGATACCTTTTACATTGAAAAAAAAGGATTAAATTACGGAGTGATGAGTTTAATTTTATAAGAATTTGCTAGTAAATTTTATAAAAAGGTATATTTTTATATTTCCATTGTTTTGATATTTTTTTTTTTCATAAAATAAAAACACGGTTTAAGTAGATTATAAAAAGACGATAGGGCGGACGGGGCTAAGGCAATGGTTTTTTTTTTTTAATTCGTGTTTCGGTAAACCCCCAAGCCAATACTGGTGTTTTTATGGCATATATATATGTGTGTGTGTATTTATTGGTGCTTTTCCTTTCCCTTCGATAGCAACAGCAAATTAGGTAAGCAATATTTAAGGCCACAAGAAAATACCCGACCAGATCTATAAATATCTGGTAGCCTACCCTACTCGTACAAGAACATCCCGCACGCCAAATAGAGTTATAGGAAGAGAGATTTGAACCAATTATATCTCGCTTAAGAAATCAGAGAGATATCATTAGATTATAATATTATTGATATCAAATAGAGTCGATTGTTTCTTTATATTTTGATCATTTTTATATCATATTTTATTGTTCTCAAACATATATTTTCAAGAAACAAATAACAACAAAAATTTGATGGTTTTATTTATAAATCAATCAAACAAATATAATATAGATATCATACAATTAATAGATAAAAATCTGATAATCCAAACAGATTCTATGCTTTGGCTGACTCATATAATGCGTGCAACAACTGAGAAAAAACATAAAATAATAATAATATAATAATAATAATATAATAAATGTATCTTCAGCCTTAGTAAAAGTAAATGTCAAATTTGCCAACTGAAATTTACACAAAAATTAAATTTAAGATCCATATTAGAAAATAATTAATTTACTATCTAGTCAAATTTTACATCACTACGATCGTTTGATTTGTTTTTTGATATGAAAAAAACAGCTTGTAAACTAGTGAATAGAGTAAAATGTGCAAAGAAGGTAGTAAATATATTTAATGAGAAAAAATTTGATTAGATATTTATAGGAAGATACCAAATTTGACATTTTAATTTTTCTTATTAGCCATAGTAAATTGTCTATTTATTTATAGTATTTCTATTGACATGTGAAACGAGAATTTAACAAAAGATAGCTTAGTGATGCACAAATGCGGAAAATTATTTGGTTCTACTATTAATTTTCACGAGATCGGTCCTATCACCATCTAACGGTTCATATCATACATAATCGTGATCAAATCACTAAAATAATTGGTATTCTATTGATTATATTTATTTTAACATTTAAATTGATAGTGGATGATTTCATCCCATTGATGGGACCATAAAACTGCTCAGGATGCTTGTAAACTTAATTCATAAATTTTTCTTTCTTGGGGAATGGTGATATTTGCTAATTAGCCAAAAGTAATCTGCATTGATTGTATGAACACAACCATTTGGTTGCCTTGCTATGATAGTTTGATTTTCACCAATATTATTATTATAATGCAGCATGCAGTCCACTTGTTGGTATTTTTTTCTTTCTTTTGATTTCTTGCAAAGAAGTTTCTACAAATCCATCGATGGAATCATCCAATTAATCATCTAACAGTTAAAATAAATATAATAATTATAATATTAACTATTTTAGTCATTTGATCATGGTTAAGTATGGTATGAGTCATCGAATAGTGACAGAATCAGTCTCGTCAAAATTAATGACAGGACCATAGAATTTCTCTTCTTGCAATATCACTTAAGAATAAAATTTGCTCATCAATATACTCTTACATAAAATTATCCGAATTTCATATGAATCTTATCTATATTTAATTTATAACTAATCTGCATATCTTTCTTATCTATATTTTATCTATTTGATCTGTTTATGAGTAAAAATATCTATTTTTTTATCTGTATCCATTTTTTGACAAGTATATGTTTAAACATGATAAAAATAAAATGTCAAATTGATAGAAAAAGATGAAACAAACAGACCATAATCTATAACTATAAAAATTAGATAAATATATAATATACCTTTTCTCATCTCATAACCTATTGAAGCACCACCATCTGTAGTTAGGGTGTAAACGAGCCGGCCTTCTGCTGGCTCGAGCTCGGTTTGTTTATTTTTTAATAAGCTCAAGCCGAGTTGGACATTTAATGAGCCTGAAATATGCAGGCTAGGACTCCAGTCCGTTAAGCTTTTTCGAGCCGAAGTTCGGCTCATTTAGCATATATAATTATTTTTTAATTATATTTATAATATTAAATTAATATAAATAATTATATATAATATTATATTAATATATATTATAATATTGTATTAATAATATAATATCAATATATATATTAAACGAGCTTGGTTTGAGAGCCTTTACGAGCTTGTTCATGAGCTTTGCTCACAAGCCCTTACTGAGTTTGTTCATGAGCTAGCCCGTGAGCCTGAGTTAGAGCTCGACTCGTTTAACTAAACAAGCCGAGCTAAGCTTGAGTAGCTCGTGAGTAGCTCGGCTTGTTTGCAGCCTTATCTGTAGCTACCTGACATCAATTTCAAGGCTAAAGGACTGAAGTTGAGGTCCTTAAGTGACAACCGGAGGTCCTTGAAAAAGATGGGGGTCCTTAAAGTTGTCATTTTAATTTTTTTTTTTTTTGTTTTATCTTTAGAGTATGTTTGTGTATAAATTTTATTACGTGGATTCTTTAAATAATATAAATAAATAATAAAATTACCTTTTAAGTTTCTTAAAAACGAAGTTGAAAGTTTCTTAACATGTTAATGTGTCATCTAGGAACTTCGTAAGAGAATCTCAAGGATGAGAAGCTCTTACAATCATTATATACAAATAAAAAATAAAAAATAAAAATTCTACTCGAACAAGAACATCCAGCACGCCAAATAAGCTTTTAATCGGGATCTCTTTATTGATAGATCAACGAGATGTCACTAGATTATAGTGTTATTGATATCAAATAAAGTTTATTGTTTCTTTATATTTGGATCATTTTATATCATATTTTGTTGTTTTCAAACATATATTTTTCAAGAAACAAATAATAATAAAAATTTGATGGTTTTATTTATAAATCGATCAAACATATATAATATAGATATCATATAATTAACAGATAGAAATCTGACAATTCATACAGATCCTATGCTTTGGTCGACTCATATCATGCGTGCAACAACTGAGAAAAACAAATAATAATAATAATAATAATAATAAATGTATCTTCAGCCTTAATAAAAGAAAATGTCAAATTTACTAATTGAAATTTACACAAAAATTAAATTTAAGACTCATATTAGAAAATAATTAATTTACTATCTAGTCAAAATTTACATCATTACTACCGTTTGAATTGTTTTTTGATATGGAGAAAATAGCTTGTAAACCAATAAATAAAGTAAAATGTGCAAAGAAGGTAGTAAATATTAGAAATAATACACAAGAAATACTTGGGGAGGGGAAGGGTTGGGGATGAATTAAGTATTACAAATTTTTTTATTTTATCAAACGAGATTAATTAACTAAGATAAGACAAGAGAAAATTAAAACAAACAAATGCAGCAGAATAAACTAATTAAAACTGATTTGTAAATAAGTAGAGATAAGAAAGCTTAAAGAGAGAGAAAGAGAAGCACATGAGGATATAACATGGAGTTTGACTTACTGCCTACTCTCCACAGTGTAAATCCCTCAAAGAGGACTTTTACCACTATATTGATTATTCTAAAATCAATACATATCTTAGACAAGGAATTACAACAATGCTTATCACAATAGGACTTTTACAATTGCCTTTCACAAAGGACTTTCACTTGATAAATCAAGTGTTGTACTGGTAACACCCGACCAGACTTCAAATGCATCCCACTGAGGACTTCCCGCCTAATCACAATTAGGACGATGCTAGTAACTCTAGACCAGACATAAAATGCCTCCCACTGAGGGCTTCTCGTTGCCTTCAACGAAAGACTTCTCTTTATCTCTACGAGGACTTTTCTCAATGCCTCACACGAGTACTTCTTTTACAAATGCCTCATTCGATGACTTTTTACAAACAACTTTATATGAGCAGATTTACAAATTGAAAGGTTCTTAAGGAAATATACAAATTTCCTTTACAAGAAATGCTCTTACTTAAGCAGATTTATAACAGAAAATACTTTGGAAATTTTACAAATTCCTTTTACAAACTAAGCTCCTTAAACGAGCAGTTAATCAATTTTTGTAAATCTTAAACGGTGCTCAAAAACTCTCGTTTAGAGTGTATCAACAAATTTAGAAATAGAGCACTAATCGTTCTCTTAAAAAAAATTTCAAATTAACAAGAACGAGAACAAAAACACAAGTAAAAAAAAATTATAGAACGTTGTTTTTGTTTTTACCGTGTGTTTTAAAAATTCTAGAATTTCTTCTTTTTTTAAAGAGAGGAGGAAAATTCTATTTATAGCTCTTGATAAAAAATTTGCCAGTTATCAAAAAGTTTCTGGCAACCCAAGTAATGAGCTTAATATTTTAAAAAACGTGTAAAAGTCAAAAGCCAAGAAAGAGCATTAAATGTGTCTGACACATGCATTAAATGCATTCCAACAGCTCTTTTCTTTCTAAAGTTGAGGGCAAATTTTCTGAAGTCGAGGTCTAAGCTTCAGCCCTTGAATTTATAAATTTTGCCTAATGCCAAATTTATGAAGTCGAGGCCTAAATTTCAGCCATTGACTTTATAAATTTTACCCAATGGTAAACTTTCTAAAGTCGAGGGTAAAATTATGAAGTCGAGGCTTGATGTCGAGGTCTAAACTTCAGCCCTTGACTTTATAAATTTTACTAAAAATTACAGCCCTTGACTTCATGATTTTGCCCAAAATTTTAGCCTTTTATCTTTATCTGATGAATAGTGCCTCCACTTTTTTTTTATTGGGCTCGATAGCTTTGTCTTGATTTTTCTTCAACTTTTTGCTCTATTAAAACTTAACAACAACGGAACAAATACAAAGCATATATATATAAATATTTTAAGTATTTAAATAATTAATGATATTTAAATAATTAATTGTGTAATAATCATTTTCATCAAAATCATTCGTGAACATAAAATTCAACAGTAAATATATTTATAGAGAGAAAATTTGATTAGGTATTTATAGGAAGATACCAAATTTGACATTTTAATTTTTCTTATTAGCCGTAGTAAATTGTCTATTTATTTATAGTATTTGTATTGATTTGTGAAACGAGAATTTAACAAAAGATAGCTTAGTTATGCACTGATGCAAAAAATTATTTGGTCCTATTATTAATTTTCACGAGACCGGTCCTATCATCATCCAACGGCTCATATCATGGATAACCATGATCGAATCACTAAAATAATTGATATGCTATTTACTATATTTATTTTGATAATTAAATTAATAATGGGATGATTACATCCATTGATAGGACCATAAAAGCTGTTCAGGGATGCTTGTAAACTTAATTTATAAATTTTTCTTTCTTGATGAATAGTGATATTTGCTAATTAGCCAAAAGTAATATGCATTGATTGTATGAACACAACCATTTGATTGCCTTGCTATGATAGTTTGATTTTCACCAATATCATTATTATAATGCACCACACATTCCACTTGTTGGTATTTTTTTCTTTCTTGTAAAGAAGTTTCTACGAATCCATTGATGGAATCATCTAATTAATCATTTAACAGTTAAAATAAATATAATAATTATAATATTAACCATTCTAATCATTTGATCATGGTTAAGTATGGTATAAGTCATCGAATAGTAACAGAACCAGTCTCATCAAAATTAATTATAAGACCATAGAATTTCTCTTCTTGCAATATCTCTTAAGAATAAAATTTGCTTATCAATATACTTCTACATAAAATTATTCGAATTTCATACGAATCTTATCTATATTTAATTTATATCTTATATGCATATCTTTCTTATTTATATTTTATATATTTGATCTCTTTATGAGTAAAAATATCTATTTTTTTATATATATCCATTTTTTGACAAGTATATATTTGAAAATGATAAAAATAAAATGTCAAATTGATAGAAAAAGATGAAACAAACAGACCAAAATCTATAACTATAAAAATTAGATAAATATACAATATACCTTTTCTCATCTTATAACCTATTGAAGCACCACCATTTGTAGTTAGGGGTGTAAACGAGCCGGGCTTTTGCTAGCTCTGGCTCGATTTGTTTATTTTTCAATAAGCTCAAGCCGAGTTAAGCATTTAACGAGCCTGAAATATGCAGGCTAGGACTCGAGCCCGTTAAGCTTTTTCAAGCCGATTCGGCTCATTTAGCATATATAATTATTTTTTAATTATATTTATAATATTAAATTAATATAAATAATTATATATAGTATTAGATTAATATATATTATAATATTATATTAATAATATAGTATCAATATATGTATTTAACGAGCACATTTACGAGCTTGGTTTGAAAGCCTTAACGAGCTTATTCATGAGCTTGGCTCATGAGCCCTTAATGAACTTGTTCATGAGCTAGCTTACGAGCCTGAGTTAGAGCTCGACTCATTAGCTAAACGAGCCGAGCCAAGCTCAAATAGCTCGTGAGTACCTCGACTTATTTGCAGCTTTATCTGTAACTACTTGACATCAATTCCAAGGCTAGAGGACTGAAGCTGAGGTCCTTAAGTGATAACCGGAGGTCCTTGAAAAAGATGGGGTCCTTAAAGTTGTCATTTTAATTTTTTTTGTTTTATCTTTAGAGTATGTTTGTGTATAAATTTTATTACGTGGATTTTTTAAATAATGTAAATAAATAATAAGATTACTTTTTAAGATTATTAAAAATAAAGTTGAAAGTTTTTTAAAATGTTAATGTGTCATCTAGAAACTTCAAAAGGGATTCTCAAGGGTGAGGAGCTCTTACAATCATTATATAAAAATAAAAAATAAAAAATAAAAATTCATAGTAACGAGTACATGGAGTTTTGTTTATTATAAGTATTTTACCACTTATTTTATTAAGACAAAACTAAACTTTCTTTAAATTATTATATTCCAATAAAGGATTCTGTCTTATAGCAACAACTTCTTCAATTTAAGCTTTTCAGTTTAATTTGTTTCACACATATATAAAAATGTAAAATTCCAATGATTCGCTTTAGGAATTTTTCAAACCAAATTAAAAGAAAAGGAAAAATCATATCTCCAATTTCGGTTTAGTGAATTCTTCAGAACCAAAAATATATATATATATATATATAATTTTATTTCCTATAATTCTTTATCATCTAAAAAGCAAGAATGCTCAGCTATGACATGACCCAAAGCCAATCTGGCATATATATCTTGTAAATTGACTACAAGCTTGCGGAATCAGTTGCAGCTAATTTGGTCATAATTTGGTAGCATCCGCAAATCTCGTTAGGCTTATCCTAACAATTTTGTTCTCTTTTTCCTTCTTTCGTTGAATAAACTGTACATAGCCATAGTTTAATTAAATCAAACTTGGTTCAAAATTGGTAAAAAAAAAAAAAAAACTATTAATGTATGATTAGTCGGGTTCTTGACAGGACATCTAATATATAAATACACAAATCATAAAATAACAAATAACCAGACGAAATGACCTCTGGGCAGATGATCCATCATAACGCATCTACCACAAAATTTTGCTCTCTGACGGCTCGGTTGCTATGCAATAACGAATAAGCGAAAGAATTAAATTTTGAATTCAATATAATTATAATAGAGTTATAAAACTTATTACAATATTTACTTGGTATGATATAAAAAATAAAATAATTAATTATTAATAATAAAAAATATAAACATTATTCTTTTTTATTATAAAGGGATGTTATTATATAAGTGATATTTTTAAGAGAGAAATATTAATAATAAAATTAAAAAAAATCATTGAACGAAAAATTATATATGTAAGACCATGAATTGTTTATCATTTCATATAGTAGTAATTAATTATGAATTATCATTCTCTAAATTAATACTGAAATAGCAGTTTCACGTAAAATAAAATAAAAAAATTTAAACAACTATTCTCCTTAGGTAAATTTGCTGTAAAAATTGATTCAATTGAAACTATTCGTATGATAATAGCTCAATTTTGGATTGTTAGATTTGGTTAGTAAAGACACATCAGCGGTGAAATCAAAAATTAATTTCAATGTTTTGACTTTCGATGACCCTTATATACGTAATAGGCTAAACTCCAATAAATAGCCTATAGATTAGATGTTGATTCTCCAACAAGGACTTTTGACGTTTGTAACGAGGGCTCCGGCCCATAAACTTTTACTCTTATTTTGACTTTTAATGGATGGTGCTTTCAAACAAAATAAATAAGTAAATAAATAGCGTGTAAGGTGACGGAAAGCATGTCCATTTGCCTAAGCATTTTAGCAAAGCTAAATATTTATTTACCATTCATTCCAAATCACTCATGGCACCACCAATTGAAGTTTGCCCATTTTCGATCACAGAGGTATCCATGCTAAGTTTAAACTAGCCCAATACATGTGAACTAAAATTCATGTATAATAAATAATTGATAATTTTTTAACATCTCGCATTCTTATATGTTTAATTTTTCATCATATTACAACTCTATAAGACTTAACCAATTTTGTATAGTAGTCAAATATAAATAAACATATTTCATAATATTCTTCACTTTAACGACTAACTTGATCCTAAATCCAAAAGGTGTTGAAAATAACTTTAAGTTTTACCTAAACCTGAAAAAAAAAAAATATTTCCAAAAGGAGTGAGCTGAAGCCTAGTATACAATAACACAAATACACTGGAGTACTATTTTCAATACAAAACTCTAAATGCGGAGTGCTCATGAATTTAGAATAACATTTTTGTAATAATGTTCGGAGATCCTTACATTGTAATATATAAGAAGAAGATTCCAAATTGTTACAACAATATTCCCATGTGATTGTGTAGGGACAGTTTGGCAATATGCTAACTAATTATGTTACTAAAAGATACTACTACTTAATATTAGGTCCAACCCAAGAAACATTATAATGGGCCCTTTAATTATTTAGCCGGCCCGATCCATATACTAACACACACACACACCCACACAGCTCCATTAGACTTGTCACACAACACGCGTGGACTCCATTTCCTTAGTTCTTCACTTCACTTCCGTTCCCATCTATCTTCAACCCAAACTTAACCCTAAATTTCCTTCACGAACTCCTTCTCCAACTCATCCTCAGACTCATGCAAATCCGGTAATGCTCCTGACCTTACAACATCTTCCTTCCCTTCAAGAACCCTTGTCCACAAGGGTTGATCTTTGAACCGTAATGCTAAGTCTAGTAGTATTCCCATGTAGCTTCACTTTGTGGTTTGTTCTTCCATCTTACTAATACAAGTGTATCTGCTGTAGTTCCTCTCTTTACCATACGTCTATCGAGGATGGCTTTGGGTTCCCAGACGTCCAGATCTTGGAGATTTAGCATATTGGTGGAATGAAGAAGACAACCAGGGATGTATCTTTTTGAGCTGTGAAACGTGGAAAGTGGGGCGAATGGTCGCATCAAGTGGTAACTCTAACCGGTATGCTACTTCCCCAATTTTATCTACAATTTTGTACGGATCGAAGTATTTAGGGTTTAATTTATTAACCTTGTGTTGTTTGAGACTATTATGTCGGTATGGTTGTAATTTAACCAATGCGAGTTCACCAATGGAAAGACCCTTTCACTTCTATGTTTGTCCACCAAATATTTCATACGCTCCCAAGCCCTCTGAAGATGGAACCGTAGAGTCTTGAGCATTTTTCCTCTGTCTACTAACATGTGGTTAACCATGTCATTCTTGGAATCTCTTAGGATGTAGGCTAGATGTAGAGGTAGAGGGTACTCATACAATACTTCAAATGGTGTAATTTTTGTTCTGGAATGATAGTTTGTATTATACCACCATTCCGATAAAGCCAAAAATTCACTCCACCTTTTAGGGTTTTCACTAGAGACACATCTGAGATATGTTTCCAAGCACTTGTTCACAGCTTCTGTTTGCCCATCCGTTTGTGGATGGTAAGCAGAAGATAATTTGAGCTCAACACCTTGTAACTTAAAAAATTCCTTCAAAAAGTGGCTGATAAACACTGGATCTCGGTCACTCACAATGGAGTCAGGCAGCCCATGTAGCTTGAACACATTTTTCAGAAATAATTTAGCTATTTGGGGTGCTGTATATGGATGTGTCAACCCTATAAAGTGAGCATATTTGCTAAGTTTGTCCACAATAACCATAATCACATCTTTGCCATGTGATTTGGTAATCCTTCGATGAAATCCATTGTGATGTCAGTCCAGTATCCTTTCAGAATGGGCAAAGGCTGTAGTAACCCTGGTTGAGCCACATTTTCATATTTAAGTCGTTGACAAACATCACTCTCTCTCACATACTGTCTAACATCTCTTTCCATTTCCGACCAGCTAAAGACAGAACGTAATCTTTTATAAGTAGCTTGAGTACCTGAGTGACCACCAAGTACACCATCATGAAACAAAGAGATGGGCTTCTGTCTGAGTTCCAGCTTGGCTCCCACCACCACTCGCCCTTTCTTCCTAAGCAATCCACCATCCATAGTAAAACTCTTCACTATTGTTCCTCCTTTCAGTTGCTGGAGAATGGCTTGGTAGGATTTATCAGCTAATACACTTGTTTTGATTTCATTCAAAATCTCTTCAGACACACTAGTGGTGTGAATCATCATCCCGAGCCCTGCAAAATCTACACGAGAAAGAGCGCTAGCAACCTTGTTAGTCTGCCTACTCTTGTATTAGATCTCATAATCCAATCTAAGTAATTTCGTGAGCCATTTTTGCTGGCTAATGGTGGTAATCCTTTGATCCAGCAAAAATTTTAAGCTTTGGTGATCTGTTTTGATGATAAAGTGTCTCCCAATTAAGTAGTGCCTCCACTTATCAACAGCTTGGACTGTAGCTAGCATCTCCTTTTCATATATCGATGAGCCCTTCTATCTTTCTCGCAATGCTCTGCTTAAGAAAGCTATAGGGTCCTGTTTTTGCATTAGTACAACTCTCACCCTTTCATTTGAAGCAATAGTTTCAATGATAAACGGCTTAGTGAAATCTGGTAACCTCAACACAAGGGCTCTAGTCAACATTCTTTTTACTGGCGCAAAAGCTTCCTCAGCCTTATCATCCCATGTGAATGCATTCTTCTTTAACAGTTGTGTGAGAGGTTTAGCAATAATTCCATAGTCTTGAACGAATCTAAGATAACAACCAGCAAGCCCTAGGAACCCCTAAGTTGCCTGACAATGGTAGGTTTAGGCCAATTATGAATGGCTTCAACCTTCTTGGGGTCAGTAGTAACCCCATGTTTTGAAATGATGTGCCCCAAATATTCAATATGTGTTACTCCAAACACACATTTGCTCCTTTTTAGCAACAATTTTTCATTCTTCAAAATCTGTAAGGTAGTCATTAAGTGTTGAGCATGTGTCTCTAAGTCTCGACTGTAGATCAATATATCATCGAAGAAAACCAATATGAACTTTCTCAGGTGCTCCCTAAATAACTCATTCATTAGGCTTTGGAATGTGGATGGGGCATTAGTCAAGCCAAAGGGCATGACTACAAATTCATAGTGGCCTTCATGAGTTTTAAAAGCTTTTTCGTAGATATCCTTAGGATCCATCGATATTTGATGATAATCAGACCGTAGATCTAGCTTACTAAAGTAACAAGCCCCAAATAATTCATAAAAAAGATCATTAATTAATGGAATTGGATACCTGTCCTTGATAGTGAGCTTGTTAAGTTCACGGTAATTAACGCACATCCTCTAGGTGTTATCTTTTTTTCTCACTAGCACCACAGGTGAAGAGAATGGACTATGGCTCGGTCGTATAGTCCCTTGTTGGAGCATCTCCTTAATCATAACTTCTAGCACATTCTTTTGAGCTGCTGAATGTTGATAAGGTCGTATATTGATAGGTTGGGCTCCCTCCATCAGGTGTATTTGATGCTCATATCCCCTGGATGGTGGTAAGGAATGTGGTTCTTCAAATAGGTCATTGAAATCTTTAATGATGTCCAACAAACAAGGTGGAGTTCTGTCCTGTTTCATCTCTTCTATTCCCACTTGCTATCTAATCACCATCCAGCATTGTACGTCAATTCCAACCCTGTCTCCTATGATTATCTTGGTTAATTGCTTCTCTTCCATAAGCAACAAGGATTCCTTAAACCTTAAAAATTTACAGGGTTGGTTCTTGTGGATAAACTCTATAGTGAGCTCACAAAAGTTGCAAACAATATTACCCAGCTCCCTCAACCCGGGAATTCCAAGCGCAACATCTTCTTCGTCTAATGGTAAAACATGACACTCAATCACAAATTTATTCCCTTGTATCTCTAAGTTCAGTCGTGTTATGTAACCTTTAGTGAAAATAAGAGTTCCATCTGCTAAAATTACTCTGACTAACTTAGTCTCCTCTATTGGACACCTCAGCTGTTTGGTGATCCTTTCATCTAAAAAGTTCATGGAACCACCACAATTAATAAAGACCCTTAACTTCCTTTTCTTGTAGTAAGCATGGAACTTCATCATTTTATGTTTTTGTGCTTGATTAATAGCGCAAAGAGTTAATTTGGAGAGTCCTTCCTCTAACGAAGGAGAGTTATCACCTTCCATAATTTCTTCTTGTTCACCATTTTCCTCAACTAACACATTCGTAAGGGGCGGTTCTTACAGCGATGGTCAGGACCAAAGGTTTCATTACACTAGAAGCATTGCCTGTTTCTTCTCTTCTCATCCAATTCTTTTGGTGTGAATCTTCTGTTCGTACGAATTTGGTTTTGGGTTAGATTTGGTCGGGTATGTGTTTGGGTGGTCATAGGTTGCTTTGATGGTAAAGGTCTAGTGTGTGGGTTCAGTGTTTGGAGTGGTTTAGGGTAGGTTAATGTTTTTAGGGTAGATGTATAGTTGGATTGGTTATGACTGGGATAGGTTGTTTTAGTGACCTTGTAAGGGAATTTGGTGGCGGTAAGTGTTGTTTCTTGTAGTTTGGCAAGTGTATAGGCATGTTGTAATGATTGGGGTTGGAACATTCGAACTGGATATTGAATTTCAGGTTTGAGGCCACTTAAGAAGCAACTTATTATATGGGTTTCGGGTAGGCACACCAGGGTTGTCAAATATTCGAATTCAACCTAATATTCTTCTAAGGTTCCATGCCATTAGGTCATCAAAGGTTCCTGAGCTAAACCTTTGTTGTAATCCCAACACAAATTCTTCCCAGGAAATTGGAGTGGGAGAAACCCAATTCTGAACGAAGGAGTTATACCAATGTAAGGCTAGGTCCTCTAAATGCATAGCAGCTACCTTAACTCTCAAATGACAAGGTGTATCATCTAATTCAAAATAATGTTCAGCTTTGATTAACAAAGATTTTAAGCCATCACCAGTAAAAGTAGGAAATCCCAGATGGATTGCTCTGGAATGTGGTAGAGTTGGTAGGTCCATCGTGGTAACAGGGTCTTTCATCATAGCTTTGGCTTTGTCTTGCCTAGACCCTCTAGGAGGAGCACCAATACTAACTTCATCACCTAGACTACCGAATTTCATTTGACTAGGGCTATCAACATCACTTACTTTCTTTTGCAGGTCTCCCAACATCGCGCCATATCTGTCCAAGGTTGATTGCTACTGTTTGAATAGTTCGGTAAAGGTTTTCAGTAGCTGGTCTTCTTGGTCCTTCAGCAAAGATTTTATAGATTCCTCCATGCTTTCAATGCTCCATGTCTTGACCATTCACTTAGGAATGCTCTGATACCAATTGGAGTACTATTTTCAATACAAAACTCTAAATGCAGAGTACTCATGAATTTACAATAACATTTTTGTAATAATATTCGGAGATCCTTACATTGTAATATATAAGAAGAAGATTCCAAACCGTTACAACAATATTCCCATGTGATTGCATAGGGACAGTTTGGCAATAGCTAACTAATTTTGTTACTAAAAGATACTATTACTTAATATTAGGTCTAACCCAGGAAATATTATAATGGGCCCTTTAATTATTTAGCGGGCCCAATCCATATACTAACACATACACACCACACAGCTCTATTAGACTTGTCACATAACATGCATGGACTCCATTTCCTTAGTTCTTCACTTCACTTCCGTTTCCATCTATCTTTAACCCAAACTTAACCCTAAATTTCCTTCACGAACTCCTTCTCCAACTCATCCTTAGACTCATGCAAATCTGGTACAGCTCTTGACTTTACAACATACACGGGATATGTATATGCAATCCTACACTGATGCAACAAGCATTAATTTAAATATTCAAATTAAGTATAGCAAGTAATATGGGAGTATTCATGACTCCAAGCAATACGATAGGTAATCTAGGTTCTAATACTACCGTAGTAGTGATGGGGTTTGATGAGAACAATTTGTCTCTTGCCTAAAAAGAAAAATAAAAAGTAGATTCATCTGAGGTTCATAACCGTTATTCAAACACCATCATTACAATCCATCTATATTGTATAATTCGATGCGTCACATTCCTTTGAACTACGTCCGATATAACTTCTTTTTATTCAAATGACTATTGTGCCCGATATCGTTTCCCTCATCAACCACCTACAGGCCGCAACATGGTGGCCTGAGCGCCTGACCACTATGTCAAGATTTGAGATCTTAACAATGGTGTTGCTCTTTAACTCGAGACAACCAAACAACAAGTATAGCCGAATTTATGTATTAGTTAGGTTATTAGTAATTTCTATCCTAGCAAATAACAAACATATTACTGCATACCAGGAATTAAGGATGGGCAAAAAAACCAACCGAATCGAACTAAACTAATCCACAATCAAACCAATCCAAATCGAAAAATTATAGTTTTTTTAATGGTTTGGTTTAAAAAATTTCCAATCCGAATCAATCCGTAAATTTATGGTTTGGTTTGGAACCTCCAAACTAATCTGAAAAACCGAACCAAACCGTTTTAGAAAAATATAATAATATTTTTCTATATGTTCATTTGATTTCATTTAATATTTATTATTTGGTGAATATTAATTAAAATCAACTTGTTCATTTTCAATTTTTTTTTTTCTAGCTCATGATATGTTTTTTGTTGTTGATGATGAACTATTGTTCTTTTTAATAGCTTTTAATTTTATAAAGTATGAAATTTATTTATTCAGTTATAAACTCTTATTATGTATTAGTTGTTCAATACATTTTGCCAGCTGATCATTTTATTCGTTGATGATTTTGTTGATAGATGATTTTTTATTTTAGCTGAATTTATTGGTAGATAATTGACTTGATAGTTCTATTAAAAATTATAAATTATGACTTATTATGTACTGGTTGGTGAATATATTTTAGGGATGTAAACGGGTCGAGTCATTCTGTCCCAAACCCGACCCAATTATAAATTGGGTATCCTAGAACCCGACCCGATCCGATTTTTAAGAAACCCGACCCGACCCGTTTAATCTATTACATGATTACATGCATCATTTTATTATTTCATTAAATTATTATCGTAGTGAGGCATGTTTAGGAGGGCAAAAATTTCAATGGAGTTGATAAAGATCCTAATTTTTATTTAAAAAAAATTAGAAAACGTTAAAGACAAGTAAAAAATTATTAAACGTGAAAACCGAATATATAAGATAAAGTCAGTAACTCAAGACATGTCATTGCCTAAAATTATTAGAAGACTTACATATATATATATATATATATAATACATTCAACTCAAAATAATAATAATAATAATAATAATAATAATAATAATAATAATAATAATAAAATGATGACACTACACGACGATCTATATATTCTTGATTTATTTGTCATTACATATATATATTATATAATATCTATTTTTTTTTAGAAAATTAATTTTTATACTTTGTTGTGTTGCATGGGAAAGAAATGAATTTTGAAAAGTGGGGAAGGTTGCACATGGAAATCGATTTTCTCTGGATAATTGGTCAGTGATTATTAATTGTAAATATAATTTATATCATATCATGTGACTCAATACATGAATAACAAAATGATTATATGAAAAGCATCATTCAACTAATGAATAAGTAAATTCCTTAAACTAAAATTTTTAATTTTTTTTAATTAAATCGGGTCGGGTTTTCCCAACGGGTTATGAGTACAACCCAAAACCCGACCCTAAACCCTATAGGGTTTTTAGCAGGGCGGGCGAGCAGATACCCTATAACGACCCGCCCCAGTTGCATCCCTAATATATTTTATTAGTGGATAACTGATTTTGTAGAGAACTATAGATTAAAAGTATGATGAATTCTTAAAGTATTTTTTCGTAATTCATAACATAAACTTTGTAAAATGATATAAATATTTAAGTATCTACACAAATGTAAAAAAGCTAGAGTAAAAAAAATTTTTAGTTGTAATTTTAATTTAATCCATAATCCAAACCGACCCAATCATTATTTAATGATTTAAAAAATTTCTAATCCAAACCAAACCGTTACTTAAGGGTTTGGTTTGACATGAAAAAAAAGCCAAAACGTAAATTATAGTTCGACCCTACCAGGAATAGTGAATCATTTGCGACAAAAGTCTTGAATCGAATTGTGAGTATATCTTGTTAGTGTTCTTATCCAACACGTTGATAAGTTTTTAGTCTACAAACAAATCTATCTAACCTAACCTCTAGATATAGTCCTTTCCTCCATCAAAAGTTGTATGAGACCTTAATCTTTTTGGAATAGTTTGTTGATCTCTTTCACAGGTTGCAAAAGTGTTAAACCTAATTCTAAGAAATTTTCGTAGGGCTCTCAATTGATTATAACATTTTGAGAATTTTGGAATAAAGAATGTTAGAAGATCTAAAACATGTGGTGTTTATCATCTAAGATTTTGAAAAGATATGGAGTAGATTAATATACATATCTATAGGGATTTAATAGAGTTTTCAATAAAGTTATTCAAATTTATCAACGTGCCATTGATTTTGACTATTGGTTTAGATAGGTCATTTTAATGGATTGGGTTAGGAGTTGTATATATATATGTCATTATTATTGTCATTTATTATATATTTTTATATTATAAAATTCCATGCCATAAATTGAAAGGTAAGTAAATTTTTAGCTTTTTTTCTTTTTAAATTATATTCAACTTTATATCATCTTGCTTAAAATATAATAATTATTGAGATATTTCAATAGGCATCATATATATCAAACAAAGCAACACTCCCACCAATCCTTTACAATAACAATAAAATTAAAACTTTTTATAATTGAAAAAATCAAATTGAGGTTTAGATTCTTACCTCCTATCAAATTCAAAATCCTATTACTTTAAGATCATATGCCTATCACCAAGATCATAATAACCTAATATTCTCCTTACTCTTTGTTTATAGATTTACATGAACACTTGGTAGTAAATCTTCTTGAAATTCTTCAAATTTTTCTTTTCTTTCATCTTTTAATATTTCAGTAGGGTATATTACTGCTATGATATACTTGCCTTTCTAAAGCAAAATCAGTTGTAATTATAACAAAATAAAACTCTTAATTATGACATATTCAAATTAACTAAATATCCTTTACTTTAAAATATACTTAGGGGCTTTCAATCATCTAATAATTCATTTTAGGTCTCTTTGGTTCATCTTATTTCGATCGTTTTAGTATTTTATTTTTATCGTTTTTAAACATACTATTTATCAAGAAACATATACAACTAAAAAATATATATTTTTATTCATAAATAAATCAAACATACTATATACAAATAATATATAGATACAAATTAAATACAGATAAAATACTAAGAAAATCAGACAATCAAAACAGACCCTACTAATAAAATAAATTTAGTAAGTAATATATTAAATATTTAAGCAATACAATTACAATGGATATAAATATGAGCTGCTAAATAACTGACATAACTTGTCCTAGTAAGGATCATAAAATTTTTCTAAAAAGCTAGTGAATTTAGAGAATCAAATCAATAGTTCTCTTCTTTTTAGAGTGAATAACAAATTTGTCATTTGAACATTACTTATTTTTCTAATTAACTATTTATACTTATGTATTGATTTTTACACATAAATTTTGTTAGTTTTTACAATTAACTATTTCTTGCTTACCTAAATAGAATTGATATTTTTAAATTTTAGCTAGTTAATTACAAGAATAAATTTAATTACCAAATATAATATCTCCTGATCTTCTTATCATTTCTCTTTTATCTTTAGGCTATAATGCTAATCTCCAGCCATATACAAACCAATTTTGTTAGACTCAGAACTAGCCATAAAGACTGATCAATTCTTTCAATTTACCCGAATTTGCTTTAAACAGGATTAACCAGTCGACTGGACGGTCAGATTAGGTTAAAGTGGGCAACCCAGATCGGTTGACTTGGACTGAAAGAAAAACAAAAACAAAAACAAAAAACAAAACTAGAATTTTAAATATGTATTCATGCTATATTATGAATTTATAAAATATGGTCATTATATCTTGCTTATTTAATAATTAATTAATGATATTTAATTCAAATATATATTTAATTGAAGAATATCATATATATTTGTTTATTATAATTAAATTATCTCTTATATTTTTACTTTTTCGTGCTACTTTTTTGTGACTTCGATTCGACTCCCGATTGAACCTGGTTTAACCCCTCGACCCCTAACCCCATAACATATCTGGGTCAAACTTCGAACTGGTTCTAACAACATTAATACAAACCAAGCAAATAATATTTAGTACCATAAAACCATTTCCTAAATATTTTCAACCTTAATTAATATTATCCCAAATGAGCCCATCATTCCATAACCTATTTTTAAATCATGTCTAAGTCCTCGGACTTTTTGGCACCATGGATAATAAAATATAGATGGACCTTTTTTTTTTTTTTGCCAGCAAATATAACTGGAGTTTATCCTATAGATTTATGTTATTATAATTCAGAGTCAAAATCTATCATATGCATATCCTATAACCTTTTGAAATCACCATAGGAAATATATCCTTAAAGAAATGCTAATTAAACATATATTGTGGAATATGTGGCATTTTAATTCATTTTTATATTATAAATATTTCCTAAAAAAATATTATAGTCGGTTATATTTAAAATTAATAATCTTTATTCTTTAGAGCATAACACCGTCCCCATTGTTAACACCACACATGCAATCTTCCTTCCTATTTCTTGATTGAGAATGCACTTATGGCTCGTTCATTTCGTGTATAGAATAAAGGGGGAATGAAATTTCAATTCAAAAGAAATGTAATAGGTTGTAATAGATATTACAATATTCACTTAGTATAAAAAGTAAAACAAGCATTTATTAGGGTAAAACGTAAAATATCTATAATATCCTCTATATTAATTATAAAGAGAGGATAATTGTATAGGTAATATTTTCAAAATAGAGGTATTTATGACAAAGTTGAAAAATAAACCATTGAATGATAATTCATGGGGTGAGGACACGAATTGCTATTCATCATTTTACGTAATAGAAATTTATTATGAGTTGTCTCTCCTCTCAAATGAATAGCTATTTATGTCAAGTGAATGAGTGTTAATGTGATTAGAGATATTTGATGGGATAAGTACTAAGTATCTTATATTTAGTTTAAAAGGGAGTTTCTATAGTTCCGTCGAAGGGATCGTTCAGATAACTATCTAATCGTTAAAATAAATATAGTAATTAGAATATTAACTAGTGATTCAATTACGATTGTCTATGATATCAGTCGTTGGATAGTGATAAGACCGATCTCAGTAAAATTAATGATAAGATTATGAAATTTCATCAAAATATAATATATGTGAAAACTGAAACATATGGTATATGAGATATCCCAATGACACAATACTAATTAGTACATATCCATTTAGGTATAGAGCGGAAAAGTGATCCATCTTTCACCGTATTCACTAATAAGAAAACATGTACAGTGCAGCTTCTAACCTAAATGCACCATATTAAAGCAATGGACATCATTTTGGTATATTTTGGTTTCATCGTAATCCAGCACGTGGGGATGGGTGAATTTCTAACTTCGAGTTTAAACAAATTAATTAGCTAATGACTTCTAGTTTAGGCTAATCAAGTAGTTAAAATACCTAATTTAAATAGCTGGTAATCGAGTTTTTTTATGGAAAAAAACAGAAAAGAAAACTAGTGTATTTCTATTTTTCTAAGCCTATTTTTTACCTTTTTTGTTTTCTGTCATACTCAACGGTCTACGTTTATTATATTTTAAAACTAATTCAACCAAAACTCTATTTTGTTTTTAAATTCCAACTTTTTTTTTCAGTCAAATTGATTTTTATAAAAGCAAGAGCAATCAAGCCTAATCAACTTAAACTCAAGCTTATCAAGTATCAATTCAAGTCAAATCTAAATTAAAAAATTAAAACTTGATTAAGTTCGAGTTTTTCATTTGAGTTGAGTTTGAGTTTGACACTGTATCATCTCAATTTAACTTGTTCATGGTCCTAGATATGAATCCCAAATTAGAATACTTCCTAAGTTTACAATCCACATTTTCTATCTTTTCTTCTTTTTTTTTTTAATTTCATTAATTGATAATTTCCAATACTTAATCTACTTATAAGCTAAACTAATATATAGCCATTGTTTGGTTAGTTAGTTTGCTAATGATAAATCGTTGTTTCAGTTCAAATTATTTATTAAAAATATATAAAAATAAAAAATAGATATTTTTATTTATATACAGAATTATATACCGATTATATACAAATACAAATGAAAATTAGAAAATCCTTAATATATCAATTGTATACGGCATTAGTTGATTATTTAGACGATCTGTTTTTTATTGGTATTTATATTATATTTATTTTCATATTAGTATTCGGTCTGTTTGACCAGTTTATAAATAAAAATATTTATTTTTATTAGCATATGTTTTTTACAAATAGTACATTTGAAAATAATAAGAAAAAAATGAAATTAAAATAATTGAAAGATGACAAAAGAAATACACCGTTATATAACGTACTAGCACAACTTGTCAGGGCAATCTTCACCTTGAAGACTCGATCAATGGATTTATTAACGACCGAATATTGTAAATTGTAAAGAAAACGGTAAAACATAAGTGGATTCTTTCCAAATCCAACGGCTCCAAAAAACGACCGTTACTTGTCTTTGAACTTCGAACATCTCTCAAGTTCAAAAACAGACACTCTTAACTCAAACACCTCTCTCTCTCTCTCGTCTCTACATACAACAAAGCAATGCCTAGCCAGTCATGTTGTTCTTCTTCAGCAAAGCGGAAGAGGCCCACGAAACTCAGCATCCCAGATGTACTCCAAGACATCCCACTCGACAAGTTCACTTACAAGGATGTCTCTCCCCAAATCGACACCGTGTGTTTCTGTTCTTCAGGTGTTGCAGTCTCATCCCTTAAAGGGAAAAAGAAGTTCATGGAAGATACTCACACCATACTCACTTCTTTAGATGGCAACCCAAACAAAGTATTTCCTCCAACAACCCTTTTCTCTATGAATCCTTGCTTTTGCAGTTCTAATGGACACACTATATAAGTTTTCATTTTGTATCCCAGATTCATAAATCATTTAATAATGTACTAACAGTTAAGATAATTGATAGGTAAGGTTGTGTTATATAGTCATTCATGTGTTCTGGAAATTTGTTACTGGGATCCCTTTTATATATATTCTTTTGGCATAATGCTTTTAATAAAATATATAATTAGCATTTGAATTTTGTAATTGATCAATTTAGGTCATAAGATGAAGGTGCCGTTGGCTTTCATGAGAAATTCAAGTATTAAATTGATCAATTTCAAAGTTCAACACTAAATTAATCAAGTTCAAAGTAAAGTATATAATTGGATATTTTTTCCTTGACATTAACCCTATTCTTTTTTATGGAACTGGATGTTCTTTTACAATGAATAGAGTTGAGATAAGATACAGTGAAATGCATAAGTAAAGTAATAGCAATCTTATAAAATATGCCTGTGAATTTTCAAATTATGCAGATAATTCTCAAATCGTCCCCGAAAGGCATGTAAAATTGGGCGGCGTTGAGTTTTAGGGATGGGTTTAAGATGTATATGCATATTTCAAAAGTAGTTATGGAAGATGACGCCATGTTTTGAAAGTTTAGGGCCATTCTTGATCAATGAATTAAAGAGTGTTTATGCAATCTGTTCTAATGTATCTTTGTGGATCCAAACTTTGAAATTTTAAAGCAATATATGTGTTTAATTAAAATACAAAGGTGTGCTGTGCACATTTGCAAGCTTGTTTATAAATAGGAGTTCTTGTGGATTGAATGATTGCTAATTGGTCTGCTTATTTTAATTTAATTTTTTTGCTCTCATTCCATATTTTGTCAATGTTATTCAGGGGTTCTTTGGAGTATATGATGGACATGGAGGAAGACAAGCTGTTGATTTCGTTGCACAGCATTTGCATACAAATATATTGAAATCGATGGAGAATTGCGGCAAGGGTTTAGCTAAAGAAGAAGCTGTTAGAGCTGCATACTTGAAAACTGATGATGAGTTCTTAAAACAGGTAAATCAATAGACTGTCCATTCACTCTACTGAATAAATAAAACTATAACTGAATTTCTATTACTGGAAAATGAAACAGAACTATAATAGGATTTTTTTAATTTTTTTTATTTATATTGGGTTATTTTGAAAAAAAAGTTAATTTCAGCATCGAATTGCAATTCCTTGGTTTGATAAAGGATTGAATATTCAATATTTTATGTAATAGGACTTCTTACAGAGTTATTGATACGGTCAAATGAATACCGTAATAGCCATTCACAAAGAATAAGGCTGTATTAAAATTGTAATTACAGCCTTATGTTTAACTATCATAAAATAGAGATGCAAACTTTGTAATAGTTCTTGATGTTAGAGAAATGAGGCAGAAAAGAGCCATGCAAGAATGTTTTGTAGAGTTGCTAATAATTTATAAAGCCAATATCTAGATCCCTTTTCAGCTAGCTAGTCCTTGACTAAAGTCAGTTGACTGTGAGATTATATCTTGAGGGAATGTCTCTTGCTTATGATTCTGGGGACAATTTTCCCTTTTTTTTTTTAATTCTTTTTGAAAGTCATCTCAATTTGTTATTCTCTAGATGATGAAAAATGAAGCTTTGCTTTAGGATGATTACATAAAATGGTGGTTTTCTTTGGGATCTCAGTTGCCATTTACTGAAAAGTCGAGAACTATCTAGACTTAATTGGCATAACTATAAGGCGAAATGTTTTTTTCTGTCTTAGTACACATTAGGTTTGTATAATTTCTTTTCTAGTGATCTCACAATTTTGTGCTCACTATTCCTTCTCAAATAAACTCCACCATTCTGAATAATGTAGGGTTTAGGCAGTGGTGCCTGCTGTGTAACGGCAGTAATAGAAGAGGAGGAGATTGTTGTTTCAAACGTTGGAGACTGCAGGGCTGTAATCTGTAGAGGAGGAAAGGCTGAAGTGCTTACAAAAGATCATAGAGCTGATCAAGAGGATGAACGACAAAGAATAGAGGATAAGGTCCTTATCCTTAATGACTTCTTGATGAATGATAGGTGAATGGAACCATCAACTAAATTTTCTTTCATATATATGATAGGGAGGTTTTGTGGAAATGCACCGAGGAGCTTGGAGAGTCCATGGCATTTTATCCGTATCAAGAAGCATTGGGGATGCTCATTTAAAACCATGGATTGTAGCAGAACCTGTTACGAGGATCCTTACTCGAGCCCCGGACATGGAATTCCTTGTCTTAGCCTCTGATGGACTTTGGGAAAAAGTAAGAATCAGGATTAATATTTACTTGCTAGAAGAAATCCAACATTTCCATTTTCCTTTGTTAGACAGTTTCAATAAGTTGAGGATTAGACCTTTCTTGCTATAAATTGGATTTTGATTCTTTTCTGATGCTTAGGTGGGCAACCAAGAAGCAATTGATATAGTCACTCGCCATGTATGCACGAGTGAAAAGAAAATGCGGCATGCAGCAGACCTTTTCAAGGATGAGAATGAAAGCCATTATGGGCATGTCAATGTGAGCCCCTCGGCAAAGTTGAGAAGGATTTCCCTAGTCAAGCAACAAAAGAGAATGACTCAGTCTCCTATCCGTATAAAACCCCTTCAAAGCTTGGCTGTTATTGATGACTTTGGCTCCGAGAACGATAGTCCACCATCAAAGTTGAGAAAAATCTCAAACACGAAGAGAATAAACATTAAAAATGAATGTGGAGGTCAAGAGAACTGTGACCCACACAATGGTTTTGTTTCATCATCGCTTGTAGCAGCCTGTAAGGAGCTTGTGGATCTTGCCATCAGTAGGGGTAGTCTGGATGATATCACTGTGATGGTAATCGATCTAAAGCACTTCAGTTGCCAATAGCTTTTGAATCAGCAGGTACATTTTTTTGGATTTTTCAATAAATTTACACGTCAGTGGTACAATAAAATGATAGCAACTTTAAGATAAACAATCCGACTCTAGCCACTCTTGCTGCAATGGCTAGAGTACAACAGTTGCTATAGATTGGTAGAGCATACCTTGTTTTATAGTTTATGACATCCTTGTGCTATTAATCTATGACATAATTATCGTTCAAGAAATTATCCAGACCCAAATACTAGACTACATTCGCGAGCGGTTTGTGTTGGCTTGTTTTGGAGACATATAATGTTAGTGGAGCATACTAGACTCTTCAAAGCTGCTATTTACACACCAACAGCAACAGAAAATTAAATCCCAAAATCTTCTGTAATCATGATCATTAAATGTGTTGCTCCATCACCCGTAAGTCATAAACTAGGCTAGGCTATTCACCAATGTCTTTGAGGATGTTATTGCCTCAACACTATTGAATAGAAGTCCCACAATTAGGTAATATATGAGGCATTAAGTAACGTAATAGCTTGGCCATGACCAACCCGACCACTATGCTCCATGGTGTATAGAAATACAATGTTCTAGAATAATTTTGTGGGTGGTAAGGGGTTCAAGCTAGGGATGTAAGCGGGCGGGTTTTTATAGGGTACTCAACCCGCCTAACCCGATGAATACTTTATACCCTATAGGGTTTGGGATGGGTTTTGAGATCAATAATAAAACCTTATAGGGTTTTGGGACAAGCATAAAACCCGTTGAGAAACCCGAATCCATTTAAATATATATATTATGTTTAGCCTCAGTCTCTAAAATTAACCAGCTGTGCTCCATTAATTGTAAAGCTATTTTTTTCTTTTTTATTAAATCATTTAGAAAAAGTAAAAAACCCTAGGACAGTACATTAATACTCTATGGTCTTCACTTTTAGTTTTGGTCTTGGCTCATCTCGTCAAATTCAAGCCTCTCACTCCTGTTGCCGCACTGTTTCATTCAATAATTTTCTTTTCATGAAAATGATTGAGATTTTATAAAGAGGATTGCATGAGTAATGATAAGAGTTTTTTTCTTGTCCTATAAAGTGAGAACAGATTGAAAATAGAAAAAAATGAAAAAAAATTATAATGCCATTTTTAAATATTTTATTATGTAATGATTATAATTTTATATCGGGTTTTGGAATCGGGTTCGGGTACCCCATAGGGTTTGTCTAACCGGTTTTGGGTTCATGGACAAAAACCCTATAGCGTTTGGGACGGGTTTTGGGAATCCTATTAGGTATCGGGTTCGGGTTTGGGTTTTAGTATACCCGTCCCGGTTGCGTTCCTGGTTCAAGCCCCCTTCCTCTTCTTGAACCTCCTTCCGCAGCTGCACTCAAAGCTATGTGAGTGGGCCAAATGGGTTAGGTCAAGCCGAGTCCACTTTGGCCCTCCTCAAGCTAAACAAGCCAGTCCACGAACCTAGCAACTAAAAGGGCCAAAAGGGATCAATTTTGCTCGTTTCACTCATTTATGCTAATATATAAGGTTAATAATAAAAAATCTTACATGTGTTTTTACCAATTTGCAAATACATGATCTGTATTAATTTTTTAATAAATAAGTGTCTCAAGTTTCATACAAAAGCGACAATATTATTTAATAATTTTAAAATGACATATGTCAATATTTTATTGGTCATAAAAATTAATCTTACATTTTTTTTTCAATTTTCTCATTTTTAAAATATTAATTTATTTATTTAATTTATATTTAATATTTTTTATTAAATTAATTTTTTAAACGGGTAAGACTCTACACATATCTCTCTAATAGTAATTAATTATATTGACACTTTTGTATGAAATTCGGATCACCTTTGTTAAACAGCTTAACATATGTCATATTTTTGTAATTAATCCTAACATATTGATGATTAATTTTTCTTAATAAGAGCTTGAACTCAGCTTATTCAAATAAATAAATTTCATTTTGAATTTGATTTTTTTCACCAAATATCTTGAGTTTTTTTTCATCTTGGTATTTGCGACGAGTTTCTTGTTGATCGTGCTATTATTATCAACATATTTATCAAACAACATTTAATCATCCAATTATAGCCAATGACCTTATAACCTTGTGACATTTCTCCCAATCTCTCAATCGAGAGATATGAGGTTCGATGACAAAAAAATCATCCAATCATGATATAATTACCCTAAATAATTCCATGACTTTGCCCATCAAACATTATTTCTTTAAGCCATAGTTTGGACAAATAATTTGAATCCATATAAATTTTGAAATGTTGATGGAGAAAAAGAAACTAAGAAACCACTTAAGAGGTCATTCTATTAGCAAATGCCATTCATTTTGCAAATCTTCTTACGGGTTAAACGGGACAAGTTTGTTTGATAGCTTTTAAACAGGCTAAAAAAAGTTGGCCTTGACCCATTTTAAAAAATGGGTAAATGAGTTAGCCCAATTGCACAACTTTAGCTACACATGGTATACCAATGTATCACTATAAATATCTTCAATAGTTTCCTATATCTCATGATAGTGGTGGTAATGACAGAGTCTGCTCTGCTCATGGTTTGAGGTTGAGATGGGGTGGTGGTGGTGGTGGTTTCCTCTTGATTCAATGAGGACAAGGTTTAAAACCAAGTATTGTACTTGTTCCATTCTTTCAAGCATTGATATTAAGTATAACTTCTTAATAAAGATATGACCCATTTGCACAACTCTAGCCACACATGGTATACCAATGTATTACTATAAATACTTCAGTAGTTTCCTATATCACATGGTAGTGGTAGTAATGACAGAGTCCACTCTGCTCATGGTTTGAGTTTGAGATGGGTTGGTGGTGGTTTCCTCTTGATTCAATAAGGACAAGGTTCAAAACTAGGTATTGTACCTGTACCATTCTTTTTAGCAAGGAGTATGATTTTGAATCTTTAGATGAATAATAAGTACAACTTCTTAATAAAGAAACATGTCGATCTTTTCAAATTTTCTATCTTAATGCTACGATGGAAGAGGTGGTTGATGAAGATATTGTAGTTTCGTGGTGAGCTACTGAATGAATACCCAACACCTTCACAACTCACACCTTTGGTTGTGTAACCTTTACTACGCTAGATTACAATAACAACCTATTAGGATTGCAAGGAGGCACAAAAATTCGAAAGAGTAGATGTGTTTTTGTAGGCAACTAATGCGTGTGAAGGACAATCAATTGACACATTTGATGCACACAAAACTTGTCGAGCTCCTTCTTATTAACAGGATGTTTCACCAAATGATCGCGCATGACATATGTCAATGGAAAAACATTAATTATGTTAACAGGTTATTTGGTTATCCAGTGCTTTCAGTGCCCACCAAGGAGGAAGGATCCCGTTTCACCTTGGTGAGCTCTATCACAGTTATTTTATAGTCTTATGATTTCAACTCATCTGGCAATCTAACAAGGATATGTAATAAGAAGTTGATATATAGGTTTGATCTGCAATTATTCAATATCATAGAGGATCATGTAGCACATCCGCAATAAGCAAATGAAGAGGATATGTAAGGATTGGCCCGGAAAAAAAAAAAAAAAAAGAGGAAGTAGAAGATATGTAAAAGCTAAATGGGGATAATTTCTGCATGCTATGGCATTTGATGGAGGGAGAGGGACAACTATAGTAACAACAAGAAGATAGTCCCTTTAATGTGCAAACAATATTAATCAAGTTTGAGAGTCAACTTCATATATGAATATTAATTGATCTTGGATAATATTTTTAAATAGTTAAGCTTAAAGAAGTTCATGAGCTTAAATTTATTTGGTGTTATTTTGACTCATAATATATTATGAATATATTTAAAATTAAAATACCTTTATCATAATTGATGGATTAACTATTGAGTTAGAGTTTCATTATTATGGAAATATGCTTGAAATAAGCAATATATTCTTTGGTCTTTTGAAGAAAATGAAAATTTTTTTATTTGGATAAATGTCACATGCGGCACCTAAATTTTGTCAATCTATTGAATTAATTACTTGAAATATAATAGTAGTAATATACTACCTATAATTTTTTTGAGTTAATTTATAATATCTAGATGGAGTAATTAATTGCAAAAATAGATAAAGTTTAAATATCAAATTGTAAAATTTGATGAAATTTAGGTAGTATATTGACACTTTTAAACTTTAAATGATTATCAATGATCTTATAACATAGTGACACTTCCTTTGATTTTTCAAGTGAGAGGTACTAGTTCACCTCTCATATGTTGTAACCTGTTATGACCGAAAGAAAAAAAAATGAAATAAAAACTATAAGTGATTTAATTGTAAAAATTAGTAAAAGCAGTTTCATGAGACATCTATTCTATACACCCGACGCTGAAGTGAATTTATATTAATGGAATAGTTATTATATTCAACCATTATAAACATGGTGTATGTAATGAATAAATAAGGCTCTGCCCAATAAATAAATTGGCAAATAGAAATTCTGAAAAATAAGAATTTATCGTACCACTTACACATGCTTGTTAGTTGATTTGCTTTCCAATTTCAAAATCAAAGGGTAATTTTTAAAATTCCCAAAAACTTTCGTACTTTCCTGTTTCACTTAATTCACAACATGGTGGAGCTATTTTAAGACATGGACGACGGAGGGACGACAGACAAAGCTATAATAATGAATTAATGGTGTCCTTCCTATCCTAGGAGCGAGCACGACAGGCCATTGCCAATGGAACCGGAGGATCCGAATAGGAACCATTAGCTATGTGTTCAAAAATCCATTTGTTAGCAGCCTCAGTGAAATGTATACCATCCCAGCTAATCCTAACGGATGGATCTTTGCATGATTTTGAAACCATCTCTTCTTTCCCATTCACCATAGCTTTAGCTCCACATCTCATCCCATTGTCGAAGTTGTACTTGCCACCACCTCGTCCACAGCATGCTTGCAAAGGATGTTCAAATCCTGTATTTTCATTGGGTAATAGTATGCAAGCAACGATGTTATTTTAATAAATAATAGTGAGAGTGAGTAATTTAAAAAAAAATTATTTACAAATCAAAATTTTAATAATAATTATATATTACTAATCAATCACACGACATATTAGCATAAACAAAAACCTTTTCTCCATGCAAATGTCATGGGACATACCATATTTCTTGGCTTGAGTAATAAGGTTGTACTTTGCAGTGTACATGTCGACGTAGGTAATAGCAGCAAGAGGAAGATCCTTCCTGAGTTGATCCACAGCTTCCTTCAATTTAAGGTTAAAATAGTGGGACACTTCGTTGTATTGGCTTGCACACCCGTATTTATCAATCTCAGTAGTTGCATAACGAGCCAATATATAGGCATAACAGCCCACTGGCCCAGTGTTGTGTATCCAAAATGTTCTTCCTCCTAGATCATACACCTTCTGTGAAAAGATAATTACCCAAACAACATAAATTTCTTCAACACCAATATGCTTGTTAAATTTAAAACTTCTATTATGATGAAATGTTTAAAAACATATATATCTTTTATTTACATAAATCACATAGTAGAAAACTTCTATGATCTCATCAACAAATCATTCAGTTAATCATCAAAACATTATTAAAATAAATATAATAATATATGTTAAGTATATTTATGGTGTAATCATAGTTAAATATATATATAAACCGTTAAATAACAAACAGAACTAGTCTCGTTAAAAAAATGACAAGACCATAAAATTTTTCCACGTGCTTTATATGGATAAATATCATCACCATATCCAACAAAGGGAAGAGATCCATTAGCAATTTTTTTTAATGTGTAGTGTATACATGGATAAATATCAATTATATGTCAACACATAGTAATGATAATGGATAGCTTTTAACACCCTATTATAAAGTAAAATTTTATTAATAGTCATTCACCGCTTGTATAGGTATAAATTATAGGATTAATATCATGAATGATATATGAATTTTGACAGAATATGTAATATTAAATTGTTCAATTTCAAATGTTTTCAGGTATTAAATTAATCAATATCCAAAATTCATATATCTAATTATATGTTTTATCGAAGCTAAAATACCATTCGTGAAATTATATTTGATGTATGATAACGGATGAATTTTCATTTTCCAAATAATAACTTTACCTTTGTGTTATTGATGAATTCACGTATCACATCTGGAACATATTCTTTCACTTGTTCAGTTGTCATATTGAGCTTGTAACCAGCCGTAAGATCATTTTGGCCAATATCAAAAGTATATAAACCGTGAGAGAAGTAATCTTCCTGTGGCAATGATTTTTCATATGTGCCTCCTGATGATCAACCAATCACCCAAAGTATAAGTATCGTTCAATAGATAATTATTGTTTAACAATATGAAATTGTACATAATTTGTAAATTAAGTATTTCAAAAAATTTTTACTTCCACAATTTAATGTTTCGCATTTCACTACTATAAATGGGTAAATTATAAATATACCTTTTTCATGTCATTGTTATGAGAGCTCAATCCATTTATTTTATAAAATTGAGAATTTATAATTTTTCTTAAAGTGCATCTGATGTTTGAAAACAGCTCATGTACACCTACTTTATGCAAACAAAATCCTTTACCAAGAATATCTCTCTCTCTTCATCCAACTCACTCCCCATTTCCTTATCACATCATGCCACCACATATGACCACATATGACCACAAAAGGTGCTCATAAAAGCTAAAGACAATGTACTTAGAGGAAGCCTCTATTATTGGTGTAGCCTAGGTCATCAAAATCCAAAGTGGGGAATAGTGAGATTGAAAGGGATCCTTTTAGGTGACTATAAGGTAGTCCCCGGTGTGAGCTTCCGTAACAGAGTAAAAAGCTTAGGATTTTTTTATCTTATTTTTATTTTTTTAAAATAGTTGTTTCATAAAAAATAAATACAGATAAAAAAAATATTTTTTTATTTATAAACAAATTAAGTAAAGGTAAAATTGGACAATCCAAACAGACGGTGTTTTAATTGGATTACGATCTTGCGTAACTCGATCTAAAATTTGATTGGTTTCATTTAATCTGTAAGTCAATTGCTGTCCACGTTCTTTTAATTGCTGGACCTAGCCACCTACTTTAGAATTTCAGCTTTTTATATCATTTTCAATAATTACTTTATTTGAAATTTATATAGTAGTTTTCAATTAATTTAATTTGATTAAGACTATCTATGGTCACATACGTCTTTTAATAATATTAATAGATAAGTTGCACTAAAAGGTATTAAATTTTTGAAGTAAATTCAAATAAGATACAAACATTGATTAAAATAAAGAATTGACATTACATGGAGTGGTATAAATAAGATATTAACGTTTTAAGTTGTTAAAAAAAACCTATCAATATTACATAAATGTGTGCAAATAATTGTAACCTACTTAATACGTTGATTCTTTCTTTAATCATTTAAAGCTTTAATACCTAGCCAACAATTTTATGGCTTAATGATGTCTTTCTTGATCTCTCATTTGAGAAGGTCCAGATTCAAATCCACTTTCCCCCATTGTGATTGACTGAGGAAAAAAAAAAAGCCCCAATACTTTTGCCATTTTATATAATATAGATTCATTTTTTAAATTACTTAAAACATTAATACTTATTTTAATTTTCCTCTAATCCATGATATTTTTCACTATAATTTACTCTAGTATTAATTAACATGCACACATATTTATAAAACTCAAGCCAGCTATTTGTCCAAACGATAATGATGATACAAGTAATTGAAAAAAAAAAAGCACTAACTTATTTGTAATTAGGGCTACAAACAAGTCGAGTTAAGGCGAAATAGGTTGAGCTCAAACCCGAGCTGGACTTGAAATTTCAAAACTTGAACTCAACTTGAGTTTAATCGATCTTAAAATTTTAAACTCGAATTTAGGTCAAAGTAACAATAAGCTCGAGCTCAATTTAGTTCAACTCATTTAAACTCAATTTATTAAAAAAATATTTTTAATTCTAATTTATATTATATTAATACTCAAACATGATTTAAATTTGATTAATACTTGTACTCAATTTGAACTTGATTAGGCTATTGGCTAATTGATCTAAACATACAAAACTCAAGCTCGGCTCAATAAACTGCTCGAGTAGCTCGATTAAACTATTCTCGAATTGGAGTTAAGTAAACATCGGACTGAGTTAGAGTAGTTTATGAACCAGCTTGATATGTTTACAGCCCTATTTGTAATTAACCTTCTATCACCTTTTCATTTTGGTAGAACTTTCAACTTGGAAACATAACTTTAATTTAATAATTCTTTTAGGGTGGATATGAGTTACCATTTAACCTACGCCATCTATATATATATATATATATTGGATATAATACTTACACACTAAATATGGAAATTAGTTTTTTTTTTAAATTATATTTAAAACTTTATGATTTTTAATATCTACTTGACAAATATTACGTCAAAGGAAAACTAAATAGAGCAATAATGGGCAATAAATGATGATACCAAATGTTACCTTTTTGACGAAATATTTGGGATCGTTTCTGAAAATATGTGTATTGAACAACTTGAACATCTAGAGAAATTGGGCTGTATCCACTTTGAAAAATTGTTGTGTTTTGGCGTCTGACCGTGGAACCAGCCGTAGCAAAATTGACGCCGTGACTGAAGTTTGAGCCAATCGAGTCCAGATATGCACTCAGATAGGGCAATCCCAAGCTTTGTGCTGCCAGAAATTTGAAGTTAATAACAATCTCATCGAAACAATCATGATAAATGAAATTTGAAAAGATACATTAACCATACAATAAATGAAAACAACAGAAAAATTATCAATGAAAATAATTGTTTGGTAGACTTTCTATGCAATCCAAATTGTCGTTTGCTAGTTACCAAACAAAAATTAATAAAATAATTATGCGGGTCAATTATAAATAATGCAAGTTTTTGTAAAACCTAACTATTGGAGGAGAAAAAGTTGTAGTGTAAGAGAGAAGGACAGTTGGATAAAAATTATTTAATTGAAATGTGAAGTTCAAATAGAAAGGTTTTGGCATTATAATAATAGATGTATAAAAATAAACAGTAAGAAAAATTTAATGGTCTTATTATGTTTTTAAACAGCATTAGGCCTGTCAATTTTTATTTTAATGGTTCTGATTTATAGTCAATGATGCTTGAATAATTAAAATATTAATTTATCAATTTTATATTTATTTTAATAGTCCTATGGTTAATTAAAAGATCCATAGAGCTAACCATAGAAGTTGTGAAATCACAATAATAGAAAATCTCATACTCTATCTTGAATGACAAAATTGTACCCTGTAACGAATGACTAAATAGCAAGATAAATAGATATTTTTATAAAGGTCTAATATCATACATGAATTTTGATAAAATATATAATTAAATACCTAAATTTTAAAATCGATCAGTTTAGTACATGAATTTTGAAATTGATCAATCTATTACCTAAAATTTTTTTTATATGCCAATAATACATCTATCAAGTTTTTTAAGGTACTAAATCGATCAATTTTAAAATCCAAATTTTTTAGGTATCAAATTGATCAATTTCAAAATCCAGATATTAAATTGATCAATTTTAAATTTTAGATATCTAATTATATATTTTGTTAAAGTTCATGTATCATTTGTGGCATTATGCCTTTTATAATGCTCTCTCTTTCAATACATTAAAATGGGATAATGTCACAAATGGTACCTAAATTTTGATAAATTATGCAATTAGATACTTGAACTTTAAAAATGATCAATTTTAGAACCTAAACTTTGAAATTAATCAATTTAGTAGCCGAAAGAGCTTGCCGAAGATACTATTGATGTACACAAAAAGTTCTTTTAGGTATTAAATTGGTTAATTTTAAAGTTTATGATTGATCAATTTCAAAGTTCAAGTACCAAATTGCATATTTTATTGAAGTTTAGATATCATTTATCACATTAACCCCACCAAAATTATATATATATATATGTATATAAACATTTGTTGAAATGATTTTATAATATAGACAAATAAAACTCGGTCACATGTAATTTGAAGATGCATTTAGAGTGATTATTGACGAAAGTCTCACGAAAAAAAATATTGTCATTATTTTAAAAGCTATTAAAATTATAGATAGATTATGGATTTTTTTTTTAAATAATCTAGCGAACATTCTTAAAAACATCACACCGCGGAAACTAAGAAGTATGAGATTGATCTTTTATATTAGTATAAAATGTAAAAAATAACTTGCAAACTATATGATATGATCAATCAGTTTAAGGGAAAAAAACATTTGAAGATAATTTTATTTACGGTATTAATATTTTAAAAAATGAGTTAAATGAGATATCAATATTTCATAAATCTATTGATATATCAATTTTTAGATAGTTTTTTAATTATTTTTTTTAATATTAATCTTATTTGATTCATTTTACGAAATATTTATTCTTTTTTTAACGATTCAAGACATTAATACCTTAGATAAAATTATCATTAACGGTTGATGCCACTTTACTACAAATTACTCTTAAAAGAAACTTTAGTATGCATTCATATAAAAAACTGAGTTGTTATTAGGTTTAAATAGAAATCCTCCGATGCCAATATTTTTAAGGGGTGCGAATACAGAATCTTAAAAATTTTAAGATCTTTTTATAAATTTGATAATTTTCTATTATAAATATAAAGGAAAAAAAGCATACAATGATATGTAAGATCAAACAATTTTTTTTTTTTTTTTTTTTATAGGCATCTTGCTATCCGTTTTCCTTGCTTGAAAAAATGCTCCTTACGGTCCCGTGTCGAAACTTTTCAGTCTTCTCACCGATGAAGATTTGCATCAGGTTATTTAAGGGTACGTTTGTTTCATCTTATTGTAGTTTTATCATCATATTTTTATTATGTTTAAATTAATATTTGTTAATAAATAAATAAAAATAAATATATATTTTTATCTATAAATAAATAAAATATAAATATAAATCACATATAAATAAAGAAATAGAGGAAAATCCAAACAAACTCTAATGTATACCTACAGATTACTGTCTTAGTTTCATCATTAATTTCCAATTTTTCCACAAGACATTATTTTATTCCTCCTGAACTAAAGACAAAAAAAGCACAGTGGCTAGCTCGGGAAAAGGACAAGAGAGAGCACATTTTTTCGTTCGGACAACATGAAGTCTAGGTCTAGCTGAATTTTTGCCTCCTTACAATATTCAAACTTCAGAATTTGAATATACATAGGCGATATATCATAAGTCGATAATTGAGACTGTCTAAATTTTTAAACTATCTTATAATATTATTATTACCTTATATTATTCCTTGTAATCCCAGAAAAATTAGGAAGGATTGCTGATGTCTACAGGAGATTAATAGAAAATGTGTCTGTAAAGGATGTACGTTGAGGTTGGTTTAAGATTAACATGTATGAACATCATATTATCCTCAAAAATGGAGGAAACGTTAAGGTAATAAAAAAATTTCCTCAATTCATGAAAAATTCATAATAACCACATTCAATGCCGAAATACGTCAGAAGTATTAAGACTTGACACAAGGGTTATGGATGTTACCCATAAAATCGACCACAAGACGTCCGTCGGAGAAACGACCAGCTGGGGTGTGAAAGAAGGTCTCGCCATTGGGAGGAGGAGCCTGTCCAAATGCGGCCGACAGACCGCCGGTATCGGAATTCGAGTCGCCAAAGTTGAAGATTGCTGGGAATTTACATTTGGATGAAGAGGATGCAGGAATAAAAGCAGAAAATAGTGTGGCTGAAATTAGGTAGCTAATAATGAGAAAGCTTCCTTCCATGTGAGAGATAGAGATAGAGAGAAAGAAGAGAAAGAAGAAGACCAACTTATTTCTGATTTTGGAGAATTATGGTGAATTTGACAAAGTGGGATAGTCTTTTGTTGTTATGCTTTAAGGATGTGGTTTTTTAATTAATGTCCTAGGTTGGACTGGATCATGGATATGCCATGGATGAATATAGAGATGGATTCCCTTAAAATTTGGGACATTGTGGGCGACTAATTATTTTCTCCAAATTTATAGCTTAGGATTTTATTATCCCATCTTTTATTGGGTTTTTATCTGATGTGGAAAATTTTCAAAATAATTTAAGGTTTTAAAGATCAGTCTCACTCCATCTCAACAAGAGATTTTAAATTTATTTAATTTCCTTTTTTTTTTTTTTTGAAAAACATTGCTGTGCAGGAGATGTGGAATCGTTATTTTTTTTCTTCCTGTTTTCTTATTTTTTAACCATACAATCCATATCAATGTACTTCATTATGCTACTTTTTGCAATTTTTTTTAAGGAAAAGAAATGAAAGAATGGAAATGACATATGAATATATTTTAAGAAAAAAATAATTATGAAAAATGTTGTTAGATAAAAAAATAGTTCCAAAATTAGGTAATCGATAGTCGACACTTCAAAAAACAAGTTTAAATTGTATCAAGCTTGTTTAATCAAGAGACAAATTTATTAAAGTTATTTTAAACTTGTCTCGAAAAGAGAGGAGTTAGCACTTAGCATAGGAGATCTCATTGTAGTTACACTAGATTCATCTTATTGTAATTATACTAAACTTATTCGTTGAAGAAACGAGTAAATCACAATTCAAACTTGTTTTTAAAAAAAAAAACAAAAAACAAAAAGTTGACGATTTTATGTATAAAGGTTTTATGATATCTAGGATCAACTTTTGATTCCCTAGAATCTTGTAGACATCCCATTTTTTTCTAAACTTTAGATCAATAGTGTTATGATATAGAATGTAATAATGAGATTTAATCGTCATTAGGAGTTAGAACTTTCTATATAAAAATAAAGATTAGTATTAATTAGGGAAAAATGAAAATAAGGCAAATGCAAAAAGAGAGAAACGGCATTTTAAAAAAAATATATATATTAAAAAAAATCTAGTGCTGACATCAGCCTTCTACCTTGAGCAAGAAAAAAAAAAAAAACAGCTCATGTAGTGCATTTCGCACCTATTTTTGACCTAGATCCAAATTTAATTTCATCGAATTATAGCAGAATTGAAAACTAAGCATGGACATCTTTCGTTTGATACTAAGATTGTATATCATCGTGAATGTTAAATGCATCAAATTAAAGCTCAAATTTTGAAAAAGCAAAAATATGAGTTTCTTAAAATATGGCGATCTGAGTCAAATTTGTATTTCAGATAAACTTCAAAAAGATGGTTCTCTTGTTTTGACACTTCTCATTTTTCACAGTGAAGGTGCTCTTTGCTTCATACCATTTTCGTATATTTTACTATTTTGGTAGGAAACCGTGAACAAATGTTGTGTATTATGATATTACAAGGAAAAATAAATAAATACATAACATCATAGTAATGTCGCGGGAAATTTTATGAATTTAGACAATTTCAACGATCTGTAAATTGACAATAATGAAGAGAAGAAAAATCCAGGATCTAAATTCTACTCCCCTGAAACATGGAAAGAGCCGTGATCCATCCGAAAATTAATTTACACTTCTCATTAGATACCAATGAGTAAAAAATGAAAATTGATAATTAAATAGTTATAACAATACAAATGGGTCTGATGTCCTATAAGGTCTTTTGATTTTTAATATAATACTAATTATAATAATAAAATACCAATGAGTGACAACTAATAATAGTGGTAATAATATTGTAATAATATAAACTGGTATTGTAAATTGTGTTGTGTGGATATTTTATGAACTTAAAATACATTGTAACTAATAATGATGTCCTTTTTTTCCTTAAAAAAGAAAAAAAAAAAACCTTTGTTTTATAATTATAATATCTGAATTTGTATTGTAAAACTGTTATCACAAATTCTTTTACACCATTTTGTGAATATGTGTTCTTATGAGGATTTTGTGATTTTTACTATAGTAGATGTGTAGTATTAATAACTTGATAATGTGAATATATAATATTTGTGTTCAAATTGATAATCTTGTTTAGCGATACAAACAGATTTAACTAAAAATTGTAATTGATATATGACACATCATTATACGATAAATTCTGAACCTTGTAATATTTAATCGCACATATTTTCTTGTAACAATGTTGATGAATATAATCATTTTGTCTTGATCTTGACATGTAGAGTAAATTGATATGATTATTACAGTTTGTTATTCAAAATTCTTTGTCACTTAGAAAAAAAATAGGTTATTTTTCATGAAATGGAAGAATCTAATTTGATAGACTTAGGATCAGCATAAAAATTGATTTTTTTTTTACAAAATTTTAATAAAATTTAACGAACTTAAAACAAGAGAATTTTCAAAGGTACAATCAAACAACAAATTAAATTTTTCACAAAAGAACTACGAGATGTGTAATCCAAAATAGCGGGTACCTAGGTATCAATAGGCAACTTTAAGAGCAATTTTTTTTTTATGTTAATTAATGTGCAGTCTCTTAATTTACTCATACACAAATACCAATTGTTCTTTTTTGAAATTTGATGTATTATATTCGTTTCATAAAATTGGACAAGTATATCTTGTGAATAAGACAATAAAATATGAAAGTAATTATATGTAGATGATACTTACTTCTTTTGTGAAATTTGATATTTGACTTACTCCGTAAATTATATTAAGATAGGAAAATATATTAAACGGATTTGTAGGATGTTTATAAAATTGGAAAGTGGATATTTTGTATATATATAGGAACTAGAATTAGGATATAATAGGGAGCACTCTATAATTGGAAAATTAAAAGTGGTAATTAGTAACCACTTAGGTTTTAATAGGATAGCCATCAAAATCGGTAATCTCTGGTTTTATTTTCTTAAAAAGCGAATTTATTTAGATCAATAGTAAGATTGGGATTAACTTGCCAATTGATCATAATCAATCTTTTTTCCTGATTTTGGTTAGATGGCGACTCCAAATTTTTCTTTTAAAAATTAAATTTACTTTAATTCTTAGTCGATGATCTATATCAAACAAGTTAGGGTTTGACGTAAATCGGATTAAAGGAAATTGAATCGAAAATAAAAAATCAGGCTTGATAGATCTCAATCAATTTATTTGAAACACATGAAGATACATTAAATCAAGATGATGTGAAGATAGACAATTTTTTTGGTGAAATTAATGGTGTCCTTCATATGAGGAAGCGTGACAGGCCAATGCCAATGAAACCGGAGGATCCGAATAGGAACCATCAGCTATTTGGTCAAAAATCCATTTGTTAGCAGCCTCAGTGAAATGAATACCATCCCAGCTAACCCTAACTGATGGATTTTCACATGATTTAGCAACTACTTCTTCTTTCCCATCCACCTTAACTTTTGCTCCACATATAAAACCATCTTTGAAGTTGTACTTGCCGCCATGGCCACAGCATGATTGTAATGGATGTTCGAACCCTGTTTATTTTATGGAAAATTAAAATACCAAATAGATTAAAATGTTTAATTTAATATTATAATCCAAGTCGCAGTTGCTTTTGGGGTTAATGGTAAATAAATCTCCATAAACTATATATATATATATATATATATATTTCTAATGGATCATTCTATCACTGAGATAAATGTAGAAAATAATATGATAAATATTTCAACAATGCAATCATGATTGGGTATTAATTTTAGCCATTAAATAACTTATAGTACTCATCCTATCATTTTTCATTGCTTGATAAATTCATCAGTTGTCTAAAAGTTACCATTTAAATGAAGCAAATAACTATATGTAATAGGGATGGGCAAAAAAAAAATAGTCAAACCAAACCAATTCATAATTGAACCGAATCAAACCAAACAAAAAAATTGGTTTTTTTAAACAATTTAGTTTAAAAAATTCTCAATCCAAACCAATTCGTAAATTTATTATTGATTTGAAGGGTAAACTGAACCAATTTATAAAACCAAACTAAAATGTTTTAGTCAAACATAAAAATATTTTACTTGTAATTATAAATTTTGTTATAATGATTTATTAAAGATTATATATGTTCTTATGATTTTATTATGATATTTATTATATGATGAATATTGGTTAATAATAACTTTTTTTTTTGTTTAAGATATATTACTTCATTGATAACTTAATGTTGTTTTTCATTAATTGTTTGAACTGTGTGAAGTATGAATTTTGTTATTTAGTTATATATCTTATTATGTGTTAATTTTTCATTATATATTTTGTTAGTAGATTACTTTTATTCATACATGACTTTATTGGTAAATGATTTTTTTTTGGCTAAATTTGTTAGTAGATGGTTGATTAAATTATTTTTTAGAGGACTATAGATTATATTTTACTATGTATTAGTTAGTAAACATATTGTGTTAGTGACTAAATGATCTTATAAGTTATTATGGATTATAAATGCAATGAATTTATAAAGTATTTTCTTGACATTTACAATATGAACTGTATAGTATGATTTCAATATTTGAATATATGCACAAATGTATATTATTATAAATAAGTTTTTCTTATTATAATTTTGATTTAATTCGTAATACAAACCGAACTAAACCGTTATTTAGTGGTTTAAAAAATTTCTAATCTAAACTAAACGTTATTTAATATTTTAGTTTAGGAAGAATGAAAAACAAAACCATAAATTATGATTTGGTTTCTCTAAGAAATATATATATATATATACACACATATATATACCAATGCAAGTAATTACATTGATAAAGGATTATAAGTGACATGTAAATGCATGATGCTTACCAAATTTCTCAGCGTGAGTAATAAGGGTGTACTTTGCAGTATATATGTCAACGTAGGTAATAGCAGCAAGAGGAAGATGTTTCCTGAGTTGACTCGCAGCTTCCTTCAATTTAAGGTTAAAGTATTGGGCCACTTGGTTATATGGGTTTGCACACCCGTATTTATCAATATCATTTGTTGGATAACGAGTCAATACATAGGGGTAACAGCCCACTGGCCCAGTGTTGTGTATCCAAAATGTTCTTCCTCCGAGATCATACAACGCCTGTAAATATAAATATACAGACAACAGAAATTCTTCATCTTGAACAATGAGCATAAACTGTTCACCATTTTATATGGCACACACATTTCAATTGCAAGCGCATTATATTCCAACACTCTAATATATACTTTCTCAAATTTTTCTTTTTATTTATTTATTTATTTATATGCATAAGCATAATTTGCAAACTCTTTTCATTAAAAAAAAAAAACAAATAAGGCATTTATAGATAATATATTTGAAATTTATAATGACAACTAATATATGAAGTACTAAGCGCAATCATTGAATAAAATAATTTTTTTATGATATTTACATATATTTATATATTTCATTCTTCAAAGATCTAAAGAAACATATCTTTAGTGTTTTCAATAAACATCAAAAACTAATATTACCTAGAAACAATAAGTAGCATTGATCAATTTTGAGAAAAAAATTTCTTCTTCGAAATCATTAATTGGTCTCTTTAAAAATAAACATTGGTAGGAATAAATATCTTTTTTTTTTTCCAATAATAAATATCTAAAATTAACAATGTAAATGCTAGGGTTCGTTAGATGTGTACCATGTAAGTTATGCACTACATGTGATGTTAGAGATGGTCCAACATAAGATGATGATTTCAAGTGAGATGAGATTAGAAGGGTTCATGGAGGAAGAATAAGTTGTCTTGGCAAGATTACACACATTGTGTAATAGCTAAAGGAGCCCAAAATCTTCGACTTCAGTATTTTTAATCTTTTGGGCAAAAGTAGCTTGAATGTGGAGAATCATCAATTTTTTTTATTGTGAATTTGACCTTTAAACTCAAGAACTAGCTTGATAATTTGTATATTGTCTCTTCTTCCTCTCAAAAGTGAGAAGTAGAATGGTATTTATAATAAACAATCAACATCAACATCTAAATCATCTTAATGATTGACAAACTTGATAGCACTTTTTAAAGAGATCATTCCACTACTTGACAACAAAAACAGTATAAGAAACTAGACATTACATTGGCTATTGGCTTACTTAAACATCACACACAAGACAATAATAATTACTGTTATGTTAGGAGTAGCTAAAGCTTATTAAGGGAATTTCTTCATGATTGTTGACAAAAATAACAAGGGATGCTATTGTGTGGTTTATGTTTAGACAAGTGTCATGCATCAAGGAAACATTCATAGCTTTGATATGCCAAGACTTTCTTGAGATTAGATAGTGGTTATCAAAGTGATTGTTCCATTACTTGACAACAAATGTTAGAGCATTGCCTACACTTAAATAAGCATGCACAAAGCCAGTAATAATAACTATAGCATGATAGCATTTACTTGGGCTTTGATGATTTTATTAGAGGCTGCTTCATTACTTGACAGCAATAACAATAAGGGATGGCTTACACAATCATCTCACACTAAGGAAAAATAGAAACACCTTCTATCAGGAAGGTGGCACTTTAAAAAAAAAAAAAAAAAAAAAAAGTCTACATGCAAGGCCCATTATGGAACCAATTCCTTATGGGTTATCCCCGTAAGGAGGATATTGCTAAAGGTAAGTCTACTCCTACTCAAAGGCAACAATGTTGGCTACAATGTTAGGGTATGGCCTTTGCATAATAGTCTTTTGTTTAGGGCATTGCTTCACTACTTAACAATGAAAACAGCAACATGGGATGTTACAGTGTCGTTTAGGCTTATGCTAACATGATGTACCTAAGAAACAATTATAGTTAAGATATTAGAGAGTTGCTTCAGCTTACTAATACTTATCAAGGAGATTGCTTTGAAAAAGAGACATCGGAACTTACCTGAGATTGTATATGTATTATTTGCCAAGGCAACAATGATGATAAGGATACTTGGGCATTCTTTGACTTTAAAAGCCTTCCATCTTGGAGGACTAGGAGTGGTTAGTAGCATAATTTTTTACTCAAGGAGATTGATAACTTTGGCTAGAGACTCAAAGAGATTATGATGGGTGAGGTTTCACAACCATACATAATAGGAAAGTTTTAAGTCTATCACTTTAACTAATGACTTGATTTATGCTTCTTTTAAATATATGTTCAAGTCTTCCTTTGTGATGAACAATGACCTTAAAGCAAAGATAATAGCCGTAGCTACAGTAGTGAAGTTTTGTTAATTGGTAGATCTATCAAGTAATGTTAAGAGAATGATATGTGATAAAGCCATTAAGTTGAATTCTCATACTCTAGTCCCCTAGTGTCACATTCTGTCCAACAAAAACCATGAGGGTAAAAGCTTGTCCACCTTCCCCTTAAGGTGGATCACCATTAGTTGTAGGGCCATGTTTAGTTGAATTAGCTATTTGGGATATTGTTATGCAACAACAACATGACTCTTAATTACATCACTCTTGTGTAGTAGCAACAGTCATCCATGAGATGAATTGAGTAATTGATACAAATAATTGATTTAAAGCTTTAGTGCTTTTCACACGGTTCACATCATTTGCACTATAAAAGAGTTTTCTTATACTGCATCCAGGCTTTCATAATTGTTATTCCCTTTTAGTTTGGCAATCTACTCTTAAAGGCTTTATTATTGAGCTCAAGATTTAAGAACAACCATCAATTGGACCACTTGTCTTTTTTCTTGCAAGTGCATCCATCCACCATCCCTAATGGAATACTAAAATGTAGATACTAATATTCCTCAAATGTGCATAACGTATATGTAGCACAAGTTATGCACTTTACATGATATTAAAGGAGTGATGTAATTTAAGATTATAGTTTTAAGTGGGGTGAGATGGAAGGTATGAAGGAGAGGCAATCACAACAGCCTCAATGCATTTAATTGACAGCTAAAGGAGCTTTAATTTTGATTTTCTTAACTTCAAAGAAAGAGAAGGTTGAACGTAGGGAATTTTGAGCCTTGATCTTGATTTTGATCACTAAGTTCTAGAGCTTGATAACTCATAATGTGTTCATTCCTTCCTTCAAAAGCGAACACTATATTATAATAATCAAAAGTGACAATTCATGGAATGCAAAATAAATTTAGAAAATGTTTACTCTAAATGAAGCAAACCTATTTTTGACCATATGGCTTAAGAAAGGAAGGAACATCATAATAAAATGCATCAAACAGAGACATCACCTTGATAGCATTTGATAATCCAAGCATCAACTCTGGAACATATCCCTTCACTTGTTCAATTGTCATATTAAGCTTGTAACCAATTGTAAGGTCATTTTGGCCAATGTCAAATGTATATAAACCATGAGAGAAGTATTCTTCCCTTGGTAACAAATTTTCACATAACCCTCCTGCCAATCAAACAATCATCCAAAAGTATAATTATGATTTGTATTATAATGATACATATTCATTTTAGGATTATCCGATGAACTTGACATAGATCCAAGACCTATAGCCTTTATTATAAGATGGATGGTCTATCGAAGAGCATATAAGAATGAGCATGTCACTCCAATGATTGATATTTTAAGTTTATCAATCTAATTCTTTTTCAGTTGCACTCAAAACATAAACCAAGCTACTTACATTCTATCACTTAACCTAAAGAGTTAAGTTTGAACTAATAATGTGCCTAGTTTGATATCCTAATGCAATATTTTAACTCTTTAAAGTATGTCATCAAATTACAAAATGAGAATACTTGCATATTGATCACCTACTAATTAATAATTAACCTTTTCATTTACCAAGGAGAACCACTTTAGCCCATTTTGGTGTGTTATGTGTGTTAAAACTATGATCTTATTTAACTAATAAGCTTCCACCAGCACTAAATAACTAACCTTTTTCATTTATCCGAAAAAGAAAAACCGCTCTCCCACTACTATATTATGTAAGTGCATAATGTTTTATGTCAAAAACTTATATTCTTTTGTTTTTTAAGGATGTATTAAGAACTTTAATTTAGTTTTAAAAGTTGGGTTATAGCGATTTATTGTTTACATACACGTCACGTGTTATATGCATAGTAGATAAATACCAATAATTTTTTTTCACAAACCGTAATCATAAATCATAGATGATAGTTATTTTAGAATTACTTACTATCCTTCTATATATTAATATATGATCCATAGTTACCTATCAAATGTATATACATGTGATATGTATTATCTATTCAATATTTTTCTAATTATAAAGATATAATACTTAATTGTAGTAGGTTACCTTTTTCACGAAATTTTTTAGATCGTTTCTTAAAATCCGAGGATTGAACGACTTGAACATCTAGAGAAATTGGGCTGTATCCACTCTGAAAAACTGTTATGTTTTGAATTTCACGGACGATAGTGGAAGCAGATGTAGCGAAGTTGACGCCATGACTGAAATTTGCGCACATCGAGTCTAAATATGCACCCACATATGGCAATCCCAAGCTTTGTGCTGCAAAAATCATTCAATAATATTACATCCGAACAATAAATATAAGAATCATTATGAATAAATATAATAAGTAACATACTAAACATTTTATAAAATGGCAATTTGATACGAATATAAATAGTTAAATAATTGATAAGATTGATTCCATTAAAAACGATAACGTCATCCTATATCTTGTACTGAGAATGCCAAAGATAAAAACCTATTTTTTTCCTAAATTATTGATCATTAGCAATCAAAATAAGTATGATTCTCTCTCTCTCTTTCAAAATCATTTATTAAATAAGTTTTTATAAAATATACAAATCGGACCTGGCATATAAGATTATTAATCTATTTAGAGTGCTTGCTAATGAAAAACATACGAAATAAGAAGAAAATTGCATTGATACATCCTAAATCATAAAAATAGAAAAGACCACGAATTTCTAAATTAAATTTCTAACACTATTGGCATCTTTGATTTATGTATGTATAGAAATCACCATGGGACGGCTCCGAGAAGCGAACCGTCTCGAATCGTCCTCGGCGGTTCCGTATCTGGGAATCGCTCCATCGAGGACAGTTATGAACCGCCGAAGGACCCGCCGGTTCGTCTATGCAGAACTGGCGCTTCCATCGGTTTCAACCCACCATAAAAAAAAAAAAAAAAAAAAAAAAAACACACACACACAGAACACGGAATGATTTTGGTTTTGGGAGGGGTGGGGTGGAAGGGTCGGTCTGTTTTATTAAAAAATAATAATAATAATAAATAAATAAAAATAAAAATAAAAAACTTGGTTTCCAATTCACGTGTAACCGGAACCGGAACCGTTGGAACCAGCGGTTCCGTGGAACCGTGAATCGCCTCGGCTCTGACGGTTCCGATTTCGGTTCCATAAGGTTTCGGTTCAGGTCCGGAACCGACCCGAACTATGCTGATGTCTATGTATGTACATCTAGATGCCCCAGCTCCGACACAAATAAATATGGTTCCTAAGAATAGTCATTATATATGGTTGTATACACACACAGAGATATTAGAAGGACGTACACGCCTAATACTTGTGCTAAATTAGAAAGTCTAAATTATTCAATATTGCCAGGCCAAAAAAAAAGGAATAAATATTGAATATTGAATATGAAATTTTATTAAAACGAAGATAAAATAATTTTTTTGATGTTACTTATCATAAAAAGTACGTCTCAAAAGGATTCGTCATTACACTTACAAAAAATTACCTACATTTAAGTGTATATTACGTAATAGGAAATCAAATGAAATGTTAATCTAATAGTATAGATAAAATTGGCAATTGATGAGGTTGTTATAAAATTGAAAAAAAAAAAAAAAAAAAATATTATCATATTCAAAGAGATAAGAGCCTCCATGGTCCATGGCCATTCTCGCAAGTGTCAAAGTCCAAACTAAATCCAACCTAACCCACTCACATTTGGTCTGCCGTTGGATCCATCCTAACGGATTAAGTCCGACCTGACTATTGGATGCAGCGTGGTCCATGGGTCCTACTTGAATCTACCAGCTAGACTTATGGACCCTACCGATCTTATTTAAAAAAATAAAAATAAGAATTGCTGTTTATTATAAATATAAGAAATAAAAACAAAATGAAAATATAAAGTAAAGAAAAGTTGAAAAATAATATTTAATATTTAGACTATTTTCCATGTTAATAGAAATTATTATGTATTCATAGGTATTTAATGTGTTATTGATAACAACAAATAATAAATATAATTTAAAAACACATCCCATACTTTATATAGAGCTTCTCTAAGAAATCAATACCACTTCTAATTAATGTGAGAATTCCTTTTATTTTTTCCTTTTTAAACTCTATTCTTTTATAGTGTTATTCTAATCATACGTTGCTAATATTTTAACTCAAATAGGATATACTTGTGTATAAATAATTGCATATCTTTGATAGTTTTAAATGAAAAATGAGTTAAAGAATAGTATATTCTTAGATCTAATTTATATATTAAGTCTAAAGTTTATTTTATTTTTTTAATTTTTTTTTAAAAAAGCGATAGGTCTAAATTGTCCTAACCCAACAAGTTCATGAGCCACGTTGTCACCTACAAGGGGCAGTTATGAGTCCTTGTTTTGGTGAATTAGACTCTTGAGATGTCTACTTCTACCCTTTTGTTACTATTAAATTAATTATAAAAAATCAATATAAAAATAATAGTATTGATTCAATCCCTGTTGAAATAGTATGAATTTATGGGATCAGTCTTATTAAAAAGAAACAGGATTTTAGAGTTTTTCATTAAAATAAAAATAGAAATATGAATAGTATTGGAATTCATTTTTTAGCATTTTTTTATAGTGAGGAAGTTATGGGATTCTACCTAGAATCGCTAGGGGGCTCGCAGAATCGAAATGTAAAATCTTCATAAGATTCTACAGTCAATATAAATTTGCTTGTAAAAATGTAGATTTACTTACTACACTAATAAAATTGAGTAAATATCTTATTTGGTACCTGAACTTTGACCAAAATATCAATTAGGTACCTAAACTTTTAAAATGTTTAACTTCATACTTTAATTGAACTTTTCGTGCCCTAAACACTACCTCACTCTTTTATTACCTCTTCAAAAAAAAAAAAAAAAAAGCACGTGTCAAACAATGATTGGGTGAGGTAGTATTTAGGGCATGAAAAGTTCAATTAGGGTATGAAATTGAACATATTAAAAGTTCAGTTACCTAGTTGATCTTTTTATCAAAGTTCAGGTACCAAATGAGGCATTAACCAAATAAAATTTTATATAAATAATAAAAATAAAGAAATTCAGCATTAATTTAAGTCACATACAGAACACAAGTCTGATTATTTTATACCTTTAAACCTGTCTTCTATCCGCTACAATTCAAATCTTGCTTTTAAGTTTTACACATCACAATTCATATGCTCTCATTATTATGTTTAATGCAATCATGATAATTACAATAATTATTTACATTTACTAATGACTCATAATCTGTAATTATTAAAATGTTTTGCAAAATTTGTACAAATCATCATCCACGAGTAGCTGGTTTTGTAAAGTAATGAACATTTTCATATTCAATATATATTTGCACAAAAATCATTAAATTTATGAAAAATAAATTATATAAAGAAAATTCAAAAAATAAAGAAAATAAAGTACTCTATATATTTGTTCAATTTTCATACCAATAGTATATCACCTAAAAGAAATAAACCCTCTAAAAAAGAAGAATAAAACACAAAGGAAAGAAAAGGAAAAATAAAGAAAAAAAACCCATAAAATTAGGTTAGCTTAAGATAAACATCAAGAAAAAACAAAAAAATTTCTAAACTAAACATATTAGATTATTTGCATTTTTAAAGTTCAAATATAACTTCAAAATTACCACGCTATTGATTCTACAACAAGTTTGCTCCAAAAACAATCTTGTATACGAGTTTAATAGAAACCACATCACTAACGCGTAAAAACATACAAGAAATCTCGTGAGTTTGACAACCATACAAACAAGGATAGTAGGTTATGCTACCTACATTCTTTTCTTAAAATAAGGATAGTTTAAGAAAATTTTATGGTCCTATCCTCTTTTCCTTGGATCGGTCTTGGTGATTATTTAGTACCTCAAATTCATAGCCAACTATGAGCATACCACTAAAATACTTAATATAGCAAATATTGTATTCATTTTAATGGTAAGATGAAGATTGGGATTCTTGTTTAGTTTGTGTTACCTACACCATTATTTTCCAAAAATATTTCTAGTGTTTCATTTCATTAAGAGCATCTTTATCTCTAAGTTACTTAAGGAGTTGCTTAAAGTGTTATATTAGCATCTAAAACAACTTTCATTGTTAAGCAACCCTATGCTTTATTATCCCTAATTACTCTAAAAGAGTTAATTTTTTATTTTTAAATTTTTTTGAGTCTCGTATTATTTTATCATCTTAAAATAATATATATTTTTTTATTAAGATTAAATAAGTGTGAAATGACTAATAAAATGAAGAGTAAGAGGATTGTTTTTTATAAAAATTAAATAAGTATTAAAGGACCAATGAAAAATGAAATAAGAAGGTTGCTTATTATAGCAATTTTGGTTGTTAAGCAACCCAATAAACAATCTACTTTATTGTATAAGCAACTGTCACATCACTCATATTCCTATATCTATTAGAATTTTTACTAGGTATTTAGAAATAAAGATACTTTAATGGAAATTTGAGAAAATAATTAAAATTATTACCATTGATATTTATATATCTTTTAATGATGGGTCTTTTTAAGTGGGAAAAAGTAGATTTGAAGATCTAACGTTCATTTAACAATTCTATGCTCGTGGACATCCTCTTAGATTAGGTCCGGACGGAAACTTAACCTGACCCAGCTATGTCGGGCGGGACTAGACTGACCTAACCAAAGGACCTACCATGGGCCCATGGATCCGGCAGCTGCAGCCAGGTCTTCTCATTCTAAAAAAGACAAAAACAAAGACAAATGGCCTATCGTTGTTGGCCTCCACCATCCAAGAACCAGCGAAGCAAAATGCTCCTATGTCCAATCATCAACCTCTCTTCTCCTGCACTTCCTCCGAACTCTTATCCAGCGTCGTCTATTTCTCTTTTTTACTCCTTTTTCTTCTTCACCCAGAAAGAAAAAGCGATTCAAACCTTACCATGATTCAGACTCAAATGAAGAATGCCGTAAAGAAAAATCGTTTGTCCAAGAAATTCATGATAATTCAGAACCCCAGACAGATTTAACTCAAGCAGTTTTGCCACGAAATGAAGAATTGCAACAAGGAAAGCTATTGCACGTACATAAAAAGGCATCCCAAACAAAAAAAAAAAAAGGCCTAAACTAATTTTGTTTTTTTAAAAGCAAAGATGAAGAAAATATACCATTGATGATTCCTGCTTCCCAGCCCTCTCCATCTCCCCATACTCTATTCATGCTCTCCAGATCCGAAGAAATTTACGTTTTCGAGTTTTTTTTTTTCTTTTTGACCTTTTTTCCCACGGTTTGCTGGACCCCGTCCACGGTTCAGGACCCGCGCCCACCCCTGGCTGAGGCGGTTCCAGATCCGGTTGGGATTTTTTACCAGGCCCGAACCGTGGAGACGCCGGTTGGATCAGTTTTTTGAATTCCAGAAAGTGACATACTTATTTCTCGACTATCGAAAATTGAGAAGCTAAAAAATGACGTGTTACTTATCTCGACAAGTTAAAACATGTCAAGATATTATTTGGACAATATGCTAAGGAGATCAGAAAAATACCCAGCTAATCTTTTCTCGTGTGAGGGATGTAGATGTACATTGAAGATTAACTAAGATTGCCACGTATGAACAAGATTTAATCTCAAGAAACGAGAAAGCATTAGAAGAATATATATATATTGAGACAAGACACAAAGGTTGTAGTAAATTTACCTATAAAATCGAGGACAACGCGTCCATCGCTGTAACGACCAACTGGGGTGTGGAAGAAGGTCTCGCCGTAAGGTGGAGGAGCCTGCCCAAATACGGCAGATAGACCGCCAGTATCGGAGTTCGAATCACCAAAATTGAAGATCGCTGGGTATTTACACGTGATTGAAGGAGACACGGATACAAAACCGGAAAAGAGTGTAGCTGATACTAAGTAGCTAATGAGAAGAGCAGCTCCCATGAGAATGTGACGGAGAAGAGATGATGGAGGACAAGGAGAACGTAAGTTTAGAAAGTGAGACAAAGACAAACGGTTCATGGTCTCTTGTGACGATAATGGCAGGATTTTAAATAATGACCTTATGTTGGACTGGACCTTGATTACTGTAGAGGTGGGCGTGAACTCGGTCAGTCCGATCATTATTTACGGTTTGTTTTTTTTTTTTTTTTTTTTTCCATTATAAATCAAACTTAGTTTGGTTCTGTTCAAATTATAGGTTAAATATAAAAAAAATATTAATTTTAATATTTTATATTATAAATAAAATATTTTTATATTTATTTAAAGCGGTTTTATTTTGTTTTACGAATTGATTCGATTAGTCTCTCCGAATCAATCATAAATTTACAAATTAATTAGGATAAAAAACTTTCCAAACTAGATTATTTAAAAAATCATATTTTTCATTTCGATTGATTAGATTCGAATGATTTTTTTCCACAAATCATAAGGCCCTACGTGGAGATAAAAATGAATTCCTTTTAAACTAGGTTGTTAACTTGTTATTAGTGATTCTTTTCTGCCCCGCACGGATATTTGACTTGGGAAGCGGTTGAAGTTAAAGGATTAGAAGACTGAAACAAAACCGAACTTGAGTTGAATCGGAATTCACAAGGTAATATATTCACCGGATGAAAATTCCAACATCACTTCTATCTTTAAACGCAAATTTTTATTATAAAAATTATTATCCTTAATTTTTTATCTTTTAAATTTAATTTTCTTATAATGATTATAATTCATATTTTATTTATAAAGTAACGAAATTAATTATTTTTTTAAGATTTAAAAATCGAGAGTTTTTTATTTTATAGATTTTACTTTTCTTTGTTTCGAGTTTTTTCCCCCCTTTTAAATTGGTGCGTTCTTTAGTAACAAAGAAAAAGAATTAGTACATTCCAAGTTGAATAACCTCGTCAGGTCCCATAGAAACCAAATTAGACTAACCAAATTAAATGAGGCTTCCCGTGCTTCTGTCAAGAAAAGTCAATTAGGTAACACAAATGATTTTATATCCGACTTAGATTGAACTAGGGTTCAATTGGTAGACTGGATCTGAATCCGATAATGTTGCTATTAATATCTCACATATTTGGATAAATAATAAGTAAATATGAATGATATTTAAACACGTTTTAATGAGGTGGAAGCAGTTTGTCATTTCATATCCCTATTTTGAAGAAAATGAGTCAATAAAAAGAAGTTACAAGCTTTACTAGTGATCGACCTCATTTTTTCTTTTTGACAAATTCAATTATTTGAGCTTTCAAATTCACATTCTCTCTATTTTGAGGAAATATTTAATCGAGTCATAAATTTTAATAGAGAAATCCATTTATGATACCTTATTTGTCTTTTTAATTATTTTATGTCTATAAGTTTTACAGATGTTCTATTTTTTTTATAGCTTTTCCAATTTTATTTTTAGCAACTTTTGAACTTTCATATATTTATATGCCATAAATCAAAGAACACGTTAGTTTATCAATATTATTTTATGAGCACCTAACTGCTATGATTTTCCCAGAATTTTAAGCTTGCTTATAATTTTCAAATTTTGAATATTTATTATCTGGATATTCATACAATTAATAGGCAACTAGAAAATCATATTTCAATATTTATGCGTGAAGTAACAGAACGTGATAGTTTTTATTTCTTTTCCTTCATCACTTTTAATTATAGTAAGTAATTCTTAAAGAGACCGCTACTTGTGCTTCCATATGAGTTCTTCCTTAGTTGCTACTAATTCTCCTAGCAAATGTGTCACTGGTCCGAACCTTACTTACTATTATATTTTTTTTCTTGCCCCATCGGTATGTGAACGTAAATAAATGTCCTTTGACAAGCGAGTCTTATCGAATTTTGTCCTGGTCAGACGGCCGACGCCTGATCGGTGCTTATTTTTATTGAATAAACTATACTGTGTTTTTCGTGATTTAACTATGCTCACCCACGTGCTGCCTTAGATTTATCATTAATCTACAGATTTCAAGAGATTAAATTTTTTCCTATTCCACCTAGAGACAAAAGCCCGTTGGTTAACTCGTTAAAAAGACAAATTAGATTGGCAACTTGGTCTGTCCTCACATGTTCAGCTTCAAAATTTTAATATATACGGCAATAATTTTATATAACCTACTACTTACCAACTAAAAGATAGTTTCTATGCCTTATTAATTAATCATCTAATCATTAAAATAAATATAATAATTAAAATATTAATTATTTTAGTAATTCGATCATAATTGGATATAGTATAAACTGTTAAATAATAATGAGATCATAGAATTTCTCCAACTTAGAAATAAGTAACTGTCCCTAATGGTAGTATGACGAGATTGGGATAAATAAATTAAGTATAGGCGATTTAATATGGGAATGTGATAAAAGAGAGACTATTTATTTGCCTTTAAATTGATCAAAGCTACAATAAGGGGTGTGTCGTAGAATGTATATTTATCTATGGGCATACATAAATTATATGCTTATAATAAAATCAATACATTTATAGTAAAGAGTTAACATTTCATAGATATGCAGAGTGTGTTCTAAGAAAAATCCTAAACTTACTTGGATTTTTTTTTTCTAATATCTTATTTATATCTAATATATGTCTATTTAAAATTTAGCATTGGAAAATTTATCTTGGCTATTTTTATTTCATAATTACAAGCAAATATGCACACATAATGCATGTGCAAAAATTAAATATTATAATATTATAAAACTTAAAATATAAAATAATCATTGAATTAAACTATACATACAGTCGATTACTTAATTAAAATTTCATATAAATGGTATTAAAAATTGCTTAAAGAAAAAAAAAGAAAATATATAAAACTGCAGTTGTCAAATCAGACAAAAAGATACTAAATATATATTTTTCGGTTTACAAAGAAGTTACCATGTACATAATAGAATGACGAATAAGATTAAACTATTATATTTGTACATAACAGAATAATATATACCTAGTAGTTTGTGCATACATCTTGCATTTAATATAATATTAACAAAAGAATTAAAAACAAAAAAAAAATAAAAAAAAATAATTTTTTTTCAATGATTTAGGATGATGATTTATAAATTAAGTTAAGGATTAATGCTGTGACTGATACCTAAACTTTGATAAAATATGTAATTATGTATTTAAATTTTGAAATTAATTAATTTAATATATGAATTTTCAAATTGATCAATTTTAGAGTAAGTTTCATTAATATACTTGAACTTTTTAATTTGTAACAATTTAGTACCTAAAAAAATTTTTATATCAACATGATACCTAAAATTTTTTAAATTTTCATCTCATGGTACCTATGGACAAATTTCATCCATTTTTTTATTAGAATCGCTGATGTGGTAAAAAAATGATTAAAATATATTTTTTTCATCCTACTTCGTATATTTATTTTCTTTAATGTTTTTTTGACTTTCCTCTCGTTCTTTCTCCACCTCCTCTTTTTTTCTTCTAACCTTAACCTCAATTCAAAAAATAAAATAAAATAAAGGTAACCATTTTTTCTAGGATTAAGAAGAACTTCTTTTTTCCACAAGATTTTCACCAAAGCTTTTGTGATCAATTTGGAGGCTTTCCAAGACCGCATTTAGTCACATCTTTCTCGAATTGAACGATATATTGAGCCACCTTTAGGTTGTTGAGGATGAAATTAACTAAGGCTTCCACCTTGATGCTCTGAAAGCTGTATCTGACCAACTTCGGAGCCGGACGTCGACAATCACCCTTCTAATGGAACACCATAGTTTGGTACATCTTAGGTACGTTTGTCGTTTGCTTTCTTTTCCTTTTGTTTTATTTTATTTTATTTTATTTCCGTAGGATTATAATGTTAGCAAAAATTGTTTCATTATTATAATACAGTAACCATGTTCTAATGGAGGTTGTCAGTGGAGGAGTTTGGAGAACAAGAGTAGAGAGAGAAAGTCTAGAGAGAGAGAGAGAGAGCACTCTTGTGAGGAAAAAGATGATTCTGTGCTTTTTTCAAAAAAGATTCAGGAATTTTTTGACGATGAATTTCACATGAACTAGAGTTTAGATTAAGATCAAGAACTATAGATAGAGTTGAATTTGATCCTCATATTGAAATCTAATTTCTTTTCTTTCTCTAGAGTTTGAAGAAAAAATAGTTACCTTTAGTTTTTTTTTTTTTCAAATTAAGGGTTAGGGTTAAAAGAAGAAGAAGAAGAAGAAGAACGAGAGAGGTTTTTGGGTGATTTTAGTGCGAATTTTGAAAATAAATCTGGAAACAAGCTCATTGTGAAAGATATTCCAAAAGTAGGATATCAAAGGTGCTGTTTGTAACAACGTCTTTGAATTTGTACTAAAGGCGCTATTACAAACAGCGCCTTCTTCACAAAAATATATTTCCCTTGAAGGCGCTGTTACAAAAAAAAAAAAAATTATTGGTGAGGCTAAAAAAAAAATTATTCAGTTTACAAACAGCGCCTTCAAGGAAAATAAATTTTTGTGAAGAAGGCACTATTACAAACAGCGCCTTTAGTACAAATTCAAAAGCGCTGTTACAAACAGCGCCTTTGATACCCTACTTTTGGAATATCTTTCACAATGAGCTTGTTTCTGGATTTTTTTTTCAAAATTCGCACCAAAATCACCAAAAATCCGAATGTGTGTGTGTGTGTGTGTGTGTGAGAGAGAGAGAGAGAGAGAGAGAGAGAGAAAGGAAATTAAAAAAAACATTAAAAAAATAAAAATTCTAACAGAATCTATCGACAAGTACTGCAAGTGAAACTTTTATAAAAATTTAGGCACCGTCTTGATACGAATTTTTTTTTAGGTACTAATTTATTACAAATTAAAAAGTTTAGATACGATTGATGAAACTTACCCATCAATTTAGTATTTAAAGGAACTTTTTGTGCTCAATAATAGTACTTCCATCAAATTCTATTACGTACTAAATCAGTCAATTTTAAATTTTTTCATGTAATAAATTGATCAATTTTAGAGTTTAAGTACTAACTTGGTCAATTTCAAATTTTATGTATCTAATTGTATATTTTACTAAAATTCAGATACCATTCATAACATTATCCCTTAAGTTAATTATAACTTCATATCCCATATGTTGTTGCTAGAGTTTTACTAGTAAAATTGATTAGATCTTATCCTAAATGAAGTTAAGCCTACGAAACAAATGTAGTTAAGTGAGCACCAGGGGTTGTCGGTATAGCCACTCTGACAGTCAAGTTAGCAAAGTCTATGCAATATCAAGTAACGATTGAAATAGGGTGAGAGCTAAGTGTTACTAGATGGTCCACTAATGAAATTTTGTGTGATATTTGTAGAGAAATGATCATGTGTGGTTGAAAGTATGGGGATGCGTTGTGGGGATCATGTGGGTGTAAGGCAATTATTGGAAGAGTGGATGCCAGGCCATTAAGTCACATTCCTAGATTCTTAAGAGGGGAGCTGATGAAGGTTTATCCTTGACCAAGCTGAGTGAATGGGATAGAAAGCAGGCTGGCTGCATTCAAGTAGCCTTTTGGACCTAAGAGGTCTGTCAATCTCAAGGTGAGGGCCGGCCCATGGACAATTAAGTCAGGTTAGGTTTGAGGGGCGTAGGTTAAATTCGCGCATCAATAATTGTGTTCCTGTACTCTTTTCATTAGGAGTCTGTAGAGAGAGTAAGTTTTAAGGAAGGCTTCTCAAGTCAAGTGTTAAACTATTTCAAACAAACGGATTTGTGGAGTGACTAATAAATTTAGAGAAAAATTCATACTTTGGCATAGGTAATTTAAGCCCATCAGATGACAAATGATCACCCTAGCTTTTCCAAAAAGAATTTAGGTTATGCCTTATTTTATCCTCCCTAAGCCTAACTTCTTGAAAGTCATCATGATATGAGTTAGGTTATGAGAGTCTCTTGACTTTTCTAATGTAATATGTAGACCATTATAGGCTGTTGCCGAACAATTATGATTGAGTTGTTTAACTTATTTATTATATCAATTGATCTAATTGGATGGCTACTCTTTGGCAAGAGTTGTTGTGCAAAAGAAGCTCGCCCAATCAATTCCAGTACACAAAATTGTGCATTGACACTTCTCCAAAATGTTAAATCATCTCCCATACCTTTATAAGTTAGATCGGGATCCCTAAATTGTTCATATTTCAAACTTTTGCTACTGTAAAATCATTATTGCTTCTAATGTTCATCTTCTTCAATATCCAAGGTTGAAATCACAACATATGAGGGTAATAGATCTTCTGTAATCCATCCAGATGAGTCATTAGTACAACAAAAGGTTGCCCCACAACAACATCGGCGGTAGTACTAGAGGCAAGAGCTAAAGAGATAATGACTGTAATGATGAAAGAGACAAAAGTTGCAAGTAAGCTTTCTTTCCAGTTGATTGATGAAAATACCTGTCCCATTATCAAATCCCTTCCTTAAGATTATTACGAAGATGATGGCAATGATACAAAAGAAGTAGTTAATAGCTATAATCGACCATTTAACGATGTTAAAGGGTTGAAGCCAATCGGTTGGGTGAGTCAAGTCGCTGCATATCAATTAAAGTCAATAACCATTTCTTCTTTGATATTTTTTATTTTTCAGAACCTGTCAACCGGGTCATGCAAACAAAGTTCCTCTTGTATATGTGAGGTGATTCTTTATGCATGAAGAGTACACGGAGTTTGGATTGAAGATGACATCTTCGAAGTTCAAAGAGAAATGCCTGCATTATTTCAAAGTATGTCTTGGTCTGCTTCATCTAAATACTTGTCGTTTGCTGATTTATTTTGAGGCCCTTTGTCAAAGTCCAACTCGAAGGCCTACACCACAACTTGTTCAATGGTTTTTTAAGAAGAATGATGAGGGTTGAGTGGAGCTATCTCTATGTTGAGCAATGAGGATGTTTGACAAGATTTCAATTTCTGTGAAGAATTGGAAACCAAAGTTTGTTGTGGTTAAGTTGAACAAGGAATTTGATTTTTAAGACCCATGGGTGAAGTCGATTAGATTGAAGCAAATTAAAGAATTAGGACAGAAGGATGAGGAAACTGTTAAAGAGATTCTTTGATTTATGAAATGGAGAAAGAAAAATAGGTATGGCTTCCTTAACGCAATGAAAGTGGACCTGTATCTATCGAGGGATCCTCTACTTGTTCCATTGAAGAAAAGGTTAAGTAGTTGATTGACTTTGAATGGCTATTTTCAATGTCAAATTTCAAGAAGGAAAAGTATGCTAAGAGTAAGAAGAGGAGCTCAAATGCCAAGAAGGACTAAGATGCTGGCCAACCTTTTTTGCCTTCCTTTAAAATCAAGGACCAACCCATGGATCGTCAACCTAGAGTCAATGAAGGGAGAGACATGAAAAGTTTGAAACGATTGAGGTTATTTTGATAAACAAATTAAGAAAACCATGTGTGCTTTAAAACTGCCTCCATGGCTTGAGTCATTTACCAAATCAGAGCAGTTTTAAGCAAAGCATAGGGCTATCGACAAAAGGTTTTTGGTAGGTCTGGTGGGATGGATGTTGTGCACATTGATTCTCCTAAGTGGAGTTAAGAGGCTACTCAAATAGTAATGATTTCTAATGCTTCTCTCATGAAAAGGAACTACAGAAACTCCTAAGGAAAACTTGAAGAAATGCCAAAATGTTGTTGTCAAAGTTCTAGTAGCAGTGTTAATTGGAGCTAGGCCTAAGTAAAGTTAAGCCTATAAAATAGACATGGGTTAGTGGGCATCAAAGGGGGGTGGTTTGTTGTGGTCGATCCAGCAATTAAGTTAGAAAGTTGTAGATGATACTAAGTAATGATTGAAACAGAATAAAGGCTAAATGTTACTAGATGATTCGGTAATGAAATCTCATGTGGTATCTTATAGAGAAACGACTATGAGCAATTAAAAGTGTTGAGATGTATCATAGAGCTCGTAGGGATAGATGGCAACCATTAAATGAGTGAATGCTAAACCACTAAGTCATATTCGAAGAATGTTAGGAGGAGGGTTGACAAGGGTCTATCCCTGATCAACCAAGTGACTTTGATAATGGCAAATAGATTGCATCCAGACAAACTTATGGGTCGAAAAATGTCTACTTGATCTTATGGTTGTATTCAAGATATAAGGTGTAGGTTAGCCCTTGAATAATCATATTGAGTTGGTCTTATGGAGCCCTAGACTAAATTTGCCTATCAACACCAAAACCATAATAATGATTTGTAATCTCAATTGCCATTTATATATATATATATATATAAATACATGGAAACCATATCTTTTGGCAATATTTTAGTAAAATCCTTCTATAAATTCCTTATTAATTCATTGTAATAAATTAAAATATAATATTAAATAATTTTAAACATTAAGAAGGATTTGGAGTCAAAATTCCTAGTACTCGTGTAATGATATAAACACATAAAAAGGATGAATGAAATGAAGTACGAAAATTGTGGTGCAAATATTCGCTTACTTTTAAGGTAAAAGGTTTGCAAACATATTTGACACATTAAAGAAATGTCCCTTGGTAATTTTCTTTTTCAAATTTTTGTTAAGTTATAACTTTTTAGGGCATCAAGAAAGCTTTTAAGGTCACATATAAACACCATAAAAGAATCTTTGTACTTTATCCCTTAGGCTAAAAGAAGTTTCTCAATAGTTTCTTTTTTAATTTTTTTTTCTTCTTCTTCTTTTTTTTTTTTTTTTTTTTTTTTGGTAAGAAAGCATGCTATTATCTTTATCTTGTACCTTTACTGGCTTTTTCATTTTCCCTTCCTATTGAAGAAGAAGGGAAAAGCAACCCTTGCAAAGACTTTTAAAATTAAAAAAAAATATATTTATATATATGTATATATCTGGCCCATAAATTTAGGACCCGTTTTGGGCTTTCCTCTTGAAAACCCTTCCACAGACTTTTAAAATTAAAAAAAAAAAAAGGAAAAATCTGGTTTTAAAATTTAGGATCCGTTCTGGGCTTCCTCTTGAAATTTCTGGTAAGATTTGCACCAAAACTCAAAAGTAATCGAACCAGTGCATTTTAATTTTTAAGTTGCGTTGTGAGTGCAAAGAGGTGTGAAGAGAGAAATTCATTGAATCTTTTGCTTGTAATTATAATTGCCATTTAGTAGGGTATAATTATTAGTAAAATTTTTTAATGTGGATGATTTATAAAAATTACATATCATTTTCATTGTTTATTTAAGATATATTAGTATTTAACTGTCACTTAGCAGGATAAGTAGCATATCATGCTTAATAAATCTTTTTTGTGCAAAAAAAGAAAGTTATAATAAAAGAAAATCTAGAGAATTTTAAAAATTTAAAAAAGAAAAAGGAAAAATTCAAGAAAACATTTACAATTCAAAAGAATAGTACAAAATGCAGCACTCGCGAGGCCGTGAGAATGATGAAAAAGGCGAAACTATGGAGAAAATAGGGAAACCCCACGGTGAGGTGAAGTCCACTTATAGTCTTGCCATGTTAGACATCCCCTTTTAATGGTGGAAACATGAAAGGTAGATAGTATTGAGCTTTTGTACAATAATACTAACAGGTGCCACAAAGGTAAATTTTGAAAAATTAAGAGAATATGGATTAGAATGGTGATTATTTTGTATTCATATAAAACTTTTTGGTTTGAAGAATGACATGAATGATTTTCGTTTTAAAATAAGGGATAATTACAAAAGATCCCCTTAAACTTTTATCTATGTGTGAATTGACTCTATAAACTTTTAATGTGCACCTTTTAACTCTCTAAACTTTCAATATATGATAATAGTTAAGAACAAATTATTATTTTTCATATGCACTTAAAAAGTTTGCAGATAAACCTGCATATAGTTGAAAGTTCAGAGATTAAATTCGTAAGTAGGTGAAAGTTCAATGAGGCAATGTATAATCTTTCGTTTTGTTTTAATGAAAAATAAATTGTTTTTAAGTACGCCAATTTATGAAAGCTTAAAGGTTAAAAAGTACAATTTAAATTTTTAGTCAATGAATTCACATGGAGTGAATGTTCGGGGATGTAATTTCACCTTAAAATAAAGTATCTTTTAGGAGCTATCTTAAGATATAAAGTTAAAAAAGAAAAAACCACATAAATTACAAAAGTAGCGTATTATTTAAGTTCTTTTAAAAGGAAAAAGGTTAAAAATTTAAACACTTTCTTAGCAGTGATTGATGTTACAATGGATTTTGCTAACATTCATTATCATCAAAATTTAAACACTTGCGTAGTTGTCTTAATTAAGGAAATTTCATCATTGGTAAACTTTTTACTCATTTAGCTTGTCAGTAATTCTACAAGTCTATAATTGTTGTTTTTTTTTTTTTCAAAGGATAGTTAGAATTTAAAATAATTAAATTTAATGAAACATATTCTAATGCTTCCCTAAATAGCTCATTTAAAGAACCCTGATTTCACCGGGTTATTGTTAAGATGGAGATCATTATAAGATTACTCTTCATTTTAGAATAGACAAAGAATCATGTGTTAATTTAGAAATATTAATAAAGGAACTCAAAAACAAATTATATGCCAATTGCTGATTTGTACCATAACAAAAGGAGAAGAGGTCCAAGGAAGAAGAGGAAGAGGAAGTAGCAAAGCTAGGCAACAAGCAAAGATCCATTTGCAAATTCACATTTTATTTTCAAAGGCTATGGCTGATCCTTGGTTAGTCAGTGCTATCAACTTGATTTCATGGATCATAGAACTTTTTGAGATTCCATTATAAAATACAAACAAACAAAAGGAAAAATCAAATAACAAATTGCAAACTATGGGGACCAAAATGGCCAAAATAGATTGTCATTTTGGTGATTGCCTGTAACAAGCCATGCTTAATGCAATTGGAGGGTAAGATAAAGCACCATCCACAATGTGATCGAAAATCCTCTTATTAGCCCCTTCAGTAAAATGAACTCCATCCCAATTCGCATGGGTCGAAGGATCTTTACATGATTTCGCAATCAACACTTCCTTTCCATCTTTTGTGATTTTACGTCCACATCCATTTTTTCTGTTGTAATTATACTTCCCTCCATGACCACAGCAAGCCTTTAACGGTTCCGTAATTCCTGCATTTATTGATGCATTAGTGTAAATTTTCATCAAATCAATATCTATTAGGGTTCATATCAGGAATGGTATGTAAACTATGAGAAGATATGCAATTAAGTACTTGAACTCTGAAATTAGTCCATTTAGTATCTGAAATAACTTTCTGTATACGTCAATATCTAACACCGTCATTCTACATGGTATATTTAACCAATGTAAAGGAGTTGCTGTTAACATATATGAAAAGTTCTTTTAAATACTAAATTGATCAATTTCAAAATTCAATTACCAAACTGATCAATTTCAAAATATATGCATTTAATTGCATAATCTGCTAAAGTTCAGGTATTATTCATAACATTTACCCTCTACATTAACCCATAAATATAAAATTATACCAAATCTAATGATTTCAAACTTTTCAATAAGTTACTTTTAGAAGCAAAGTACAGTGTATCATTTGATCACTCACCATATTTTTTTGGCTGGCTGATGAGAGCATATTTAACAGAGTAAACATCAACATATGTGATAGCTGCGGATGGCAAATCCTTACGTAATTGCATCACGGCTTTCTTCAAACCCTGGTTGAATTCCTGAGCTACTTCATTGAATGGTGATGCACAGCCAGCAGCATCCACTTGTGATGCAAGGACAGGTATAAAATCCATGACATAAGGTAGACAACCCACAGGACCCGTATCATGTATCCAAAAGTATCTTCCTCCTTGATCATATATATTCTACCAACAAAAATTTAATCATCAGAAGTTCATAAAATAATCAAAGCATCCATTTTCAATTTGATAAGAGGAAATGTGGAAAAAAGATAGAGAAAAATGTCTAATTTTGGCACCTAAATTTTAGGTGAAAATTATATTATTTCGTAACTAAACTTTAAAGTGGTCGATTTTTAATACCCAATCAAATATTTTATGGTTATTTTTACCATCTATTTAATAAAATTTTCTCTCTATGCAAATGTAAAATAAGAAACATATTATTAAATTTTTACTAATGCTACTAGCACTTTAATAAGTTACTTCTTCCATGCGAGGAAACAAAGCAAATGGTTATAATGAGGTAATAAAAATAAAGGTATTAAATTGACCACTTCAAAATTTAAGATATTCAATTGAATTTTTATATGAAGTTTGGATATCAAATTTGACGTTTTCCAAAAAGATAGCAGAGGATATGATCCTATTCACCTTGACTATCTTGCTGAACTGTCCTAATAAATCAGGAATGTATGCTTTCACTTCAGTAGTAGACATGTTGAGAAAGTATCCAGCTGTGAGATCATTTTGACCAATATCAAAGGTGTACAAAGCCTTGGAGAAATACTCTTCCTTTGGCATCAATTTTTCAAATACTCCACCTGGAAATTAGTCAAATTATCAACATTTCTCCAATACAGATTGAAACCAAAAAGTTCCGTCCTAAAAAATTACAAACTTTGTAGCAAAAGTGGGTGCAGTCATACCTTTAGCACGCGCAACTTGGGATCTACGGCGAAACTCATAGAATTCATTATATTGAACATCTAATGAAATGGGGCTGAACCCTGACTGCTGAATGGTTGTGTTTTGAGGTCTGATGGTTGAGCCTGCGGTTGCAAAATTGGCTCCATGGGTGAAGTTGGCACCCACTGCGTCAAGGTAGGCGCTCAAGTACGGCAATCCTAGGCCTTCAGCTGAAATACCATGAACAAAACATGTGCATAAATTGAAGACAGTGTAACATGTTTTCTAGTATGATCTACAAACGTTTCAAAAATGCTTCACTTGAAACATCTTATTGAAATTGAAGATCACTAGCATCGTAGTCTAACGTCAAAGCTATCCAATTCGATTAGTGAGTCACTTTTTCCTTTATATTCTTGCTGACTTTCACAAATGTAACCCATCTTATTAGTTCAGAATAACAATTTCCTATTTCCATGGTATTGATGGACATGAAAGAACTCATAAACACATTCAACTCGTCATTTTATTACAAAAACTCTTTTTATTAATTGAAAACCAATTTCGCTAGTAGAGGTGAAGCCTCTCAGCCTCTAAAAGTTGTTGAACCTTCCAAAGTTTGATTATTTACGTGATAGATAATCATAAAATAATAATTAATTTTGAATTTTCAAAACCCATTACGAAAAGACAAGGTATGAAGTATGACCTGGTACCTATTGTAGAATTTGCACAAGGTATGTACTTTAGTTTTAAGTTTTGGGATACATTGTAATTTCTATATACGGAATGTTATAAATATAATCTGCAAAACTAATATGTATAATTTAGAATATAATAAAAATTCAACCATACTTATGTGAATTTTATTTTAGGCTAATAATTAATAAGATAGTCCAATCTATTTTGAACTTTTGAATTTAAATTTCATAGGGTTCAAATATGAGGTACGGATTTTAAGGTGATTCTAAGATATCAAGTATAGGTTTTGATGCCAAAATTTTAAGATTTTGTGCTTACCCTCAATCACAAGGAATAAATGTCACATCTTCTATCTTTTCTTTTTTATACACATATATATTATAGACCCTAAAGTTCCTATATTGGCATAAATAAAAATGCACCATAATATTCCATACTAAGTATATCATATTTCATACCTTAAACTTTTAACTTTTGGATAATACGTAATGCATACCACATTTGTTAAGCAATTGAAGTTTTGATTGCTATTGCGTTACAGGATGAAAATATATTGGTAAAATTCCCCATCATGACCCTATCACATTATACCACCCAATTACTAATACCATGAAAAAATATGAGAAGAGATATTGACTATTTAATAATCATATGACATATTATGTTTGTTTTTAACAATATTGTAATGATGAAAGATATCGAGAGACCGACATTTAGGGTCTGTTTGTTTTGGCTTTTTTCGGGCAGATACAGACACTTTTTCAACTTTTTTCTAACAAATTATTTATCAAGAAATAATATGATAGATAAAAAAAAAGTTGATAGTTCTCATCAAAAGATCAATAAACAAATATAATAGATAAATTTAGATGCAAATCAGATATATTTTGCACATATCATTTAGAAAAAGATATACAGATACAGAGAAAATAGACAATCCAAACAGACCATTAGATTACGTGCCAAACGAACATAAGTTAAACCTACTTTATTATTTAGCTTTTTTTTTTTTTGGTCCTTTTGGGATAAATGTTAATTTTTATAAAATGTACATATCGTGCTTTTCCAAAACTAAAGTTCCGCATTTGTAGGTTCAAACATCATAAAGAGTAGGATGAAATGTATTATTTTTCTTGTATAAATCTTTCAAATGGATGCTAATTATGATTTGAAAAAAATTCTATCAGAAAAAATATCCGTTATATGTAACGTGGAATAGATAAAAAATCTCATTCATTTCCTTTACAAGAAGAATGGTTATTTCTGATCAAAAAATATATTTTAATCCAAAAATACCCCTAACTATAAAATAAAGTAATTATCATTCTTTTTCAACTTCATTCCATTCCAATAAACCAAACTTAACGTTAGAGTTTTGACTTGTGGCCAATTATTCCATTCAAATTCAGTCCACCAAAAAAAAAAAAAAAAAAAAGAAAAAGAGGAAATAGACATACTGATACAATAGTCATATAACTGTAAAGTAACAGAGAAAGAATTGCAGCAAAAGAAAAACTGGGAGAGAAAAGATCTTATACAATTGAAATAAGACTTGGCTTTTAAATAGCCATACACGCAAAACAGAAACCATAAAAAAGAGCCGACTATTTCTAACATCTTCTACTAAAAAGGACTTCTTCAAAAACGGAAAGAATCCCACAAAACAAGGGATATTATTTGCTGGGAAACTACAAATTATTGACTAAATCCTAACAATTCCTCCCTTAAACTGAATGCTAAAAGCATTCAATTTATGCTACTCTCAGCACATACTCCTAGCAAGGCTCGGAACTTCAGAAAATCATCCAACTTGAGAGGTTTTGTCATCACATCAGCTAGCTGTTCCATAGTGCTGCAATGAACCAGTTTTACTGCACCAGATTGAGTGAGCTCTCGCAGGAAATGAAAGCGCACATCAATGTGCTTGCTACGACCATGCATTACTGGATTTTTTGATAATTTAATAGCAGAACTACTATCACAGCGAATGATAGTGGTTTCATCTCGTTTTCCATCCAACTTCCTTAAAACCCTTTTCAGCCATATAGCTTGACATGCGCATGAAGCCGCAGCAATGAATTCAGCTTCAGTGGTTGACAAACTTACCACAGGTTGTTTTTTAGAGGACCAAGATACAGCTCCTGAACATAATAGAAAAACATACCCTGATGTGCTTCTTCGATCTTCCAAATCTCCAGCATAATCACTATCTGTGTAGGCAGCAAGTTCGTCATCTCCTCCCTTCTTGTAGAAAATTCCAAGCTCGAAAGTTCCCTTTAGATACCTTAGAACTCTTTTTGCTAACTGCAAGTGCAACTCTGTGGGATTTTCCATGTACCTGCTGAGAAGACTTACTACGAACACCATATCCGGCCGAGTTGCTGTAATATACATCAACATCCCCGATTTGCTTGAAATAAGTCTTGTCCACTTTAGCTCCCTTTTCGTCTTTTGTAGACTTGAAACCAGAACAATAGGATTTTGAACTGAATTACTTTGATCCATTCGAAATCTCTTCAACACTTCCATGGCATACTTCTTTTGACTAAGAAAAATCCCATCTGATCTTTGTATGACTTCAAGTCCGAGAAAGTATCTCATCTTACCAAGATCAGTCATGTTAAACTCTCTCTCCATGGACTTCTTGAACTCTCTAAACATTAATTCATCATTTCCAGTAAAAAGAAGATCATCAACATACAAACTTACAATTATCATGCTGCCAACGCTGTTTGCTTTGATGAAGAGAGTATGCTCATAATCACATCTTTTGAACCCTTCTTTTGTGAAGTAAGCTTCTATACGGCTGTACCAAGCACGGGGAGCTTGTTTAAGCCCGTAAAGTGCTTTCTTTAACTTGTACACCATTTGCTCTTTTCCTTTCTGTATATAACCATAAGGCTGCTCCACAAACACATCTTCATGCAGCTCACCATGTAAAAATGCAGATTTCACGTCTAGTTGATAAACAACCCATCCCCTTTGCGCTGCGAAAGCAATTACTAATCGAACTGTTTCCATTCGTGCCACAGGAGCAAAAACTTCTGTATAGTCTATGCCATATTGTTGTGTATAGCCCTTGACTACAAGACGCGCCTTATACTTATCTACTTCCCCTTTTTCGTTCAATTTGGTTTTGTATATCCATTTTACTCCAACCTTTTTAGCTCCCACAGGTAATTCAATCAACTCCCAAGTCCCATTCCTTTCTATTGCTTCCATTTCAGCATCCATTGCTTTTCTCCAATTCTCACTTCTCACTGCATCTTCATAACAAACAGGATCAGCAGCAGCAACAAACATAACGAAATGCATTTCATCTTCATCAGACAATCCTTCTCCGGTCTCATAATCTCTCATCCATGCTGGTGGCCTTCTATCTCGTTCTTCATCTAGAGAAAAACTTGTTTCATTGCCAGAATCCAGCCCTTCTGATGAGTTGTGTCAGTGCCCAATCCTGATGTTTCTTGAACTTCCTCCCTTTCATCATAACCCTCATCACCCCATTCCAGATCGCAAGCAATATCCTCTTCATATTTTGCATCCCATGGCCATCTTTCATTCTCTTCAAAAACTACATCTCTGCTAATTATGATCCTTTTGGAAATTGGATCATAAAGTCTGTAAGCTTTCGATTCCTCACTGACTCCAAGTAAAACACAGCTTATACTTTTATCATCAAGCTTAGTTCTCGTTTTGTCAGGCACATGAACATGAGAGACACAACCAAAGACTCTAAAGTGATCAACAGAAGGCTTCACTCCACTCCAGACTTCTTCAGGTGTTGCATTCTTCACAACCAAGGTTGGACTGCGATTCAAGACATGCACTGCCCAATTTACAGCCTCTGGCCAAAAAGATTTTGGAATATTCTTTTCAGACAGCATGCTGCGAACCAGGTTCATTATAGTTCGATTCTTGCGTTCAGCGACGCCATTCTGTTGCGGTGTATAAGCGGTTGTTAGTTGTCTCTGTATTCCTTGCTCATCACAAAAATTTTTGAATTCCTGTGATGTAAATTCTCCACCGCGATCTGTGCGCAAACCTTTAATAGACAAAGATGTTTCCTTTTCTACATGGGTCTTAAAATTTTTAAAAACAACAAAGGCTTCTGATTTTTCAATTAAAAAATAGACCCATGTTTTTCTACTATAATCATCAATAAAGGTAAGCATACCTCTTTTTGCTGTTGGAGATGGGATTAATCGGCCCGCAAATATCAGAATGAACAAGCTGAAGAATCTGCGAGGCTCTCCAGCTGCTTTTCTTTGGAAAAAAGATTTCGCTGCTGCTTTCCCACAAGACAATCCTTGCATATCTTCGAAGGGGAGTTGATCTTTGGCAGGCCATTCACCATTCTTTTCTGTTCCAGAGTCTGTAAACCCTTGAAGCTCAAGTGCCCATATCTACAATGCCAAAGTTGGGCCAAATCCTCTGTAATTGTGTTAAAACAAGCAGATTCTATCGGCTGACATGTAGCATCAAACATATACATCCGATTTGAAGACATTTTTATCTCCATAATCAAACCCCTTTCAGGATGATACACTTTGCACCGCTCACGCTGAAACAGAAAAGACAGCCCCTTCTCTTGTAGTTGCCCAACACTTAATAGGTTGTTTTTCAATTGCGGCACAAAATACACTCCTGTGATAATCTGCACAATTCCATTCACTTGCAGCCTTATATTGCCTTTCCCAATCACAGCCAAACCTGAATCGTTGCCCAGCTTTACATTGTCCTTGTAATTTCCATCAAAATCCATGAAGTAGTCCTTCTTTCCACACATATGATTGCTACACCCTGAGTCAAGAAACCAAGTGTCCCTTTTGATGGTTGTATCTCCTTCCACATGCGCCATCAGCAGCATATCAGCTTGCGTTTCTACATAATTTGACTCCTTCCTTTGACACTCCCATTGAAAATGTCCCAACTTATGACAATTGAAACATTCTACTGTAGATTTGTCAAAGGATTGTCTGCCTCGTCCCCTTCCTCGTCCTCTAAAGCTTCCTCTGCCTCGTCCTCGTCCACCAAATTGATCTCCAGATGATATTTTCAGGGCTTGTGCTTCTTCAACCAAGGAATCCTTGTTGATACGCAGCTCATGCACAAGTAGGCTGCTTTGTAATTCATCGAGGGTTAAAGTCCTCGTGTCTTTAGACTCCTCAATTGAACACACTACATAATTAAACTTACGAGTCATTGATCTCAATATCTTTGAGACCACTTCAGCATCTCCTTTGTCCTCACCATTTGCTTTCATTTTGTTAGCTATGGCGAGAGTTCGCCCAAAATACTCATTGACAGATTCACCTTCTTTCATTTCCAGCAGCTCAAATTCCCTTCGAAGAGCCTGCAATTGTGCATGTTTAACTCTTGTTGTGCCTTGAAATTTTTGCTTCATCGAATCCCAAATGCTTTTGGCTGTGTCTTTGTTGAGTATTGTTTCAAGGATTGAACGATCTAAAGCCTGAAATAGATAGTTCTTTGCCTTCAAATCTTTCAGCTTCTGCTCTTCCAAGAGCTTTTTCTGTCCTTCTGTTAGCACAGTACCTTCTGCTGCAGCAGAAATCCCATTCTCCACTAATCCCCAGTACTCTTTTGAACGCAGAAAGTTTTCCATCAGCATTGCCCAATGGTCATAGTGTCCATCAAATTTTGGAATTGATGGTTGGACGAATGAACTTTCTGTAGTCATTGTTGCTTCACGGCTCGTGTAGAAAGCTGCTGCTTTTTGTCTAAAGAATCAGGCCCCGTAACCGAGCTCTGATACCAAATGTAAAGTAACAGAGAAAGAATTGCAGCAAAAGAAAAACTGGGAGAGAAAAGATCTTATACAATTGAAATAAGACTTGGCTTTTAAATAGCCATACACTGCAAAACAGAAACCATAAAAAGAGCCGACTATTTCTAACAGACTTCTACTAAAAAGGACTTCTTCAAAAACGGAAAGAATCCCACAAAACAAGGGATATTATTTGCTGGGAAACTACAAATTATTGACTAAATCCTAACAATAACAATAGCCATGAATTTTCAAGCATTGCAAAAGAAAATTTTATAGTTTTATCACCAGTTCCTTCACTTAAATTTATATATGAGTATAATTATACTATTAAAATAGTTAATATATTAGTCATTATATTTATTTTATCAATCGGATGATTAACCAAATGTTATATCCCCACTCTTATAATACTAGAGAGAGAATGCCATTTCTACCTAATACAGTATACCAAAATTGGTAACAAAATAGATATGCTTGTTTTAATTGTAAAAAATTTGATAAACACTATGAGGATGTTTCACCAAAATTTTCCCTTAGGCCCACGAAAGAACGCATGCGGTCTGAAATCTGAACACGGCTACGTGGGAGCGGAAGTCACCTTTGAATCTTGTCTAAGGGACCAGCGCTAGCAAGCAATGATTGCACGTTGCGGAGAAGGCTGGCCGTCGGTGGGCTTTTCATTCTAAAAGTTCTCAAGTTTTCAATTTTTTATGCAATCTAGGGGTAGGTCGTGTTTAGGTTCACGGACTAAAAAGTAGTGAAATGATTTAAAGATATTGGAAAATTCTATGAATAGGTCGTGTTATTATCAAACTGTTCATATCATATAAAATCACGGTTGAATCATTAAATTAATTAATATTTTAATTATTATATTTATTTTAAATATTATATGATTTTTTACTTGATAATCCTATTGATAAGACCGTAGAAGCTCTCAAAGATATTATAACTTTAAAAGAAAAATTATTGCACCCAAAGTTATAATTTTAATTTTTTTAGTTTAATTATAATTTAAATATATAAAACCAAGTGATATGGATACCGTCTTTTAATACGATTAATTTACATTCTATTGAATTCCTTTTTAAAATTGTAATAGACAGTATTTGAAAAAAAAATTATTTAAATAAATTATTTTATTCACACACTAACGTTATTGATATGTTAAATTAAAAATGTACAACCCAAAAAAAAAAAATGAAAAAAGATGCGATTGAAATACAAAGCAACATGGTATATGTCAAAAACTAGACCATTCTAAAACTCCATTACATTATCACCCTCAAAACCATTAGTTCTCGTTTGTCCAAAAATTTCAAAGTGAAAAATGGAACTTCCACTGTCCCACTTATAATACTAGTATAAATTAATTATAAAAAATTAATGTAAAATAAAAATAAAAGTTAGATCACGGTTACAATAAATTTGAATCATTCAATAATTATATGGGATTATGACGTATCATTTTCCATAATAATATGCTTATTATTTATTAAGAAGGAAGGAATTAAAACATATGGACTGTAAGAAGGACAGAGAGAGAAAAATAAAAGGAAAATTTATAAATCTTTCCTCTTCTTTTTGTGCCAAATATAAGATTTTCTCTATATAATTAAGGAAATGATTAGATATTATGAAAAGCAGAAGGAAAGTTTATAATATAAGATTCCATATTACTCTAAACTACCACGAAATTAGGCACAATTAAAATTTAAATGTATCTTTTGTTTGAAAGGTAAAAGAATATCTTTAATTAAATTTATTTCCATTTTTTTCAAGAATTGAAAAAAATTACATTTTATAGAAATAACACAACTGTGTTTGCAAACTATATAATCTCTGAATTTGTTCGTTTCTCCAATTTAACTCTTATTTATATCATAAACCCAGAAAATCAAGAAGACATAACAATAATATCACACAAAAATAGTATCTATCATCCCAGAATATTCCACAAGATGATTGCCTTTATCTTTGAATAAACAAAACATGAACTAAAATCTACTGCCCCGAGTCATGATTATATAAAAGGAAAGAAATTCTAAATGCAAAAGTTTTTTTTTTTTTTTTTTTGGTAATATGGTTATAATAGTAATGCAGCCACTAAGGACCAATACAATACAAAAAAATCGAATTCAATACATAAAAACCAAGACCGATAACCAATAAGCTACGTCACAGTTGGCTTAAACCCCAAAGTTTAAAACCTTACACTGATACACATATTCTTGTTCACACAAATTGTGGGTTTTTCTTGTACAATTTAGCAACAATTAAAGAAAAGGACATCGTTGCTATTATAACAATAAGGAAAATATGAATATTTCTGGTAGCACTTGTTATTATAATGAATAAATAAGAATTTGCTTTCTATGCTCTGTTTGTTTCCCCTTCTTTGTATACAAAAAATTGTATTTTAAAAACCTCACTCAGTGTTAAGTATCTAAAAAGAGCTCTTACTAAACTTAATTTCACATACAAACAATTAAATTTAGTCATTTTTATCTGTTTACAATCTTCATAAGGAGGTATTCAGCATAAAAACTTGGTTTAAATCCCCAGATTATCATCTAATCAGGACCATTTAACATTCATTATCCAATTATGAATTAATATAATATATGTTTTAATAATGCCTAACCAAACCTGTGTATTAGACCATAATAATAGAGTAGCTGATAGAGAAGACAAAACATCATAAAGAGGTTTGTTGAAACACTATTAATATCCGCCAATATGATGCTTCCTTTACATGTACGAGCATTTAAATAGAGGCTTTTGACAGGGTGCTCAAAACATTATTAATTTATACCAATACGATGCTTCCTTTACATGTACGAGCATTTACATGGATTTTTAGTTGGGTTCTGAAAGGTGAGTTCCTTTAAACTATTATTATTTAAAAGTAAATATATTGACTTATAAAAATATAAAACGAAATGAAAAAAAGTTGCTTCACGGATAAAATGAGGAGTTACTTTAGAAGAAAAATTCTTAAAGTAATGCCAGTCCACCCTAAAAACCTTTTGAAGAAACTATCAATTGACAAAAAATCTCGCAAAGCAAAAACAACTGACCTATGAAATCCACCACTAGACGGCCATCGCAGTATCGGCCAACCGGTTTGCCGAAGAAAGATTCCCCATTGGGCTCTGGTGCCTGGCCGTATACGGCAGAGAGGCCACCGGTGTCCGAATTCGAGTCACCAAAATTGAAGATCGCCGGAAAATGACAAGAAGCTCTTACTAAGACGTTTTTAGACCCAATACTCGCCAAAGTTAACACCAAAACAGTGGTGAAACTCAAAAAGTTGAGTGACCCCATAGCACGCATGCTAGACAACTAATTATGTTTCAATGCTAAGTGTAAAGTGAAGCCCTAGAACTAAAGATTGGAGGTTGTATATATAGGAATTGTGGTGGGAATAAGGAATCAGTAAGATGTGGGATTGGATTGAGCTGAATTGGGAGATGGGTTTTGGGCAGTGGACGGTCTCAGCATGTTTTGTTTGTTTCCTTGTAGGACAAATATCCACGTGTGTTACATTGGTTCTGTCTATGCTTTGAGCAGTTGCAATAACAATATCACTAAACCTCAATCATTCATAATATTTATTTATTTTGTACTTACTATATGATACAATTATAAAGAAATTACATTATCGAATCCCATCTATCTTATTAAAAAAAGCAGTATCCATACCACCAAACTATAATTACTTTGATCATATCCCATTGACCTTTTTTAAGTTATTAAAATTCGGCTAAGTTATTAATATGATAATGGGTACTATTTAGTCTCCCAGGTACTTATTATTACATGAGTGAACATGGTAATTATATGTAAATTTGTAATTATATTCATAAATTTCCTTTAATATTGATATTATGCTTAATTGAACTTTACAAATATAATAATGAATAAAAACCTTACTCAGTGTTGTCGCCAAACGCGACACATCTCAATAAAGTTCACGATTTATATGTATATATATATAGACACAAGCACACATAAATGGAAATAATACGTTTTTAATGCTAGGAACAAACCTCAAGCTAATGGAAGGGGAATAATTGTATAAGAGGATAAAGTGACATTTAAAAATAGATAAATAAATAAAAACCTACTAGAATTTTGGGGCTTTAGTATAGACATCGGCACGGTTCGGGTCGGTTCCGGACCCGAACCGGAACCCTCAGAGCCAGGGCGGTTCACGGTTCCAAGGAACCGCCGGTTCTGGCGGTTCCGGTTCCATGTGAATCTTTTTTTTTTTAAGAAGTAAAAAAAAAAAAAAACCCTAAAATCAACAAAAACAATTACAACTTATTTACATCCAAAGTAAACAATTACAATTATTGACTTGTTTTGTTTTGTTTTTGTTTTCGATTTTGTTTTTTTTTTTTTCCCAAAACTACCCCTGACCCACCCTCATCCCCCTGCTGTAGGCCCACGCTACTTTCTTTCCTTTCTTTCTCTGATTTATCTTCTTTTTTTTTTTTTAATTTGGCTGGTTGGAACCGCCGGTTCCAAGGCCTAACCGTTTGGACCCACCGGAACGGCTCGGAATCGTCACCAACGGGGCGGTTCCCTGGTCAGGAACCGCCGGTGACGGTTCGGGCCGGTTTACGGTTCGGAACCACCCCGTGATGATGTCTACTTCAGTTCGTATGAGTTTTTCGTGTAATGACTTTGGAAAACAGTGAAAGAGGAAAGAAAAAGAGTGAAAAATGGAAGGAGGTAAAAATTTTTCATTTTGTGTTTCATAAATTTTAAAGAAAACGGAAGGAAATGTTTTTATTTGCATTGTTAGGTTTGTATTTCAAAAGAAAAAGAAGAAAAATAAAGTTATAATTAATAAAATTGACTCTATATTAATATTATGGTTTTTTTTAAGAAATTATGAAACATTATTAGAAAGGTGATATCATAACTACATCAATTTCCTTCTCTTTTCCACCTATTTCTATCCACTTTTGGAAAGAAAAAATTTGCTTAAAGAATAAAAAACCTCTCTACTCATCTTCACACTTAAATTACCAAACATCATTTTCACTCTTATTTCCATATGTTTCATCTCATTTCTTTAAAATTCCACCACTCTGAACATAGTATTAGTCTCTATTCGTAAGATTGACAAATAATGAAGAAAGGAAATCAATTTAGCAACCAACTTTTGCACATAATTGGATGGTTTGTCGGTCAATTCTTTTGAAATTTCAATCATAGGATTCTTAATGTGGAGTGCCATAAGGTTATTATTGGCACTCCCTTGTCAATCTCTCTTGATTATATACATTGAATTTATGTTTTTATGATTCCATGAATTAGCTTGTTTTATAAATTTATTGATATCCGCTTGATCTAATAAAGTTCTAATTGTTTACTAGTTAGTAAAAAAAGATTTCATTTGCAATCCCATAATTTGTTGATAACAAAAAATTTGGGGTTGTGATCTTATAATTATTTCTCTGTTGAGATTTTCTTTGTAAATCTTAATATTCAATATTATTTTGTTAATTTTTAATGTATTATAATTATTTATCACTTATATGTAAAAGGAAAAATATTTACCATTAAAAAAAGGAATATTCTTCCTAACATAGAGGTAAATAATTGGCAGAACTAATGTTAAGAAAAGAAGAAGAAGAAAATGAAAAAGAATGGAATGAAAATTGAAAAGCTTCATAAGACCCAAAGATCCATACGCGGCAATACGCTAGAGCGAGAGTTCCACTTCTTCCATCAATTATATCATATTATTACTTGATAGGATAGTCTTGACTATTTTGTTTTATAGGTCATAAAATCTTTGGTGACTATTGCAACTACAAATTACTAAAAGTAATGATCAAGCAAGAGAAAAATAAACAAATAACAATGTTCTAACGATGGATTAAAGTGACTTGAATAGATTAATTATTAAGGTGATTGGCTATAACAAGCCATGGTCAATGGAATTGAAGGATATGATAAAGCACCGTCAACAATATGATCAAAAATCCATTTGTTAGCCCCTTGAGTGAAATGGATTCCATCCCAATTCACATGACTTGAAGGGTCTTCACATGATTTTCCAATCAACACTTCTTTTCCATGCTGTGTAATCTTATGCCCACATCCCATTTGCCTATTGTAGTTGTACTTTCCCCCGTGACCACAACACGCCTTTAGTGGTTGCTTAATTCCTACATTTCCAATGCACCATCACAAATTCAATCAGATCAGCATCATTAGCTAATAAATATAAAATCATATTTAATGAGTCTAAACTTTTTCTATGATAAGCATAAAATATAAGATAGCAAAACATTAATCATCGAGAGGTTTTTTGATGTAATGGTTCGGAGTTCATTGAAACTCTAAAATTAAACTTTCTCAGTGGAGAGCACTCTCGGAATGGATGACCTTGAAAAGCAGCTTACACCAAGAACAAAATCGTACCGTGTTTCATCAAAGTGGATAATATTTCGGTAGGTGGAATTCCAAGTCGTTACATTTGAAGTCTTATTTTCATAAAAGCTCCATGGTTCAAATGAAGGAAAACCCGATAATGACGAGAGAACTAAAATGCATATGTGATTTGATCACTCACCATACTTCTTTGGCTGGCTAATGAGAGCATATTTTATAGAGTAAACATCAACGTAAGTAATAGCTGCCGTTGGCAAATCCTCACGTAACTGCATCACAACTTTCTTCAATCCCCGATTGAATTCTTCGGCTACTTCATTGAATGGCGAAGCACACCCAGCATCATCTACTTGTGATGCAAGGATGGGTAGACTGTCCAAGACATACGGTAGACAACCCACTGGACCCGTATTATGTATCCAAAAGTATCTTCCACCTTGATCATACACATACTATATACACAAACTCAATTATTAGGCATCCGTAAGATCAAAGCATCATATTTCTTGTTGATAAGGAAAAGTGACACTTTTGTTCACCTTGATGATGTTGCTGAACTTTTGTAATAAATCAGGAATGTATGCTTTCACTTCAGTAGTAGACATGTTGAGAAAGTACCCAGCTGCGAGATCATTTTGACCGATATCAAATGTGTACAAAGCCTTTGAGAAATACTCTTCCTTAGGCATCAATGTCTCAAAAACCCCACCTAGATTTTAGTCAAATTAATCAAAATTTACCCTTCGTTGATTGAAAAACAAAATTTCCATCCTTAAAAAATGTGAATTGTATAGCAAAAATGGCACCAGTCTTACCTCTAGAGCGAGCAACTTGGGATCGACGACGAAACTCGTAGAATTCGTTATATTGAACATCCAAAGAAACGGGACTATAACCTGTTTGTTGGAAAGTTGTGTTCTGAGGTCTAATGGTTGAGCCTGCGGTTGCAAAATTGGCTCCATGGGTGAAGTTGGCACCAACCGCATCGAGGTAGGGGCTCAAATATGGCAATCCTAGCCTTTCAGCTAAAATATTATGGACAATAACATGTGAACAATTGGAAACAATGAAGAATGTTTTATAGTAAGATAAAAAAAAAAATTCAAAGGTTTTATTTAAATTAAAAGATTGTCTGCACTGTGATTTGTCTATTCAAATTTATTAATGTTTGTCTATTTCAATTATATTCTTACTGATGATTTATATAAGCCTTAGACTATCTTTGGAGATCTGCGTAACCATTCTACTATTTCCAGGGTATTTTGGGACATAAGAATTCGTACACATTTGATTCGCCATTTTATGCAATCTCTTTCCATTGGATGGGTTACAAGGAGAGTAGTTTTGAACTTTTGATTCCACATTCTTACAATATATAATCAGGGGGAAAGATATGGACCTATTTGGAATGTTTGCTCTATATATGTAGGTTTTAAGTTTTATAATAGTTCATGATTTCTCAATATATCCAGTCGGTGAACCTAAACCATATAGCAAATACATTTATGGAAAAAAATGATAGGAAAAAAAAAAAGCTAATACAAATATATTTTTCATCAGGCATTATTATGGAAATTCAACCATCTTGGTCTAACTTATAACTTATCCTTCTAGGCAAACACTTACTGAGGTAGTCAAATTGATTTTAAACCTTTCATTTTCACGTCATTATTAAGCTGATTTATTTTCGTCATATCTTCTTATTATCTTGCATTTTTCATGAAATTCATTATACTTATATTTTTTAGAGGATGTATGTGGAACTATATTAACTTATAGTTTAAATATAATGATTAGAACATAAATAATTGATGATATTTTAAATCAGGAAAAAAAAAAAATTGTGTTCTACAAGATACATGGAACTTCTAGAGCGTTTAAGATGTATATTCTACAGATATTTACAAAACTAGACCATAGAAAAAGGGATCTCAATCTAATTCTTTACTTATTGTCACAAGGAATAATGTTGCATTTTCTTTAGTTTTATATATTCTTTAAAGAAGGAAGATGAAATATGTTTGTGGATTCCATTCCAATCATCTTATTAGATAGCAATCTTTAATAGAGTAGTATATGCACAATAACATTCCAATACAATGGGATTTTGTTACATTTCTGTAAATCAATTTTAGGACCATTAGCACAACCTAAACTCGTTTTTTTTGAATTATTCGACTTTTATCTATATCTAATCGGCATTTATATCTTATGTGTATCTTATCTATATATGATTAATATCTTGTCTATTTAATCTATTTACGAGTAAAATTATCTGTTTTTCATCTGTATATATTTCTTATTGAATAATCTATTTGAAAATGATAAAAATAAGATATAAAAATAATAAGAATAAAACGAACCAAACAAACCCTTATTTTACATGCATGTAAAATATCATTACTGAGTATATTTGAATGTGCATGTAATAAATATTCCAACCCACAATTGACTACCTAAAAAGTGATAAAGAAAGTTAGCAAACATTAGGTAGTTCATTATTTTTAACAGTTAAGAAATAACATTTCATAATAATAATATATGGTTAATGAAATTACAATTATATTTTGTTCTTATTTAATATTGGACTTATCCTATGATTATTGTTAATTTAACAAATAGAAACCAACTATAATATTTAGTCACCATCTTTTTCATTTAAATGGTATTAGTAACTATAGTGATATTATTATATTGTAATATATAAAATTGTTATAGACCATAAATTCCATATTGTACTGATTTTACATGGATTACAAAATATTATAAGATAGATTCGGTTATGAATATTGAGAACGTATACAAATGAGATCATGGTCATGGTTATTAAAATCATCAGTGTACATATGATCCTATGAGTTTGTGATTTTTTTAAGTTTTATAAATAATTAAAACGTACTCAATTTTATTTTAATATAAACTTTAAATAAAATAATAAACTTTAATATTCGATTTTATAAGTTTAGGATTTCACTAATTTTATATATCTATAGTCAATCAAAAATTCGCAAGTTTGAGGATGAGGTAATGCCTCCTACATCATCCATAACATTGGGTAATGGGTATTAATTTAGACTTAGACACACTTGTTCAAAGAATTCGAAAACTAGATTGTCTGTTTTTCATTTGTATCTGTATCTTTTTTAAAATGATATGTGTAAATATGTCCGATTTGCATCTAAATTTTATCTATATTTATTCTATTTGATCTTTTGATGAAAACTGTCAATTTTTTTTTTATCTATATCTATTTCTTGATAAATAATTTGTTAGCAAAAAGTTCAAAAAAGTGTCTGTAACTAACCGAAAAAAGCCAAAACAAACGGAACCTAAAAATAAAAATTGAGTGTTGTTTCCGGACAATCTTTTGGGCCCACGAGTGCATGCGGGTTGTATCATGGCTACAATGTCGTATTCGAATCTTGTCCGAGGGACCAGCAATTATTGCATATCGTAAAAAGGCTGACTGACCGGCAAAAAATAAAATAAAAAATTATTGATATGGCTCTACGGACATTAAAAAGGTATAAATAAAATAATATTTTAATTTGTCACGCTTGCTATTAGAACGTGTAGTTTCGAAAATAATTATTTCTTACACTATGCAATTTTATATATATATATATATATATTAAAATTTTTATTGATATTTAATATTATATGTAAATAGTATATAGCACATAATATCCAATAAATTTTAAAAATATAATATCCGGTGAATTCTTCATCGAACGTCAGCAGGTTTTGTATAAAGTTCTCTAACTTTCCATATTATTTATTAATACTTAGGATTTTTAAGTTTAACGTGGAACGAAACTATTTGTATTAAAAGAGTGTATGATTTGAGACTTGTTCAGATGGTACAGAAATATCATATATTTACTTACTTAGATGATATTTAGCTTATCGTTTTAATACTTTTTTAGGATATTGATATAATTTATATCAAAATATTATAGTGTTGATAGTGTAGTTCTTGATAATATTACATTATTAGAAAATTTTTAATTGATTAACTAATATACAGATTAAAGATATCAAGTTTTCTGTTTGAATTGTTTGATTTTCACTTTGAGATACCAAAATGATAAAAATAGATGAAACAAATTGACCCCAAATTAGTCAATGGTATTGTAACCTAGTAATATTTTTTAAATCTTTCAAGTAAGGGGTCTCCGTTTCAAATCTCTCTCCTCGTTGTAATGATTAAAAAAAAATATCCCAAATTAACAAGGGAGAAGAAGGGGAGGGCCAAAACTTCTCAAGGGTCATATGGTCAAAATTCAGATGATTTTTCTGAACCTATTTTACTGAATTTTATGAAATTCAGGAAGCTTAGAAAATACTAATTACATTTATGTATATCATATATTATCACACATAAAGTATCTCTCCTAGATATTCTATAAGGAAGTTGCCCTCATCTTTGAATAAATAAAAACTCAATTACAGTCTAATTAAAAGGGAAAAAAAATTATTACACCCCATATCCAAGTTGAAAACCATACGCTGACACACATATATATTCGCGGTAACATGAACTATGAATAGGTCTAGAAATGCATTAAAATAGAATAATTTCTAAACTGATAAATATATTTCTATACATATTTGAAAACGTTCCTAGGAAAAAATGGAAGGAAATGTATATAGTATATTTGTTATTTGTTAAAAATGTTTCTAGTTAGCTATATTTACATTTAGAAGATATTTCCTTGCTTTTATTTGGAATGTTAAAAGTAAGGTATTCTTTTTTTGAACATAAAAATAAGGTATTCAATATCATAAAATGGACTGTAAAAAGAAGTAATGGTAATATTTATTAAGTAACTCATAAATACAGGAAAGAATCTTTTAATAAGATAATTTAAGAAATGGTCTTTTATGTGTATAAGAAATTCCATGATGAATTATTTTGAAATCACAATGATATCAATATGTAAGGTGAATATTTTTTTTTAATTGCCAATTAGAGAAGCATTACATAAATTTTAGAGGATCAAATTCCTTTCAACCCCATCAAAATCTTATAGTACTCAATAATATCCAATAAATTATTATTGGTGATATATCATCAACTTTCTTTTCCATATGATAAATTATTAATTAAAAGAAAAAAGTAACAAGGACAACCTAAAAGAAGTTTAATATTCTAAGTCTTTTCTAATGTCAAGGTACCATCAGGTTTGTGGCAATGTCAATGTATTCATTAATTTATCATAATGGCACATACAAATAAAGCTTTACTTTACTACTGCACAGACACTTATAATATGTTCGATTTGCTTAAATTATTTTATATAAACTTTACTCAGTTATAGTGAATTAGATTAAAATTACAAAGGTAAGACATCACAGACGTGATATTTATTTGCTATCTCAGAAATCTTACCTTAAAAATTTCCCAACCAATCACATGTATTTATTTGTTTTTGAAAAATAATATGCGTTAATTATTTATCTAAATACTTAAATAATGAAAAGAAAGTGGCAGACATATTCTTGACTGGAAGTCCAAACCACTAAAATATTTGGTTTTTGTATGAATATGAGTCAGAATTGAAAAATTATCTTTGAAATAAGATTTCAAGCTAATTTTTTTTCTGAAAAAAAAAAAAGGTAAGTGAAGACGCATGTATGGATCAATTCTGCTCATATACGTTACAAAACCACGAATATTTATCTCCATTAGCCAAGTTTGTTCAAACATTAGTGAAATAACAAGAAAGGATGTCTATATTTAGGGGAGGAGAAAAAAACCACTATGTTTATTTTTTAGAAACACCTTTTATCGAGGAATGCCAAATAAGATTATGCGATCTAATCTTACAAGTCATATTGCATGTAATTCTATTATTTTGTTGGAGTACGTTATTAAAAATAGGTTGTTAATATATTTTACTCTTTATGTGTAATGTAACAAGCAAAACATAAAAAATATATATATATAAAAGAAATGAATTACCTATGAAATCCACGACTAGACGGCCATCACAGTACCGGCCAGCCGGTTTGCCGAAGAAGGTCTCCCCATTGGGTTCTGGTGCCTGGCCATAAAGGGCAGAGAGGCCACCGGTGTCGGAATTCGAGTCACCAAAATTGAAGATCGCCGGAAAATGACAAGAAGCTCTTCCTAAGACTTGTTTTGACCCAATAGTCACCAAAGTAGACACCAAAATAGTGGTGAAACATAAAAAGCTGAGTGACCCCATAGCATGGTAGAGCTAGGCACAGTTAATTTATTCAATGCTAGCAAAGTTAGGGCTTTGGGTTACAAAGTAATGCCCTGAAAACCGAAGACTGAGTGGTAATAGGGGGTCATATATATATATATATATATGCATAAACGCATTAGAATAGGGGGCATCATTGCAATTATGGATTGGGTTGAACTGAAAGGGAAAGTGGGTTGAGCAGTGGGCAGTCTCGGTGTGTTTTGCTGTTCTCCTTTGCTGAACAAATTTAACGTGTGTAACGCGTATTTTTTGCGTCGTTTAAGGAAAAAAATTTATGGTCCCATATTCTTTTAACGGAATTCAACTTATTTATTATTTAACGGCTCAATTTTGCATAATCAATTACCATATTTATTTTACTCTTGATGAGACGATACAAGTTCGCATTGTTTAAAACAATTGTGAAATGCATGAAACTGATGCTATTAAAATTACCGGTTTCAAAAATTACAAGATTAAGTTTAAACTTGATAAGCAACTAAAGTTCAAGCTCGGCTTCTAAGTATGTTCTAGAGACTTGTATAACATGTTATATATTATATTCACGAATTAGTTTGGAAGCTTATCCACGAGTGTAAATAAATTAAACCCGACTAATTTTAATAAATAAGTTTTATTTCAACCTCTAACAGGTTTAGATAAACAATCTTTATTTTGAGCTTGACTCAATTCATTTACAATAGTAAAGTTTAAGCCAAGCTGGCTTTGAAATGAGCTAAGTTGAAATAGTTGTGAACAACCTATGTCATTTGCAACTTTAAATATCGATAAGGACCAGGTATTTAATTTTTTTTTCCCCTTTAAAATGCAAAAGCACCTTGTATTTTATATATTATTCAATCATTAGATGAATTAATTTTTAAAAAAATCTTTTTAAAAAGATTTGAAATCTATAATGCTCAATTTTGAATATAAAAAAACTAATTACACACAGAAAAATAAATATATCTATGATATGATCGTTTAATTTTCTTAAAATTCCTATACCCAATTCTATCTTACCATCAATTAACCAAGTATACTATAGGGGGCTAAATCTGCATTATAGATCTTAAAATCCAGCAATGACTTGGGTTTGACTTTTTGAACTGAGTAACAAGGTTCAAAAAGACAGATCGAAGAAATTGAGATGATTAAGAGAGATTTGACAAAGTGGGTTTACAGTAGGAATCATTGAAGCATACCAACATGTCTACTCTCAACCTTTCTCAAGAAACTCATGCACTTAAAGAGCCTTTCCATGTGCTTGGAGCCCAGAAAATCTATCAATAGGAGGATTCATCTTACCTATTGATGGTTAGTATAATACGATAGACATCATCAAGAGCCAAGTTCTATAAATACTCAGAGCTCTTCCTCATTTAGCAAATAAAGAAATTGTAAGAAAACACAATCATGCTGCTGAAATTCTTTTCGAAAAGATTAAACAAAGTTCAAAGCGAAGAGCATGCTGCCTCTTATCTGAAATCATGAGATTAATGCTATATAACTCCTCTACCTGTTATTAGTGCATTTGAGCTCATTAAAACTGCTTGATCCGCATTCCTACCTTCTCACTTTTAATCATTCCTTGTATGTGCTTTCACATCACTTCTCTTAGGCCATGTGTAACATGAGACGTACATTGCATGCATGTGACCACTGCAACCAAATCTACCCCACTACATACACATGTCAAAACAATAGCATAGCAATAAAGTACAGGTTTAATTCCCACAAAGATCACAATTACTAGTAATTACTTTTTTCTCTATTATCTAACCTATAATTTCTAATTATACTAATCAATTACCTATATCTAGTACTAATCTAATTAATACTATCAAGTTATCATGTAACCTATTTTTATCCTTTAATAATTATATTAGTCTTCTTAAATTATGGAATTCATAAATTAAATTAATATATATCTCTTAAGATTACTAATTCTCATTTCTAAGTCAATCAACTAGAATCTTTGCTTAATCAATAGCAACAACATTGTGTTGATGTTCTATGAATTTGCTATTAAATTGAACCACATCTAGGGTTTCACTTAATACAAAAGTTTTATATCGTCCTATCTCTAGAAGTATATGCATATCTCTTTAATTATGCAGATCTATTAAAACTAACAATTTCTCTATTGATTCTAACATAATCTATTCAAGAGCTAATATTCTGAATTATTAATTCAAGAAAACAAAGAAGCACACATAAATGAAATCAAGAAACACTAATAATCATTAAATATAAAACAATCATAGTTACATAATCAACCTAAGGTTCTTCTTTGTCTAGATAGAAAGGTTTACTCATCTTTAAGAAACATATTCAAAGAGTACATAAGAATAATAATCATGAAAAGTATGTACAACCCCTTTGATCTAATTAGTTTTGTAGTCTCCTGTTATCTTTTAAGCTCTTAAGTTACCATGGATTTCCTTCTCTCTCTAAAACTTTCTCTTTGGTATAAAAGTTATGAAAAGTCTATCTTTGAACAAATGGATAATTTTATTTATAATAAGGAAAAGATTTACTTCATGAGACTAAACACAGCCATGTCCATACTTCTATTTCACAAATCTTTTCATAATATCTTCTTGGATCTCCCAAACACAAGTTGTGTCCATGCCCATGTTTTGTCTCTTTTCCACTTTTCTAGGTGAACATGAGTAGAACACATGTTGTGTGTCATTCGTGTTAAGCTTTTTGTTTCAAACACAACCTAAACATGAGTGATGTTTCATTTAATGCTCTCAACTCCCAAACACACTCTAACATAAGGTCATATTCCTTTTAAAATTCAATAACTCTCCTTCAAAAACTAAGTAAACATGACCATAATACCACTTATGTTTAACTCATGTTAATTTCCTATTCTTCAAATTTCTTCAATCTTCTCCTAAAACCATCAACATCCTTCAAACTCTTTTCCTTTAGTGCAACTAGCACATTAAACCCTGCAACTGAAATTTTAACAAATAAGAATCAATTTCTTCAAATTAATCATCAAAAAACAATCAGTATAGCCTAAAATGTCATATCTAAACAAGGGTTAATCTACAACACAAGCATTTTCTTAGTCTTCTTCATAATTTATTTATATGTAAGAAGATAACAATGTATTTATTCAATGGTTCAAGTCAATGTTCAAAAAGAAAATTATAAAATGTCCATTCACTTATATTTCTTTTCTTTTTCAAGATATAACTGATGAGAGCATATCAATTATATCAAATTATAAATAATAAAACCCAATAGAAATTATGGGTGAGCAGATAACTCTATCATATAGGGTATCCATCCGGATCCTACTCTATTAGGTAGGGTCTGGTTAGGTATTAAGGGCCATAGGGTAAGGTACGAATATCAATTTTTTTGAACTTGTTTTTACATGATAGGGTACAGATATGAGATCTTCAAACCTTGTACCCACCTTGGAACATGTACTATACTGTACAAGATACATGTTCTAGGATATCATGTAACCATCTTATTAAATATTATATAATAATATTAATATATAAGAAATAATGATATTACATATCTTATTTTGTAACCACTTATATTCAAGATTATTATTTGTACACTGCATTTCAAAAAGTTTTATTATAGAAGGATTTATATTATTCTATTTTAAAATGACTTGTTATTTTTATTTTAAAAGAACTATAGTTGTATGTATGTACTTAAACTCTCAAATTATATAGAGATGTTGTTTATATTATAATACTAATTAATATATATAAGTAGTTCTAAAATTTTTAATTTTGGAATTTTGTGCAATTTAATAATTTTTTGTAATATCACGTAAATGGATTCCATAAGTATTTATTATAGGTTTCAACTTTCACACATAAATATATTCTATATATTATAGAATTTATTATTAATAAATTACTTTTTAAATTTCTTTTTAGATGTTGTTTATGTTGAATATATGCAAATAAGATAGTATTACATATTATATTAAAACATATCAAAAACTATATACTTGATGTTTTAAAAAGAAAGACAAAATATAGAGATTTTGAAAAAGAAACTAATACAGGTTCCACAAGGTACCCTGTACCCTATAGATTTTATAGAGTACAAGATACAGGATGGGTACAAGGAGCCATAGGCTAAGTTCTAGGTATAAAATTCAATACCTTGTATATTACAGGGTAGAGTATGGATGATGTTTCATACCCTACCTACCATGTACCCACTCATCCTTAATGGAAGTCCTACAACAAACTCTAAGGCAGCGCCTTTATCGATTGCAAAATAGAATTAATATGGGTATTGTCCTCTAGGATGTGGATATCAAGTATTAGTATTACCGTTTCTCTACTATTTAACTTAACAATTGAGATGATATTGTCAATTCTATTTTCTAACTAAAACTCTAATAGTTAAATATGAGTGCTTTCAGAGGATGTATTCAATCACAAGACCTGCCCTTCATTTTGATCTACCCTAAATCCTAATTTCTTATAATAATATACCGATTAATGAGTTGCTTATGCTTTACACTGCAGAATCACGTAATTAAATCAATTACTCCCTCGAGTTAATCAATTCCTAACCCTATATGAGATAGTAGAGACCTGTCCCTCACTAACGCTACATAAGATTGCATTAAAGATCAGGATTCCAAAACAAAGATGAAATCTTCATGCAGAAAACAAAAGTTTCCCTACCTCTAGGTGAATCATGTAATCTCTCTATTCATGAAGATCTATTTTATTAGATGAAACCTTTTTTTTATCTAACAAGAATCATACATGTAATCAATTTTGCGCATAAATCAATCACAAGATAATGAAAACACAAGAATAGATACAAATGCATAAACTTTTCATTAATTAAAAAAAATTCAAATCATATGGGTTTTAGGGTTTCACAAGAATTAGAGCATAAAGATTTACTTCTCCATGGAGTTTATAATGAAAATAGAAGATCTAGAGAAGTAATCAATAAGCATGATTAAATGATAAAACCCTTTTTGATGTCTTGTGATTTCCAATGAAGCTCAAGCACTTCTCCTCCTTGAAGCTCTTTATTTTTCTCTCCTATGGTTTTTAGAATGTTTAGGGATGGTAATATATGAAGAAAAGTGGCGATTTATAGATATGTAACCGTTGGAAGTTCTACACAGCCTTCTGCATGGTCGTGCTCGAGGCTGTACAACCTAGAGTTTATTCTTTTTCTTCTCAGACCAATTTCTCTCCTTCAATACAACTCTACACACCACTGGTGCAGCAATTGTGGCACAAATTAGGATAGATTTTGATCACTTTTTACACTCCAACACTAGTGTCTGCATGGCCATGCTGAAGATTATGCACATGCGAAAATCAACATTTTCTATATTTTGCCAATCTCACCTCATTTTTGCTTGAATCATCCTTAAATCTTTAAAATGTCTTCTTTAAACCCTGAAATCAAATATTAAGCACTTAAGTATCCTTTTCTTAGTAAATTAACATAAAATCCATACAAAAATCATATGTGATAAGTACTAGAAATGATGGTCTTTTGACACTTATCAAACTTCTTCACACTTAACCATTTGCTTATCCTCAAGCATACAAAATAAGGACAAAAGAGTCTATCATCAATTATACTCATTAACAAACATTATATCACAATTAACATTCTTTAATTCAACTAAACCAAAGTGACTCATTAGTGCCTACCGCCCAAACCTATCATAATTGTACTTGTACTTAGTATACTACAGCTAAATTTTTTAAATTAATCCAAGTAAGTCAAACTATTATCCTCACCATTTAAAAACACTTCCAAAGTCATAAAAGAAATAGAAAGTCAAACAAGGCAAAAGCGGCTTAGTTACATCTCACCACTTACTAAAGAGCATATAAACTGTTGAACCATCTCTCTAAGTATAGCAACCTAGAATGAAAGTATATGGCATCCATCATTCCCCTAGATTTTCTTCTTCTTTGATTGAAATTTCTCCAAAATTTTAATAGCCTTCTTTTCATCTCAAGAATTTTCTTTTTTAAGATTCAAATCAACTGAATATAAAAAGCTTTGTTTAGTCAATAGCGGAGTCAGACTTCACTCTTCTGAGGACCAAAGCTTGCTCATATTGACTAAGCCTTTTAATATGGAATTAAGCATAACAATTGATTGATTTCAGAGAGATTACTCAAGAAGAATCACTAAGTGATCAACTTCACATGCACCTTTTACAAAAGGTTAGAAAGGCTCTCAAAGTGGTTGAAAAGTAAATATACTAAGTAACAAGATTAGAAACATAACTGTTTAACTTTAAAGTAGGGACTTCAACCTCTTTCATAACTTTAGATTAAATCATCAAATAGCAAGTAAATTTGCCTCACTTAGATTTCATCATAAAATTTTAACTAAGTATACTAAGTTCAAAATAGGTAAGTAAGGCACATAAAGTCACTATACTTTTATCTTTTGAATGCTAATCACAAATGAATGAGTATAATTTCAAGATTCATTTAAAAACATATCAATCTTAAAGCTCAATTGCAAACTTATAAGTGAGGGAATTTTGATCAACAAGTGCATAGAGAACATAAGTAAATCGAGACCTAAATTTTTCTTTCTATAAATCCCTTCCCCACACTTTTCTAAGACATTATCCCTAATGTCTTCTAAAATCAAGCACAAATAAGGAAAAAGGGAAAGAAAGAAAAGTAAAAAGTAACTAGAACTTCCCCGAATAGTTAAAAAATATCATCAAAGTGCTTCCATATCAATCATGTGAAAACAAAGCGCATCATCAAAAGTTATGAACCCATCAGCAATTTTGCCTGTAGACAAATCAAAACGAAAACAACAAAAGAAAATTAAAAAGAAGTTAGCCTATCCTTAAGTCTAGCAAATAAATCCTAAAGAAACCATCAAAATAAGATTTTTTCTACTAGGAAGGAACTCATTAATACAAACCACATTAACATAAAAGAAAATGATGAGCATATAAAAAATAATAATGAACAATCAATCCCAGCATCGTTATCACTGTCTCCATTAGAAGCATTGTCTGCTTCACTAGCTCCATTGTCATTTGAATTTTGCTCTTCTTCATCCCCTTCATCATCAAGCCCTTCATCAGAAGAGTCAGGTACAATAGGGGCCTTTCCTTCTCTCCTATGTGGTTTAGAATCAGAAGCCTCAGGAGAATTTTGCTCTAGAGAAGACTCATATGTAGGCAGATCAACAGGTGATAGGAAGAAACAGCTAGCAAGTCTCCTAAAAAAATGCTCAAACTGCAACCCTAAAGCGCTAGTTCTTTCTTCTCTCCTCTTGGTTCAACTTTCTTTCCTATTGAAATTCTTTTCTTAATTTCTAAATTTCGCTTTTAAGAGTTGTGCTCAAGATGTGGGTACAGCTAAAGGTGTAGAAACTACTCTATGAGGAGTAGAATACCGTGATGGAGTGGGTAGGTCAATCAACTTTACTAACCCCCACAAATGGAATGGACCATAAGTAATTTTAGAAGAAGGCATGCTAGGGTCAGTTGGTGGTATTTGAAAAATGTCAAAACCTTTGAGAAACTTTGTAATATATCATCCACAGTAAATCTCCTTAGCCCTCGGATCTATTGCTTGCCTATACAGAAACTTGGCTACCTCTAATCCCACATTAATCTTCATTTTGTGAGCCATGCTATACAAATGAAAAATCTCAAAATTATTTACAACTCCATGGCTACTCTTACGACCCCTATGGTGTGTGCTAACAGATGATGAACAATCCTCAAATTTACATTTTTCATAGATGAGGCATTTGACTTTGATTGGTTATAGCGAATTTCAGCCTCACAAAAACTTTCCCAACATTTCTAAGTTGTCATCTCATCTGGCCAAGTATCTGGTAAATTCCTAAACCCATCTACATTGCATTCATCCATGGAATATAACCCCAAATACTTACCAAATGAATGGGGATAAGCATGGTATTTCCTCCCATATGCTTGAAAAGTTATGTCATGTGTAGTGAGCTTTAATATAGAGAGAAACTCAAGAGTAACATCTCTATAAGCCGGTTCATTGATTTCAAAAAATGTAGCCCATGACCCTATACTCAACAGCTCATGAATCTGTGCTTCAATCCCATAAGCCATGAGGATTCTCCAATCTAGATACTCATTGTTTCAAAATGTCATTGACTCCAGCCTCTTCCTCCTATTATTACTCCATTCTTCATCTGAGTATTTAATAGGTACCTCTTCCACTATATCTTGTTGATTTCTTGTTCTTTTTCTTATACAAGAAGCTGTTGCTTGTTGTTGTTGAGATGCAATAGCTCATTGTTTCATCTTCTTGTTAGCTGTTCTCTTAGTTCCCATCTCTACAAAAGAGAAAAATTTATACATAAGCTCATGTTAACAAGAATTAACACTAATAGCCCACAACTTAACAAATGCTTAGAACAACTCATATTGGTTCTTAACCTATATATATAAATGTGTGTGTGTGTGTGTGTGGAAAATGTTATCCAACAAGCATCAATGTTTAAGGATAAAATCAAAGGGTCAAATTATCAATTTAGAATAACCATCTACACGGTCATGCAGAAGGTAAGATAGAAATAATAACGTGGCAAAATTTAAATCATCACGAACGTAGAAAAATAGTCGTGCACAAGATCGTGTATGGATTCAAAACATATTTTGGATCCAAAAACAACATGAAAACTCCATGAATTTCTACCATTAACAATGAATTCCCGAAAAACCCCAAATTCAAATACTTAAGAACCCTAGATTTTCGAATAAAGGACTACAAGCATGAATAATGGAAGCTACTTGCACCAATTGATTCCAATAACACTTAATTGCATAAAACTAGCAAAGTCCCCAAAAACTATAGCCTTTCAAAAATTGCATGAACCCTAATATCGAATGGAGATTAGCATATTTGTGATGTATTTTTGCATAAAACTCAAGTAAAAATCACAATCATTCAAAGAAAAATAGTCCATGACAGTAAAAAACTCATCAACCGAGCAACAATATCATAACCCATGACATGCACAAGAAACCCATTCGAATTTATGACAAACGTAGCAGATTTTGGTTCCAAAACATAAAAAATAGAGGAAAAAGGACTTACTTGAGTCTTGAATCACAAAGGAATGAAGTGTACATGGATAAAAGAGTGTGTGGTAAGTGTAAGAATTGTGAAGCGAAATTTCGTGTAGGGAAAATATGCAGCAATTCCAAAATTGAAGATGAAAGAATGATGGAAGAGAGAGAAAGCAAATATTTATATAAAAACTAAAGCATGACTGCCCTTACGTCTGCATGGTCTTGCTCGGGGCCATGCAGAGCTCAAAAAACTGAATTGAGAGTAAAATTAAGAGTTTTCAGAGTGCCCTGCCTCTTGCATGGTCGTGTTTGGGGTGGTCCAAGGTCCAAATTTTTTATCCAAGAGCTCCATTTCATAAAAATAAGTGTGCACCACTTTGTACACTATTATGTTCAATATAGTATAGAGTTTAAAATATTGTCCAGAAGCTCTTTGATTTTTATGCCTCACTTCAAACACTGCTTATGCTCAAGGCAGTGTGGGTGCTTAAAAATTTATCAAAATCTCCAAGCTACTTAACCTAATCAAGATTGAAAGATAAATACCTAGGACACTTGAGAATTAAACTTGGAAGTTTCTTACTTATGATTGGTGGTTCCCCACACTTAAGAATCGACCCTCACTCCCTTCAAGCAAGCTCAATAAACTCCCCACAAAAATCTACCATTTTGACAGCAAGAGACTTAGAATAGTGAAAACAAAAGAAAACAAAAAGAAACTTAACTCACCTAGGTTAGTCTAGGTTTCTTCCCAAGAAGCACACTTTTTTAATGTTGTTAGCTTGACATTTGGTGTTTACATTTCTACTTGGATCCCATGGGAATGTGTCCCACTCCCATATTTCTAAAGCCAACAAAGAGAATTCCTTTCTTATTCTTATGCCAATTCTTTTAAGTTCAATTCCCTTATTCTCAAATATCATGGGCTTTTGATAGGGAGCAAATTTATAAATCAGTACTGGTTCAAACTCTATGATATAACCTATAGGTTCCAAGTACACCTCATGAAGTTCATCAACTCTCAACACCTAATTAACTCAATACATGGAGAGCAATCAATATCTCCAATTTCCATCTTTTGCTTAATCTCTCCAAACATCTCCTCTTTTGGGGTAACTTGAGGAAGATCCTCCAGATTTATGTTCTCAAAGATTGGAGTACTAGGGAAAGGATTAGGATATAACACCTTACTCTCCTCATATTTATCCTTTTCCTTAGTAGACTCCAACTTATCTTCATGATTGTTTAGATCTAACCTATGATCTTCAATTTCATTTTCCTTCTCCACTAACTCATCCTTCACTTTTTAATGACTCCTCAAGTTGTATAATTGAATCATTTTCATCCAATGCATCAAAAGGACTTTTAATTATCTCCTTATTTACTTTCTCATGTCTCCCAAGAATTTCTAAAGATTCAATCAACCTAGATAGCTACTCTTGAGATGGTCCTAAAAGAGTGGCTAATTCTTCTAAGCTTATGTGTTTGTAAATATTAAGAGCACAAAATTTTCATGAATCAACTTCATATAGTGCCTGCATCGTCTTGAAAATTAAATCTATGTTATCATATCTCGAATCAATGATGCTTTCCAAGATAGATTTTTCTTGAGGATCTTTTTTAGTACGGCTTAAGGACAAGGATGATGTGGTCAATGTGGCTTGAGTATGGTTGTTATGTAAGTCTTGAGAAAAATGTGAGATAGGTCTCTCACTTTGACATTCAAAGGTCTAATGTCTACCACTACACTCTCAACAAATCATATCATTAAGAGTTGTAAGGTCAGTATCTGGAATTTCTTGATAAGAAACAATATGGAATGATGAATATATATAACATGAGTTAAAGGGATGATAATATGTATTAGGCCATTTATAAGACTCATAATCACCTCCGCAATACAAGCATATAAACTCTATGAAGTTCATAGTTCATACGGTCATGAAAACTCAAGAACACATTCAATCAAAACAAATTATCCCAAAAAGCATTAAAAAACTGGTTAAAGTAGTAGATATTAAAGCTTTTCCTAGTATTGACTTACCAAATCCCCGGTTTTCCAAGGATTAGCTTTCCAAATCCCCAGCAACAGCGCCAAAAACTTGATAAGAGCGTATCGGTCATATTAAATTATAAATAATAAAACCTAATAGAAATCCAACGATAAGCTCTAAGGCAGTGCAACTATCAATTGCATAATAGAATTAATACAGGTGTTGTCTTCTAGGATTTGGATATTAAGTACTAGTATTACCATTTCTCTACTATTTAACCTAATAATTGAGATGATATTATCAATACTATTTTCGAACTAATAACCCTAATAGTTAAATATGAGTGTTTTCAAAGGATGTATTCAATCACAAGACCTACCATTCATCTTGATCCATCCTAAATCCTAATTTCTTATAATAAAATATCAATTAATGAGTTGCTTATGCTTTATACTGCAGAATCACGCAATCAAATCAATTACTCCCTCAAATTAATCAATTCCTAAACCTATATGAGATAGTGGAGACCTCTCCCTCACTAACGCCACATAAGATTGCAATTAAAGATTAAGATTCTTAAACAAAAATGAAATCTCTATGTAGAAAACCAAAGTTTCCCTATCTATAGGTGAAACGTGTTATCTCTCTATTCATGAAGATCTATCTTATTAGATGAAACCTCTTTTTATCCAATAAGAATAATACATGTAATCAATTTTGCGCATAAACCAATCACAAGATAATTAAAACACATAAATAAATACAAAAGCATGAACTTTTCATTAATAAAAAACAATTCAAATCATATGGGGTTTTAGAGTTTCACAAAAATTAGAGCATAAAGATTTACTTCTCCATAGAGTTTATAATGAAAATAGAAGATCTAGAGAAGTAATCAATAAGCATGATTAAACGATAAAACCCTTTTTGATGTCTTTTGATTTCTAATGAAGCTCAAGTACTTCCCCTCCTTGAAGCTCTTTATTTTTCTTTCCTATGGTTTTTAGAATGTTTAGGGATGATAATCTACGAAGAAAAGAGATGATTTATAAATATGTAACCGATGGAAGTTCTACATGGCCTTCTGCATGGTCGTACTCGAGGTTGTGTACCCTAGAGTTTGTTCTTTTTCTTCTCAGATCAATTTCTCTCTTTCAACACAACTCTCTACACCACTCATGCAGCAATTGGGGTGCAAATTAAGATTGATTATGATCACTTTTTATACTCCAACACTAATGCCTACATTGCTATGTTGAAGGTTATGCACATGTGAAAATCAACATTTTCTATATTTTGCCAATCTCGCCTCATTTTTGCTTAAATCATCCTTAAATCTTTAAAATGTCTTCTTTAAAGCTTGAAATTAAATATTAAGCACTTAAGTATCCTTTTCTTAGTAAATTCACATAAAATCCATACAAAAATCATATGCAATAAGTACTAAAAATGAAGGTCTTTTGACACTTATCAATAATGAATCTAAAGAAATATGTAAAACATTTTTAAATAGCTAAAACATATCTCAAAAGCACTTGTTAGTAAGATACAAAAGTTTATTACATGAATAAATATTGGATATCATAAAAAAGTTTTCTTTTTTATCACATGTCGATATTTATTTATGATTTTAGTTGCTTATTAATGATTATTTCCTAAACAAAAGATCATCCACTATTTTTGGACAGACCTATCGAATAATAGTAAGTTTCTAATAAAATATGAAGAAAATGGAAAATAAAGAAAGGGAGAAAGAGAATTGTGGCCTTGCTGTAGAGAGGATGAAAAAAAAAACAAACCAAACCAATTTGTGAATCGAACCAAATCATATTATAAGTATATGGTTGATTTAGAGAAATAAATCAAATCAAACCATAATTTTGGATTAAGCCATCTTAATATATATATATATGTGTGTGTGTGTGTGTGTGTGTGTGTGTGTGTGTGTGTGTGTGTATAGTAATAATTTACATATAACTAATAAAAAATTTTGTAATACCAAAAATAAAAAAAAATTAGTTGGCTTGATATTTGCACTACATATAACCTTTATTGTGTGAAATTAGCTATTAATAGACATTAAAATCTCATAATAGCAATTGTATTGATTCCATCCATCTATTATATGATATCAATACTTGTCGTCTCATGTGTGCATGTTATACAAATATATTTCCAAAATTATGAAATATGGTTAAATTATAAACCAAATTGATATTATATGATTTAGGATATTTCTAATCCAAGCCATATAGTTAAACTAAAATTTATATAAAACCACATGGTATTATTATAGTTTGGTTTGGTTTGGAAGAAAAATAAAACAAAACCAAACCTTACATACTCCTACCTAACACCACATAATAATAAAAACAAAATTTTTGCATCCAAAATCAACTAGAAACATAGGTCGTAGTTTAAGAGTTTCCAACCTTGAACTAGCCCACCTTATAATAATAGGTTGTAATGAGTCATATTAAGTAACTAATGAAAAGAAAAAAGGAAAAACTACATTAAAAGATATAACTGATTGGGGTATGTTCAAATGTCAACATTTTAAGTAATTAAAAAAAATAAATTAAAGTTTCTCAAAATGGATCAAATAAAGGATCATTGTTTCAAATTAGTTAGAAATGGATTAAATTATTAACAAAAATGGATCAACATAGTTTGTCCCAATTTGAAATCTACCCCATACATTAATGCCTTTGGATGTACTGATTCAAATCCCTCACATAACTATCATCTCTAATACCACTTGTTAGGTATAGGGAGTCGTCATCTTTAGGAGAGAAATTTACCTATGGACTTTGTAAAAGAATAAACTTATATACAACCTAAAACTTATGGCATTACCTTAATAGGTGTTTTCTTTTATAAATCCTTCATTTAATTCATATTTTTTCCCATGAGGGACTTCTCTAATCTCACATTTGCATCCAAACACCTTTTTTGATTAATGAGTAATGTATCATTTAATTTTTTTGACCAACTTGAGGACTTGTGTTTTATACTAAATTACGAAGATTAATATGAAAGCCAGTCTTTTAATGGGTACTTGTGTTTGATTTCCCCTCCTAAAACATGTGGGAAATAGTAACTGGTAAAATAAGATATGAAAATAAACTTGAAATCGTACTGTGTATGAAGCTCATAGACATATTTTGCAACACAAGTAACATGTCAAATAGAATTTGTCCAATGAAATCTTTTTAGTTTTTACCTTAATAAGTTAATAGAACAATTAACAAATTATCATATATTAAATTTAATATTTTATACGTAAAAACCAAAAGATGAAACTATATTTCAAAATAGATATTTAAAAATGAAAGGGTCGGTATAAGTAAAATATAAAACAGGAGGCTCTATTTCTTGCATAAGGTTCCTAACATTTTAAACTAGAATTTATAAAAGACACTATAAGTTTTTAACGATAAATAATATGTTGAAATGTCATTGATTTTTCTATTTAAAAGATTGACATGGCTCATTCCCCTCATTCTAATTTTTTCCCCCCTATAAATGTGGAAGCTATTATCTCTTTCTCTCTTTTTGTCTATCTAATGAAGTCCTTGTCTACGATTGCAAGAGGAATACAGATAAGGAAACATCCATTTTCCGTTTATTTTATTGGTTTTCCTTTTTCTAACACAAGTCGCACTATATTAAGTGTTGCCAGACTTGAATTAACCTGTCTGGTCAAACTTGTGTTCAAGTGTGGTCTAAGCTAGTTTTACTCATTGATTCTTAACCTCCTAACATGTCAAGGTCAAGGTCCTAAGTAAGATCTGACATCATTGATTGTATAAGGTCTAGTTCTAACAAAAATGATCCAAAAGGTGTTCATTGTGTGATAAAACTTGTGGGTATGTTTTTGAGGTTCACAAAAGTAGTTTTGCTTGTGAAGTGGTTTCGTGCCTCATTTCTCAAATCAATTCAACATGTTAGTTTTATTTTTTTATTTTTTTGTAAATGGATTTTGAATTTTTGGTTTTTAAATCGAATTAGATGTGCAAATCATTTAATTTGATGTTTTAGAATTTTATGTTGGTAATTGTAAGTTATTAACCAAAAGGCTTTTGATGAAATCTTGTACACAATAGATGACTGATAAGAAAATAAAAGTAATTGTATAAAATGTTCATTCTTTTTAGTGGTTTGATATAAGATTAATTGTATAGAAGTTTAAAGTTTCTAGGAGTTTCATTAAACTATTTGTTGATAGATGAAATTAGAATAAGGACTCCTCAAGTTTTGTCCAACCTAACTACAACATATGATAACACTGCACTTCCCTACCAAGCTCTATGTCTAGCTCGATGGGCCATGACAAAACTGGTTGAACTAATGAGATCCCCAGTCTACCCACTGTTTAGTTATTACTTTGGGCACCTTGCTCTGTTCATGATAATCCATGCCTCATATTCTTGAAAAGTGGCTTAGTAGGCCACAGACCACTATGCGGGTAATTACCGTAATCCACCACTACCTCCACAAACTAGTGATAGTTTAGAGCAATCATTAATGGTCAAAACACTATAAATATTTCCATCGAAAGTCCTTCAAGGATAAGTTGGTAGTATTAAACTTACACCATGTCATTTTATACATTCTCCCACTTTTTATACTATACTAACTCGATCATTGGAGTGGTATCACTAGACAACCCCAATTGTCTTCTGAATCACTGACCCACTATTATTGCTTTACAGACCATTCTACTTAAAGATCCATATTTAAGAAGCTCTACTAGCAAACTAAGGCACCAACATAATTGAAATTTAATTGGAAAACATAGAATTCATAGGGTAGTTGCAGTCATAGAAGATTTCCCGGGATGTATACGTATAGGGAAATTTAGGTTGGGGAAGGCGGGAGGCAGGAGGGGGCCTTGAGCTGCATTCAACCTTTCATATGGATAATTGACTACTAAGAATGGCGTTCTGAGCCACCCATTGCATTTAATCAATCTTTTTCTATGGGACAGTGGATCTTTTCAATGGACTTTTCGTATTAATTTTTTCAAAAGCTATCAAAAAAGAGGCTATTATAATAAGTAATCTACCAATGTATACCATCTGCTAAAAAGTCAAATGATTTTCATATTTCATACGTTTTTGTTTCTGTTTTTCTTTTTCTCTTTTTTTCTTCCTTATTAGCATTTAGTTGCGCAAATTTTCATGGGGCTCGAAAAATGTTAAAATTTTTGTATCTTATATCTAATAGTACAAAAATATTAAAATTGCAAAAAAAAAAATAAAATAAAATAATGTAATAAAAATTTTGTCTAATGTTGTACATACCAAAAATAATACAAGAGAATCGTAATATCTAACTTTTTTAGTCCTGTCCGGTTCTTATAATTAAACACCATCTACATATCCATCACTTTTAATTAGACTGAAATTTTACTTCTTCTAGACCTGAGGACAAGTAAACATAGTATGAATCCAGTCACTATTAAAGAATCATTGACCCGAATTTTCAATCTAGGAAGAGCAGAATAATATAATCAATCATTTTGGAATATTTCATGAATACATATCATTATTAGCGAGTCAACTCCATTGACAGGAGTTAAATAAAAAGTACCAGTCGACATTAGCATGAAATGAATCTATATGTACCAGTGGCCAATAGCATAAAATGACTCCATGGCCCAATGGATAAGGCGCTGGTCTACGGAACCAGAGATTCTGGGTTCGATCCCCAGTGGAGTCGAATTGCTTTTTCCCATCCACTGCATGAGAGCGATGTTTTATCTTGCTTCTTAGTATGGACCGTTTTTTCCTTTTTCCTTTCTCGAGAAAATTAGTACAAGGACAACAGTAGTATCCACTTCAGGTAATTAAAATAAGCCCAAACACAAAAGGAATAAAAATCAAAAGTTGCTAGCGCCTACTAGTGACAGTCACATGTGACGGCTACATAGGTGGGAGATCAAACATGTCCCAAGCAAAATCCTAAACAATTGACCTCCTACCAACCCAATTTGGAATTGACTCGTTGTTTACGACACATTACTTGTGACCCCACCTTTAGAAAATAAAAAAAATAAAAAAAATAGTTGAAAAATAAGATCAAATTCAAGGGAGAAATCTTCATGAAACCAATTTAGGATTAAGATTGGCACCCAACTCCCAATACTTCCGGCATCATTCAGAAGGGCACCCAGATTAATGAAAATGAATCCCCAACATAGATTGATGAAAATGAACATATCTTATCTATATTACGTAATAAGTCCATATATCCTGTCTGATGGAATTTATCGATCTAGATCTAGAATTAATGGACTAATGGATATCAGTAAATGAAAAAAAATGAAAACTCAATGCTTTCAGAATCAATCTACTACTCTTTCCAGGTGCATATCAGGAATTCAAAAAATAAATAAATAATATTTAGAGCTTTTGAATGCATATCTTCATCCCACCTTTTACAAACCTAACCAAGCTTTTTATTATATCAGTAGTAGCTTACGACGCACTCGCGTTACGTGTGATAAACAAAAGAAAGAAAAAAATAAATAAAGTTAAAAAGTATGCATATGGAGTGAAAAAAAAAGTGTGAACAGTTGAAAAACGATTTTTAATCCAGAATGAAGGAGAAAGAGGAGTAGGGATGCAAGCGGAGCGAGTCGTTATAGGATACTCGACCGCCCAACCCGCTAAAAACCCTATAAGGTTTTGGGATTAAAAAAAAAAAACCGATAAGTTATTGGATCGGGTTTTGGGTTTATTATGTAACCCGTTGGAAAATCCCGATCCGATATAAATTCAAAATTTTAAAAATTTAAAAATATTAAGTTATTAAAGTAAGGATCTCATTTATATTATATGTATGTGAATGTAAATGAAAATAAAATGTTTGCATCATTTTATATGATATTATTATCTAAAATTCATTCTTTCAATATAAGTATCCGTATCATTAATAACTTAAAACAAAATTCTTTCTTTTGTTTTTTTTTTTAAATTTAAAAATTTTGAAATCGGGTCGGGTTATGGGTTTCTTAAATCCAGACAGGTCAGGTTTTGGGATTGACAAAAAAACCCGATAGGATTTTTCTCAAGTTATGGGACACCCATTAAGGACTCGGGTCGGGTTTGGGTTTCAAAAAACCCGTCCCGAACCCACTCTTGTTGCATCCCTAAAGAGGAGGGGAAGGAGAATTTATAACTGTCCTAGGATAAGAATAAAAAAAATAATAAATTAATATTTTTTGACACCACTATAATACACGCTTAATATTATTAGATAAAGCTCAACTCCAACAAATTAAGTAAATGATCCATATTTGTCAGCAGTGATAATAATAAATGAGAAAAGCAAAAAGAGAGGGGACAAGATGAAAGCTAAATACACTTAACTAAAAGCATGAAACATAGCCATGGTACAGCAACCTCCTAGCTACAAGCATAAAGATTAATAAAGAATATTGACAAGCTAGGAAGATGGAAGGATAAACCAAATACAACTTGGCAACATTTTGGGCATAGAGCTGCCAAATACTGTTATCCAATAACAAATACATCTGTCACTACTCAGAAGAATACTTTCCAGTGTTCATTAATAATAATGAGTCCTAAGAACAATTACAGCCCGTCCCTCAAAACTGCCAAAATCATAGCAAAAGAAAAGCGTAAGAGTTTTGCAGTATCAATAATCTGCTCAAATTTCCAAGACAAAATAAGAAAGCATTTAAAGGAAATTTAAAAAAAAAAAAAAAGGTGCAAAGCAAACTTGGATCCTCTTCAGGTTGTCAAAAAGTCATGGAGAACACAATAAGTCAAAGTTCCTGTTTACCATCCTCCCCTCGTCCTTGACCTAACAAGTAACCAAAAAAAAAGAGGCCATGAGCCCATTCATTCTCAATTTTCATCATAATGACATCTGTACAGGAAGGAGGATTTCTCAATTGAAGATAGTAGAAGAAAAGGAACATTATTGATATCTACGTTGGCAGAAGAGACATGAAGTAGCATTGTGTAAGGAATTCATAACTTGCTCAAACACAAGCATCATCAAGATTCATGAATACGGCACAAGGAATTTGACCAGATCTTTCAACAACTAAAAATGCTCATGCAATCAAATCGTGGCCAAGATAGCTATCTTGTATAATTCATAAATATATATGCAATCTAAAAGAGGTTGTCCATTTTAGACTTTATGGTGCCAGCAGCCTCTATTTTTAGGCTTTAGTAGTGTCCCCCATGCTAAATACGCACCCTCTAATATGAAAGTAGAGAATTTCTCTCATATTCCTACCATGTCCATTAGGCCCCAATTGGCAATGAGTGCAGGGGTTAATAACCCCACAACCACCCACCAAACACCCCCACGATTTGCCAAAATAAAAAATAAATAAAAATAAATTCAGAAGTGGTAGCAAGTATGATTACCCATCAAAGTCTCTATTGACCAGAAATCCTCTATCCCTGCCACCCTGATATGTTCTTCTTTCAACACCACTTCTATACCAGGAATCTCCAGAGCCACGGGATGAGGGACGATCATTGTAATCAATACTTCGAGAGTCATCAATTGATCCAGATCTTGAAGACGGTCTTTCAGAAAAACTATTAACCCTGCCTGATGCAGAACCAGGTCTCTCAGCCGCTTTCTGCCCAAATCGAACTTTGTCATCCAGCTCACGGATTAATAATTCTAGATCCCTTTCCTTTTGAGAGATAATATCACTTAAATCAGGATTTTCTCTTTCCAATCCTTGAGAAGATTCATCATTCCCTTTAGCAGCCAACTCCTCCTGTTCTCTCTTTAATTTTTCAATTTCTTCCCTAAGCATCTTTTCCTGCTCAGTCTCAGGCCTAAGACATTTTAACAAGACAGCGGTATTAAAATGTCAGCGAATACAGAAGATACAATGCAGATAAGATCCATATCAAAGATGTAGTACATTGAATGCAGGAGTGACAGGTGAGCGTATATATTAAATATGACAGATGGCAATCGCATGTAAACTGGACAACCTTTAGGAGTCTAGATTGCACAAATAGATCAATGATACAGGTAACTCAAACCAAAGAGACTTAACTGAAAGAACTAAGTAAAAGATCATACAGTTTACAAGGTTGTTGAAAAATCAACGTCCCAATTTAAGATTGGCCACTGAATGACCAAGGAAAGAAATTGCCCAGTGTAACAAAATTAGCTTAATGATTCATGATACATTTTCTGCTTTGATAAACTAGCGAACATTCGTCAAAATATCAACATAATTTCCAGAAGACCTGATATCCTTATACCTTGGTGATCAAGACCATAATCTCAGCACATTCTTGTGCATACTGATAAAACAGCAGTGGCTAGGGAGAATGAGAATAAACTTCAAAAACTTGAGGCGACTATCCTGGGCTAGCCAGGAGACATAAGCAAAAATCGTGCTTTATGTATACAAAGACAAACCCCTTATCTCTCAAATTCAAATGTTTCATTTGGAAGCCAGCAAAACAGTCATTTACATACTTACCAATTGGTAAACCACGATCTTGTTGGGGCTTAGGGCACCACCAAATTACAAGATGTGGTATTTCACACATCTGACTAAAAACCATGCATTACTTCCATAAAGAACCTCAGGAGAAAAAGAAAAAGGACCAGTTGGCAAAGATTAAAGTTTGATGTCTTACTGAAAATATTGCCCATGACCTAAATAAATCATCCTCATATCAGCTAGTGGTAGACAGAGCTATATCCTCAAACCCAGCTAACTTCAGATAATAGTACTAGGATTTCCTTATGAATGAATGGGGAAGATGCCAATCATCATAACTTATGGCAAAGATCATCATTCAGCAGAAACCACTCATAAAACCAGGGTCTTTAAAGTTGCTTAAATGAGCATCAATTATTATACAATCACATAAAAATGTTGACTTGTAGGGTCAGCATCATGGATCCTTCTCGGAACCACACTCTATACAAAACACAAGAATAGTACAAGGTCTATCTTTTAAGAGAGTGGTATATCAGACATATTAGGCAATTATTTATATGAAGCTGGGCTTGTAATGACTGCTTGAGTAATTCAAGAAGACTCCATTGACGACGATGCGTAAATTACTACTAAGGCCTATGATGGTGGAGTTAAAATTCTTACTATCAGAAAAATTTGCATTCACCCACAAAGCTTCAGTCCAAGCTGAAGTGGTTGATGCTCTTTTAGGCAATAAATCTTGATATCATCTGCTCAAAATATCAGATCATGCTGTAGTTCTTCCCTTCGACCTTCTAACTCCTCTGCAATGGAGTCCCAGCTACATGGGCATAATGATGATCTAATGCAATATTTTAAACTTGCTTACTTTCAAATTTCTACATTAAAGAATAAAATAAGTTACTAACTAAATTGTACTGTGAAAATGACCCAGCTGCACCAAGGACTGTATTTTGCCTCCACCCTGCCTAATTTATAAGTTTCTTCTTACTCCTTACCATTGAGGATTTGAGCATGGTTTGCATTGAGGATTTGGCATGTACAATAGATTTATGTAGTGGTCACAGCAGCTGTCTAGTTAAAATAATCTTAAAACCGTTATGAGATTACTTTGCCAAAATTTCTATCATCTTAGGCTTAATCTTCATATATCTCATTAATCATAAATCCCCTTCTAGTTTCTTGGATTTGTGATGAATAATCCTGTTTTCAAGATCTTCTAAAGATAGCCCAACTAAAATAGTTAATGGTCAATTAACCCAAAAAAAAAAAAATAGTTAATGGTCACAAAAAGCCAGACATCACAAATTATTTCAAACTAAAAACATGGCTGAACATGGGGACCCACATGAAATGCCATGTCACTATATGATGTGGAGGCTATCTGTGGAAAAAAATTCTCTCTCTATTAATATAGCTGGCTGATGAGAAAGTGAGGATATCCATGCTCTTGTTACTGTTGGTGGTCCTTCTTTTTATTTTTTGGTGTGATTCATTTTCTACCTGGCTATTAGGGTTGCAAACGAGCCGACCTATTCGCGAGCTACTCTAGCTCGGCTCATTTCAGGCCCGGCTCGGCTAGGTTCGTTTAGCTAAACGAGCCGAGCTCGAGCTCCATCTCAAGCTCGTTTAGATAAACGAGCCAAGCCTGAGCTTGTCCTCAAGCTCGCGAGCCGGCTCGCAAACAGACTCGTTATGGGCTCGTGAACAGGCTCGTTAAAAGCTCGCGAGCCAAGCTCGTGAACGGGCTCGTTTAATATATATATAATATTGATATTATATTATTAATATATATTAATGTAATATTATATATAATTATTTATATTAATTTAATATTATAAATATAATTAAAAAATAATTATATAAACTAAACGAGCCGAGCTCGAGCTTGGAAAATCTTAATGGGATCAGGCCCGAGCTTATATATTCCAGGCTCGTTAAAAGCCCGGCTCGGCTTGAGCCCGTTAAAAAATAAACAAGCCGAGCCCGAGCTTGCAAAAGCCCGGCTCGGGCCGGCTCGTTTGCACCCCTACTGGCTATTAGTAGTAAAACCCTGATACTAGATAGTTTCAGTGCAGACAACTTTGAATGTATGTCACCCATTAGTTGGGGAATATTTATAACTATTGCCACTACAAAGTTTTTCTGCTAAACGTATGCTGCTAAAGAGAGAGTAATAATACAGCAACTTTGGATCCCAGGCATCAAATTCCAATCAAACTTCAAAACAACAGGCCAAACCATTGTCCTATGGCCTGCCAGTGTACATCAAAAGATCATCCAAATATGATCACAGCTGACTGAGAAGAGTGAGTATATCTGCACTCAAACATAACAGAAGAATGCCAACAATATATTGACTTCACAAGAGCACTATCAGGGACTGTCAAATCATGCTGCAGCCAGAATCACCATAAAAGTAGAACAAAAAAAGGCCTATAATTCTGTTTGCTAGAACTTTACTAGGGTTTTTACTGCTAATCTGCAAGGAATTCTCCTACCCACTTTGCCAGCTTAATTATTTAATTATAGCAACTGCATAATTCTCTGCTGATATAATTGAGAAAGAATAGATAATTGCAGAGCTGACAAGAGTCTTTCTGAGCAATAGAGGTGCAATGCAAAGTAATCCAAATCTAACTCTATCTATCTATTTAGGTGATCAAAGTTTTCTCTAAATTAAATAAGTATAAAGCTACCAAAACCTTTTTCCTTACCATTAGAGGTGGAAAAATAAAAGGTGACCTCACTAATGTGCTGCAGATGACCTCATGCTATCCTTACCTTCTGTACAATATTATCAAAGGGGAGCTGTAGTTCTTCCAGATATTCTCAAGTTTAAGAGCAAACTCACTTCGAAAGTCAAATCCATATGAACAGTGTGTAGCAGCAAACAAGGCTGCTTTAATGGCATTATTGGAATACAAAAAGGGGTTTTTATCCTACAATCCTATTACAAACCTAGGAGTTCCATGAATACCTTTTAAGTTGGGAATCAAGAGTGCCAATCACTCATCAACATGATAAGTTGAAGAAAGAGCCACTGGACTAGTAATTATTTTCTTAAGCTAGCAGGATACAACCTATTACACTGTTAACACACATGCGTAATTTACTTTAATGACATAGATTGGATAGTGAAAGAGTTGAGATATTTCATGATGAGAAATATTATGGAACTTACATAGGATACTATGTCATAAGGCAAATCAAATCATGAGCATATGTAATCTATCGTCACAAAATTCAAATCCAGAGCTAGGTTACATGGTGTATCCTCAAAGGAAGTCACTTTCAGCATATTATTTTGTGGTTGAAAATAGTGGAAAATTATTACAGTAGTAGTTACATATCTAGATGTATCTAGAAGTTTTGGTTGTTTAAAAGAATAATCTTTTAGTAGTTCTTTGGTGGTTAGCTGAAAATTCACAATATATATGAGTCTGGCGAAGACAGGAAGTATTAAATTCAGCTTTTACTTTCATTTCTATGAAGTCATAAGCAGATGTACCCAATGAAAGAGCTTACAGCTCCAAAAATTGGACATCCGGTTATGGTTTAAATTAAGATTTCGAGTATTTAATTGTGGTTATTCCAAAGATTCCAGAACAACAATTGCTTGGCTATTTCTTGAATCAGATAAAGGATGATATTAGCTTGAGAGCACAGATTCATGCATTGGTCAACATCACTAGAGCTAGGAAGCAGGCTTTTGACATTGGGGAAGGAGGGTAGTGCCATTGCCTATGACAATGGCACTCAATCTGGTTGATTCACATTTGGAACCCAAATGTTCATGTGGGAGAGGAGCAAAGTTCTTCCTCTTTCCACAGCACTCATTCCACAATATCTAACCTCAGTTCATTGCTGCTATAACTTTAGTCACAAATGAAAATAGACACTTCACATATGCAAAGACCATCGGGAAAAAAAAGGAAAGTGCAACCAACCCTTTCATCCTCTTTCCCAACATCCTAACAAAAGATTGCAACTCATAATTTTGGAAGAAAAAACCGATGAAAAACTCATGTATCAGTTAAGAGCAGCAAAATCGTGAAGAAAAGACATCATCCAAAGTTGAATTACCATCACCTTGATGAAAAATCAAATCTTCAGGGGGGCAGCATTGGAACAATATAAAAGAAAGGAAAGGAAGAGGAAGGAGGGTTTATTTATATCTAGCAGTAGTTAATTTAGGGTCTGTTTGGTTAGCTTTTTTTAGCAAATACAGATACTTTTTTCTAACAAATTATTTATAAAGAAATTAAATACAGATAAAAAAAGTTGACAGTTCTCATAAAAAGATCAAAAAGATCAAATGTAGATAAAATATAAATGAAAATCAGACATATTTATACATATCGTTTAGATACAGATATAAATACAGATGAAAAATAGACCATACAAACAGACCCTTAGTTTTTTGAGGACATAACCTGTTAGTAGTTATTTGGTGGTTTGTTGGAAATTAGCACAATAAATAGGGACTAGAAGAAAAAGTATTTAATTTATATTTTACTTGGATCTCTCAAGGGTTAGAAGCAAACATGCTCTGTAGGAGATTAAAACAATGAAATTTAAGAGCTAAGAAATAGCTCTGATGTAGGTCTAGAACTGTCTATTAGGGCTGCAAATCTTCCTATTTGAAAAATATAATTTACTTCTGCCCCATAACATCTTACAATTCCTGTCAATAGGTCCTAAAGCCAACAAAAACTAACGTAGTCGAGAAATCTGCAAATGGAAGATGGAAGACAGTAATCCCAAACCCTTAAGTTATGCCAGATGGATACAAGATGGATTTGTCTCCATTCATGAAGGGAGGGAGGATGGGTTGGAATTTGCCGGATGGCAAATTGTTTTGAGCTCAGAGTACTTGTCTGGGTTGCTAAAAGAAGCTCGACATCACTCAATCATCAATTGAAGCCTTGAAGGAGCTGGGATATTGGTAACCACATATTCTTCTTCTATCCCTGGTTAAATCCTATAACAGCCCCATCCCAATAAATATGTTCTGCTACTGTGAAATGATTTTGGCATTAAATCAGCCCACAAGATGCCAAGACACCACAAAGTTTCATGGTTTACGATTTTGGCAAGGCAGTTCCAAAGACAGTCTGGCCAGCCAGACGAGAGAGAGTTTTCACAACATGCAAAGGATTGTAATGTGTAAATGGGTAAAACCTGTTTGCTTTCTAAAATAATCAACCAATACAGATGCCAGACAATTATTAAAAGAAGTTTAAAAGAAAGAAAAATTTTCCCGTCAACAACTTTATCACAATAGAGATGATTCTTCACAGGTATGAGACCATAAAGCATAAGACAGCGTGCCCCCAGCCACAAGCATATCAAATCTTGAGCAAAATTCATGTCCTAAAGGACCTAAACCAATGCTTGAGCATTGGCCATGAAAATTCAGACAGGAATCATCAATTAAACATGCAATATACCTATCAACACCGCGATGCTCCAACTCAAGATCCATCTTCCGCCAATCTTTTCCTCTCTCCGCCAACAGCACCTCCCGAGGCTTAGCATCCCCAAAAGGATTCGCTTTTGGCCTCGGCTTCACCACCACGATTTCAATCCCCAGCCCCGCCCCTCCTCCTCCTCCTCCTCCTCCTCCTCCTGCACTCTCGGACCGAGCAGACTGAGCACTAGATGGCCTACTTGATTGCGAACTAGTCGGCCTACTAACCGTCTTCTTTGCCTCGATTTCCAAATCCATTTTCTTATAATCCAAACCCTTCTCGGCCAAAACCTGCTCCCTAGGCCTAGCTTCCCCAAATGGATTGGCCCTGTTATTCTTCACTGTTTCATTGCCACCAACTGAATTCGAATCGGAATTATTCACTTTAGGAGGATCTAAAACCAATCTTGGTCTCTCCGAGGCAACTCCCCCAAATCCTCCACCTCTAGTCCACCTATCAGAATCAGTCCCGGAACCAAAATCACGAAATCCCGACCTGAAATTAGATGATCTGCCACTAACTGGAGGCGGCGGTTGCATCCTTTTCCCCGAAGACCAACTATCAACCTCATCAGCCCTAGAACCACCGCCATGACCTAGATTACTGTACCTATTACCGCGGTTTTCGTGCATTGGAGTGACCGGCTTCTTCGCCATTGCCCAATTATCCACCTCATCAGCTCTTGAAGGCATATCGAAATCCGAAACCCTAGGACCTCTCCGATCCTCATCAAATCCGCCATAAGATCTCCTATTCCCACCGCTTCCACCCCAGTTATCGCCTTCATCGCGGTCACGGTTTCGGTTAGGGACGGACCCAGTCCTGCCGTAGTTCGAGAAACCGCCGCCGAGGCGGCCATGCTGCAATTCCTCCGCGGAACGCTCCTTGGGACCTGTAGGGAGGCGGAGGAGCTCGTCGGGAGTGAGGCCACGGGCAGCCGAGGAAGAAGAAGTCGAGGAGGAGAGAGAATTGGGGGCGGAGGAAGTGTAGAATTCGGTTAAGGTCATCTTCTTCTTCTTAGGTTTAGCGCTAATGGATTCTTTGAGGCTGGGGAAATTCTGCGGCTCGGCGGGAGGTGCGGCGGCTGCTTCGGCGGCTGCTTTGGCAGCGGCTTCCCGCTCCTCGGCTTCCGCTGCTTCAGCTTCCTCCGCCCATGCTCCGATTTTGCCCCACGGTCCTGTCATTCCGAGATCCGAAGAGAGAGAGATAAAGAGGAAACAAGGAGAGATCTGGTCGTGTGAAATCGGGTCGGGGCTCCGTTAATGGAGCCGGAGGTCGGAGAACATACAAAGAGAGAGAGAAAGAGAAAGAGAGAGACAGATAGAGAGAGGATGGAATAGGCTTTGCTTACAGTTGGTCTTGGTTTTTTTTTTTTTTTTTTTTTCGTGATTTTTGATTCTGAGAAAATGGAGGATCGTGAGGATGCGCGTTTAGGTGCGTGAATAAGTATGCGTATGTGTGCGTGCGTGGGTGGTGGTGGGCTGTGGATACATACCACGGTCCGGGGGTTTGGTAGGGGGCGAGCACAAGGTGTGGATGTTGGTGAGTGGCAATTATTGTAATATCGTTTTGGGGGTTTTTTCTTAGATTCCGTATTTAATTTAAAAGAAAAATCTAATAATGTACGTCTACCAATCCATATAAAAAAATTACGCATAAAATTAAAATTAATTACAAATAGATGCAATATTTAAAATATAAAAATATCACATATTATAAATACGATATTAATATAAATATTAACATGGGTACCTTAGTTACAACATGTAATATCTTATTAACCATTCTAAGACACTTCTAATTCTTAAATATGTATTTATATGATCCTTCTCCATATGTCAAAAAAAAAATTATATATATATATATGCATTAATGATTATCGAAGATTTTTCCTATCTATGCTTAAGCCTTTTTTTCTTTTCCTTTCTTTTTTTTTTTTTTTTTTCTTATCAGATGAGTCCTAGCATGTGTTGTTTAGACTTTGAAGGAGTTCAATATGAAAAGGTTCAAAGAATTACCACAATTACGAAATTGATGATTTTTGTGATTAAAAATGGCATATAACACACATGTTTGGCACATAAATTTTGACAATAAAATAGGATTGCTAAAAAAAATAGTACTTTGATTAAAATGGTTCTAGCAATACTTTGAAAATAATTTACTACATCATCTTTTAGGTTAAATTTTTCGGCACCACTTATGATATAATTGATGATCTTTTTATAAGACTAATTATTGTAAAACTATTTACAAGCTTTGTGACGTGTCTAATGACCCTGATGAATCTAAGTAAGGTCTTGAATTCTTTGACATCAAATTATGATCGGTCTAAATCCTTATAAGAGTTAAAAGGCAAGTACACCAACAATTGAAAGTTTTGATATTTTCATATTTTTTGAATTAAAAGAATTATATAGATAGACATGGACTTATAAATTGGTATGATGCAGCAACTTTTAAATTAAACTAGATTTGCGATGACATTAGAGGATCTTACATGTATAATTTTGTTTAAAAAAATTCCACAAAATCAAATTGTAAAAAAAAATACAAAAATAGTATTGTTGTATCGCACTTTAAGGGTACGATACAAATGTTTTTTTAAATTTTACAGCAATACAAGTAATAATACATATATCGCTCGTGGGTTATGTGATATAGAGCCAAAACCATATAAGCTCCTAATTTTTTTTTTTTTGTCTGGGGTCACTATATCTCAACCCGAAGATGCGATACAAGTATAAATTTATATCTCCAGTCCAAGATAAGACATAACAACACTATTTTGATAATTTTTTTGTATAATTTATATTTGTGTATTTTTTTTTTAAAAAAAAAAAGGATAGACATGCATTCCACCCGATTACATTAACAATGCGATATGACTGATGGATATTAAGGATTTTTTTTTCTAAGGAATTTCATGAATTATTATGGTCTTATTTGCTGCGATCAGTAATTTAAGGTTTTATTTATATTTAAGAGCTTACATTTAGAGATATCAATATACAATAATTCATAACTACAAACCTAAATTTAAAGCAAAATATCAATTTAATTAATTTTTTTTTAACTTGAAGTTTATGTGTTAACTTTGTCCAACCTTTTTCACAACCACTTCATATATCTCGAGTTAAAATAAATAACATTTTTAGTTTCCATAAATCCTAAATTAAGGTATGAATGACCAAAAGAGTAATTATGCTTAAGGTTTACATTAACCTCACACAAGTTAGTTGCATGTAGATGTTTTACCGATAGTATTAAAACTTTATCTTATGAAAAATTATGATCATTTAAAAAGCAACCTAATCCAATTGACTCTTGTTTGCCGAAATTTTTCCAACTCTATAGATAGAACTTATTATTTTATATCTATTTACAATTAATATGGCTATCCTTTCAAATTGACACTACCACCACTAGTTGTTCCCTCTCTAGGGATCATAGGCAGGCAAACCCCTTATGTTGCTTGTTCACTGCAGCATGAAAAATGTTGAGTAGATTGATATAGCTTTATATAAAATAGGAATGGAAAAATGATAAAAATAAGAGGAACAAACATTGTTTTTGCCTATCTTCTCATCGAATGAGTGATGGCATCCTTTGATAAGGTGATTTACTACAATAGAAAGTGAATATAGAGAAGCGAAGTGATTTCCTAAAAAAAAAAAAAAAAAAAGACCTTTTGTGTACATTAGAATCCAAATTTATAAATGACAAATGAACTAAAGTGAAGAGGTAATAAATATCTAGACTTTACCACCATAAGGAATAGTAACATTAAAGTGTAAGAAATGATTTCATTGCTTTTCTCTTCTCTTCTCTTCTCTTTTATTTTTTTTTTTTCCGCCAAGAGGGTTTTGTGTGTGTTTTGAATGAAAAAACTTTATTTGGCAATTATAAGTTCAAGCACTAAGAAATATGGTGCAATTGAGCCAACGTCATCATGACGAGCAAAATAAGAGCCTAAATCCATATTAAAACGAAATTGGACCAATAGAGAAGGTCCTTCACAACATTTGCAAAAAATTTAATAAAAGTTAATAGTTCATTTACTTGATGCGAATGATTATTAATTCCCTCCCCACTCTACATAAAATTGCTAGTACAATGTTCACTTAAACTGTTATTACGAAAAAATGATGAATAGCAATTTAAGTCCCACACTCATGAATTGTTATTCAATAATTTATTTTTTAATATTACCATAAATATCCCCTGTCTTAAAAAATGTCCTATATATAATTATCTTCTCTACGTAATAAAAACAAATGGTATTATAGATATTTCACATTTCACTCAAATAATTATTTTTTAAATTTTTTTACACCAAAGTAAGCACTATAAAAGCCATTGTTATCCTATTATATCCTATTGTATTTGAATTAAATTCTTCTTTTATTCCATACATCGAAATGAACGAGTCATAATTCCTTAAAGATGACATTATTTAATTTATGCCAACACCTTGTGCTATGTCACGTACTGCTTGATTTGCTGCTTTGGACATTCAGTTAATCTTTGGCTGTATCTTCATACCAATAGCTCTCATAACAAAACTATATTTGCAAAATAATTAAAATCAATAATATCATTTAATAACCAAGAAACAACCTCACAAGCATTACTTTCTATGAGAAGATAATGGAATTCTAACTTCCTATTAGATTTTAGTTCCAAAAGAATACTCTAAATCTCAACTTCTAATTTGGAAGAAACAATCACTTTACAAATAAGCACTAGCTAGAAGAATCTAAAAATTATTCATTAACACTGCTATAGGACACACCCATCTTGAATATCCCGTCACAATTCAATTAAATTAAATTTTGAATAGGTGGAGTCTAAACGCATTGTGTAAACAAGAGTTTTGCAATTAGCTTTTAAGCATGTAGCCCAAAATTCATGAGTAATTGCATAAGACACTTGAATTTCTCTCATTCCATATCCCCGACAACACAAAACAAACATTGTTAAGAAACATTACGAAAAAAGTACAACCAATTAGAAGTTTTAGCATTAATCTATGCCAATAATTTAAAAAGAAAGGTTAATTATGCAAAGAGATATCAGAATATAGTATATCCCAACCTAATATTGTTGCATCAAATCACAATATATAATAAATGAGATAATGATTTATCTATAGATTTATAGAACACATAATGAACATCCAAAGCCATACCATGATATTGTAATAGAGTTTAGTTCGCAATCCTTTAAGATAATGTCATGGGAAGAATTGAATTGTAGAGCATGGACAAATTTTCCATACGTAATTTCTAATGATAATAGTATCTTCGTTTGAACAAAAAAGTTTATAGGCATAATTTATGGTCAAGCCACCACAAAAAATCCCATTTCCAAGCCCATTCATCCTTAATGAGTCTCAATCTTAGCACCATTATACCAAGTAAATTTGTAACAATCATCAATCTAGTAACCAATCACAATTTCATCTCACTAATCAGTATACTACCATAGCTTTACAATTGTGACCCAATAGATATATTTAGTGTAAGATCCATACGATAGAGTTAAGAGCGTATCCCCAGCCATTATAGAGTCTACAACTACAAAACTAGTCCACCAATTCCAAGACTTCACTATTTCAATATTCTTCTCACTAAGTAAAGTCCTCCTTGTTCATTTATGCTGGAGCCTTCTCTTTAGTAAACATGTCGAAATCCAAGACTTAACTTGAAGTTTATTGATGTGCCAAGCAAGATCTTTCAAATTCTAAAAGCTAAGTCCTTCTCATCCTTGTGGTTGAGTAATAGTAGTTCATATAACTTCATATAATTTGACTTTATTAATTGATCCTTAAAAGAATTAATGAATCAACTTTTCAACTTTAATTGATGTCTTCTACGGAAGTTATGAACTTGCAAATATTTGCTACCATACATAATTATACTTAATATATTAAATTAATAGTCTGATAAGTTTTTCTTCATTCTTATTCATAATAGTCTTGAACATATCTGGTTTAAGATACCCAAATTAGTTAATCGAAAATCTTAAATATCCATATAGCTTTGGACTCTTGTAAAATTTCACTTACATGTCTTTTAATATCCTCCAAGACATTTTTGGAAAATATATCCATGATTCCTTATAATTAACCTTTTGGATAGACATAATAGTTAAATGATTAAAGACATTTAACATACATGTGGCGTTCTTCATAAACACCTCCCTAAATAATAATATGTCATTTGCAAAAAAGAGATGAGAGAGAAGGAAAGGTACCCCTTCGACATTAGTACATTTTTGCTACTTTACGTCCACACAACATTAAATCTATCTACTTAAAAGTTCCACAACTAGAGTAAATATAGAAGGGGAGATTAGATCACTTTCTTGAATATCTCTCGATATATTAAAATTAGAGGAGATACCTTCATCAATGATACAAAAAAAAAAAAAAAAAAAGAACAACTAGTCAACAACAGGTAAGAATTGAGTAAACGTGTCCATAAGGATGGGAAATTCCCTTTTATTGTGATTTTAATAGAATATAACTTTATATAGTCATATCCCTTCTCTATGCCCATATTTTAAGCCATTTATGCATTTCATCTAGATTTTCATGCATATATATCCATGGTCTCTTAAATAAACACTAACATTGTCACCAACACAAATGCCTTGGTATAAAGCTTAGTATGTAGGAGTAATGAAATCATCCATGCATGGCTTATGTAAATTAAACCAAAAGCTTAATAATGACTTTGTAAATGGTTGTAGATAAAATAATTGGGCGGAAGTTCTTCAAATGCTTTGCACCCATCCTTTTTAGGATAAAAATCTATAACTTGAACGAAAAATAGATTAACATGTCTTCACTACCATGTCCTTAACAATATCCCATAATGTAAGGGAAAAAACAGCATGCAGACCATCTACCCGTAATAATTTTGTTGATTAAATACCTTTAAATGCTTTTTAGGCCATCTATTTCTAATGATTTTGTTGTTCCAAAATATTTCATTGGTTGTCTCATCCTTATGGAGAATATTATCCAAGGAAATCTAAATGCCATAAAACAAGTTAACCCCATCAATTTGGAAAAAGATAAGAAGCTTATTTGAAAATAGAAAACAATTAAGAGAAATAAGAAACAACCAAATTCTCAATATCCATCATGGATAAGACCTAATTCCTTATGTTAACCTCAAAACTAAGGAGCCCTGTGTCACGCCCCGTAGGGTATCCTAAACGTAACAGCCCGCCACATACTAAATAAGACTCTCGAGTTCCCTACCCGAGCCCTCCGGGAGTCTTAAGTAGATGTAAGGCGTTCCTTTACGACAATAGAATACTTCAACAAATGGAGTTAAACAGTTTAACGTGGCATTCATTAGCCATAGATAATAAATCAAAACACATAATTATTGTTTACAAAATCTAAGGGGCATTCCCCCGCAAAATAATAACAAGTCCATTACAGTCATCCAGAGTCTTTAGTTTCCAATGGAAGTCTATACAAAAACAAATGGATTAAACTTCTACGGAAAACTCCTATCTCCGGTACCTGTGCTGTGGCTTGCCTCGGCCTAAGCCATATAAACTCGTGCTGTAATAGATAAAAACTATGGGGGCGTAAGCTAACTAGCTTAGTGAGTAATAACTCCCATAACACAATTAAATACAATCGTTCAAACAAGTGATTATTCAAGCAAGTGTATGCATCATACAAATGTGATCAACAAACATATGACCAATCGGAAATCATATGTGGATGGACTTGCGCCCTCCATCCCGGGTTAGCAGATTAACGAATCCTGCGGTACGATGCCGTTTAAGCTCATGGTCAACTAACAATATTTCGTTTTATGGATCACGATTAACCAACAAATTCGTTTTATGGATCACGATTAACCAACATATTCGTTTTATGGATCACGAAAAACCAACCAATGCGAATGCTCTAACCCCATCGTGATATGAATGGATTCAATTTACATTTGAAACCGAATATTCATTAATTCAATTCCTTTAAGTGACCAACAAGTATTCGAAGACATTCATCATAAGATCCTAGCTAATCAGTCAATAGCTTAACATCCGGTTTCGATATTCCTTAAGTTCCAATTCACATATCAGCAGTAGACAACATATATAATTCCCATATACCCCATCAAGCATATACAGTTTTCTTTTTATCTTTGCCTACACCACTAATGCCACTACATTACAATCACATTCATTAATTGAGAGTGGAAGTAAAACTCACTCGGCCATTGGACGCCAATCTTCCTAGTAGTAGTAGTTGGGAGGTAGAGTGTCGTCCTACTCGGGATCACCTACCAAGCAAGAATAATCCTAATGAGACTCTCATCATGTAACTAAATCAAGCTATACATCTAAACTAAATGGATTCGGATTTCTCGCTATTTGTGGAAGTTCCGACTTAAAACGGCCATAACTTGGTCATTTTAACTCGGAATTTCTCAAATTTTATAGCGATCTCTATCTACTTCGAAAGATCTACCTATTTCTAGTATATTTCAACTTTTGAAAATAGTAAGGTCACGGAACAGTGGGATCAGATCTGTTCTGCAAATGTTCCAATCTCAAAAATTTGTTTTGCTTTTGATAAGAAATGTTCCTAGTTGATGATTCATGCATGAATGATATGGGAATGAATTACTAATATGAATGCCATGTGATGAACTTAATATATGCATGGTCATAATAATTTTGTGATAATAAACTCTTACGAACTCTTAAGTGTTGGAAAATCCCATAAAAGGTTATTTCTAAGAAGGTATTTTTCCACATTATACTCCTTAGGGTTTCTTTGACTTTAATCTTGTAATCCACTTGTTATCTAACAAAAAAATAAGTTCTCAAAGTCTATATTAATCATGGCCTTCATTCATGCATAAAAATTCCCATTTTTCATTTGGTGAACATGTCTTTAAACAAGCTTTTTGTAAAAATCCGAATTTTCTAAATTTCATTTTCTTGCATTTTTCTTAAGGGAAAACTTGTCTAATGCATTAAAAATTGAAGCTCCAACATATACATTATCTAAGGACTTCATTTAGCTTATAAAACATCCAATTTAGACTTAAATACCAAGTGTTCTTGTAGGCATGAACCTAAGTTACGAATTTTAACTATTGATCAACATTCCAATATTTTTCATTCTAACTCCACCACTTGTTTTATATTCCTATCATGCCTAAACTCATCTAATCTTATGAAAATCATTCTTTCAAGATATCTACTACATATACCCTACATTTTCATATGAAATATGAGTTCAAAAGTGATTTTGGTCTTTAAAGTAGGGTTCCCATTTCATCCGAATTTTCAACATTTCATATTTGACAAAGTCCTCCTTTTTCAATGTTCTTGCCTTCTATATGTGAAGATCTACTATCTAACATCTCTATACATGAACAAGACTCCATTTTTATGATCATCAAAGCATATAAAACAAAATAAACCTATGATCATGCATGTACATGAAGATGTGGATGTCTAAACTTTAGATCTACTATATTAATGCATGAATCATGGATCTCATGGCATGAACAACTATATATATACAAGATCTCTACTTTACATGCATGAACAAGTTGATATTTCAAACAAAACTCATTCAAAGACTAGATCCACTTCTTGTGATGGCTTGAGATTCTTGTAGTAGTGTTTTCATGTCCCTTGCTTATGCTCATTGGGATTTAAATGAGAAAACACACAAGAATGATCTTGCCATTACAAGATTAGGAAGGATCAAGGCTTAAATATACATACCAATGGAGTTTTGAAGGAGGAAAAGAGAAGAAACAAGTTGGAAATGTGAGGATGGGGAGGGGCAAACTCACGGCACTAAAGGGGAGGAAGGAGGAGTTTTTCTCTTTTTTCAAAAATTAAAACAAGAAGAAATGAAGAGAGAGAGAGAGGAAAATATGTTATATATGAAGGCATTAGGGTTTAGTAATGAATAAAAATTGCAAAATAAATCAAATGGGAGGAAATCAAGGGGGGGGGGGGGGCGCCGCCACTCCTTTGTGTGTGTGTGTGTTTGAAATTTTAGTATTTGTAATTAGTTAATTAAAATGTAATAAATGTGATAATTGATTAAGAGACAAAATTTCTTGAAAAAGAAAATTGAAATGATAGTTGTAAGGATGTAAGAATAGGCTATGGTAGGTGTAATGTAGGTTGTACTTGTGAATAGTGAAACAAGACATCTACTTTACCGTTTACCGAAAACACGGGAAAAGCTATAACTGTAATTTTTATAGCTCGGAAATTATAAAATTGATATTTTTGGAATCCTTATAAAATTACGGTTCTAATGAATATTCCGGAACATTTTTCTGAATCCGTGGTCCGGCACTGGTTGGTGTCGAATCCAACAAAATTAAAACCTACTTTAAAATTTGTATATAATAGTGAGTAGGTTCGTCTCCACAGGGATTGGGGTAAATTTATTTCTATTTAAGAAAGAATGCAGATGAAAGAAGATTGGGGGGTTTGTTTAATCAAAAGCAATTAAAGTTTAGTTTATTTCTAAAACTAGCAATTACAAATAAGAGTTGAATTCAATAATAAGAAATCTCTAATCAAGGTGGTACTACAATTCAATTCTTAGATTCGATCATTGATGCAAAGATCATTATTCTTTTTCTGACTAGATTGGTTATAGATTTCAATATGCTCTGAAACCCTATCTCTCCTTACTGAATCGATAACTAAGATAAGATCTTTAGTTATTTCTCTTATTGATTAGATAACCCTAAACAAGCTCTTAGAATTTAACCTATCAATAGCAATAGAATTAGAGAGACTACCAATCCTAATTAATAATCCATTGAGCATGAATCATTTAAATTAGATTATATATCATCACAACATGAATTAACTATTTGATGATAATCAACCACGTTGTTGTGTTACTCCTATTAGAATAGATGAACAATTACGGATTCATTATTCTAATTAACAATGTATTGTTTTGTCAATTGAACAATAGGCCTAAATTGTAACAATGAAACATAACAATAATAACAAGACAATTAGATGATATATAGATAATCAGAAGAAAAGAACAATTGATTAAATCGAATTAGATCTCACAAATCTTTGTAGAATTGAATCTGTAGCAATCCCCCTTGATTAGATTAGATATCTAGCCACTCATAACTTCAAATTTTCTCTCTAGGGTTTTTCTTAACAAGGATATCTGAATTATCGAATGAATTCTCAAAGAAACCCTATAGGATATTTATATACAAAAGTGAGTAATTGAAAGGTCATCATTTAATGTAAACTGGCAGTTACACATCTGGCGGTTACATATCTGGCGGTTACACATCTGGCGGTTACACATAAACGCTGGCGGCCTTCATGTATTGTCCAACATCCAGAGATGAAATGGCCGGCGGCTTAGATATATATGCTGCCGGCGTTTAATGTTGAATTTGTTCACTGCCGAAATTCAAGATACGCTGATGAAATCCAATAAAGGCCGGCGGCTTTGATCCATGAATGGCCGGCCTTTCTTTCTGATTTTTGTCCCTTGTATATATTTTACTCCAATTTTGTACTATTTGCTTCTTTTGGATTCAAAGACCTGATATTCATATAAATCATGATTAAGTACCGATTCCATATAATTTCTACAAAATTAATAACAATTAATCCAAATTAAATCCCATAAAATTAGAGTAATTTTCATCTCAACAAATTCCCCCACACTTAAACCATTGCTTGTCCTCAAGCAAAACTTTGTAACCAAAATGAAATCTTTTGTTAGAGTGTGCTTACTTTCAAAATTCATATTCAAGCATCTCTTTTCTTTATTTGATTCAAGACTTGTGATTTTCAGTGCTTACCGCTCAAACCAAACTGAGGACTTGTAATTAGAGTACTAAGATGAAAATTCAGTAGTTAATCTAAACAAAACAAATTGAACCACATATTTAACCAAAGATCCTTCTACTCAAAGTAAATACCAATCCAATAAGGAAAAATACCCATTTAGACTTCACTGGACATCTAACCGACATATACTCTTACCAACACAGAATAAAAGCATGTGATATCAGTTCTTTCCCTAGATTTCTCTTTGTTTATTATAAGTCTTATTCCGTTCATTGTTCAACATTCATTTTTCATTTTTCATTCAAGCATATTTAGAGCCTTCAGAGATGAATCTCTGGACGGGTTTTAGTCCGTTTCTTTTCAGCTCTTTCTTTTTCTAATTTTTCTTTCAAAGCACATATATGAACTTTAGCCTTTCCTCCCTTATCGTTATAGTGAGTTCATTGAGTCGGCACATCCCGGGTTATCACCCAAGTGACCAGGTTTTAAAGGGACCCCTACGAACTCTTCCTCACTCTAACATTCAAGTTTGGATACTCATAACTCGATTGTTTGAGTTAGAGGAGTATAGGCTTATGCTTGTTTCTACTTTTGAATGGAACAACAAATTTAAGACTTTTTTATCAAAGATCACTAAGAAAAAGACTTCCTTTATCTCTTTTACTAAGTGTTGAAAAATTCTTTAATAAGAACTTATAAAAGTATATATAAATTAGCTTTCTTCCTAGAAGTAAACTGTTTATTTTTCACTTAAGGACTCGACTTACTTTCAAACTTCCAAATCTAAAGCCAAATACACAGTAAATTCTGTTCCTTAAAGATTTTACTACTCAATTTTAATAAGTATTCAAATCACAACAGTATAGGTGAGTAAAGCACTTTCACAAGTCAATTTTTCACTTTTTAGATGCTATCTTTAATTTTTCAGCACAATCTCCAAATTTCATTCAAATTTTTGAAAAAAATTGGCCTAAAATTGCCATATATTACTTAAGAACAAATGATCAACATATATTACTTAAGAACAAATGATCAACAGCTTAAAGTGTGGGTACACTTTCATATCCAGATGTCTTGTATATATCATAAATCCAAAAATCATACATCAAACACAAGATGAAATACTCCAATTCATATTTTATCCCTCCCCCACACTTATAATAAACAGTGTCCTCACTGTTTCTAAATCAGCACAAAGTAGGAAAGAAATAAAAAGAAATAGGAATAACGGTACTTCCCCGGTTTCTCTTTTGAAGCTCCTTTGAAGTTCTTTGTCCTTTAAAACTCATGAGAGAGATTTTCTTCTTCAGTTCAAGATCTAAGACCTACAAAACCAAACAAATAAAAGAAAACAAAAACACAAAAACAAAAGCATTAGTAACAAAAACCATGGGTTGCCTCCCATGAAGCGCTTCTTTATAGTCCTTAGCTGGACTATTCCAAGTCATTCTCTTATGGAGGCTCAAAGATATAGGATTCCCAATTCTCAAACATAGGATATCCTTCAGTTAAATTCTTCTCATGATTACCCTAGCGATCTCTCCATCTAAAGCTTTTAACAATTGATCATAGAAGATATCACTAGTGTCTCTTTTATGCTCATCCTCCTTTGAATTCAACTTATCATCTCCAATCTTCTCCATAATTTGTCCAGTGTCAACTAAATTTTCACCAAGTCCATCCACTTTTGATTCATCAACTAGGCTCTCTTCTTGCACTTCCACAACCTGATTGTCATTCTTAGAGATAGCAAAAATATTAGAAATATTTGAATTAATTTTCTTTTCACTATCTACCGAGAATCTAATGATCTCCCCATCAAATTCCATAGTCATAACCCCTTCATTAACATCAATTTTGGTTTTAGATGTTTTCATAAATGGTCTCCCAAGCAAAAGTGTAGGTGATTTTGAATACATCTCCTCACCCATATCAATTACATAAAAGTCAGCGGGAAACACTAATCCATTGACTTGTACCAAAACATCTTCCAAAATACCTGATGGATATATATTAGATCTATCTGCAAGTTGCAAGATTACTCTTGTTTCTTTCAAAGATCCAATATTCAACTTCTTAAATATAGATAAGGGCATGATATTAACTGAAGCTCCTAGGTCACACATACAATTTTCAATCTAACTTGATCTATTGTACAAGGAATAGAAAACGTACCAGGGTCCTTGCACTTTGGTGGTAGCTTCTTCTGAAGAACAGCAGAAATATTCTCACCCATATAAACCATCTCATTTCCTCTAAGCTTCTTCTTGTTTGTGCAAAGATCTTTCAGAAACTTAGCATATCGAGGTATTTTCTTAATCACATCCAATAAAGGAATATTCACCTCGACTTTCCTAAAAGTCTCCAAAATTTCCTTCTCTTCATCCAATTTCTTGGATTGATTCAACCTAGAAGGGAATGGGGGTATAGGCTTATAAATCTGTGGTGGGGGTTTTTCTACTTGTTTCTCCTCCATGTGGGGGTTCTCTTTTTCACTTTTCTCATTGGAGTCGGTCTCAATTACCTTCTCATTTGAGTCTTGCAATTCCTTGCCAGATCTCAAGGAAATTGCACTCACATTTTCTCTATGATTAATGGTGTTAGAAGGTAACTTACCTTGCTGTTCAATCTTACCTACTGAAGTGGCAAGTTGGCTCATTTGATTCTCCAATCTTGATACTTTGCTTCGTCTCATATTGGAATTGTTTAGTCTCATCCTGAAATTGTTTAGTGTTAATGGCAAGAGACTTAACAATATCTTCAAGTGATGTACCTGAACTGAAGACGAAGACTGTTGTGGTGGTGGTTGTTGTGGCCTTGGTTGATATTGCTGAAATTCTGTGGCCTTGGTTGGTAACTGAAATTTGGATGATCCCTCCATCCAGGATTGTATGTAGTGGCATAGGGATCATATTTTCTTTGAGGTGGTTGTGGTTGTCCTGGAAATACTCCAATCGCATTTGCATGCGCATATGAATCTTCTTGTAATGTTGGACACATGTCTGTGGGATGGTTGGAAGCACATACCACAAGCTTTCTGCTGTTGATTCCCTAAGGCTATCTGTTGCACAAGAGAAGTGAGATTAGAAATTTGATTCTCAAGATGAGGAACATTTACCTCATTAACTCTTCTTGTGATTGGATCATGACGGTATTCAAACTGTTGTGAATTTGCAGCCATTAAAGATATCAAATCCCGAGCCTGAGCAGGGGTTTTGTCTACTATTGCTCCTCCGCTTGCTGCATTCATCATTTTCCTTTCTATTGGCAACAAACCTTCATAGAAATATTGGATCAAAAGCTGTTCTGAAATACCATGTTGTGGACAACTGGCAACCAATTGCTTGAATCGCTCCCAATATTCATGAAGATTTTCCGTGTCCCTTTGTCTTATCCCACTAATTTCCCGTCTAATATTTGCAGCTCTTGTAGCAGGGAAAAATTTGTCCAGAAAAGCTTTAACCATATCAGTCCAAGTAGCTATAGATCCAGGAGGTAGATAAAATAACCAATCCTTTGCCTTGTCTTTCAATGAGAATGGGAAAGCTCTTAATTTGATTTGATCTTCAGGAATCCCTTGAGGTCTCATGCTGGAACAGACAATGTGGAATTCCTTCAAATGTTTATGAGGATCCTCATTTTCCAGACCATGAAAACTTGGCAACAGATGAATAAGCCCTGACTTCAATTCCAATGCTACATTCAACTCCGGATATTGAATACAAAGCGGTTGTTGATTCACATCCGGTTCAGCCAACTGTCGTAGAGTCCTATCTTGATTTTCCATCTGTCCTTGTTCTTGTAATATATCTTCTCTTTCAGATTCACTGGATGATTCAGACAGTTCCAGTGCTTGGTTCAAACCAGGAGATGGAGATGATGTAGTGGCGGCTTGAGCACGCAACTTGGCTTGTTTTCTCAATCTCTTAGCGGTCTTCTCAATTTCTTGATCAAACTGTAATTCACCTGTTTGAGAAGAACGAGTCATAAAAAAAATAGAAACAAATATTCGACACCAATCCCCGGCAACGGCGCCAAAATTTGGTGGGTGTCGAATCCAACAAAATTAAAACCTACTTTAAAATTTGTATATAATAGTGAGTAGGTTCGTCTCCACAGGGATTGGGGTAAATTTATTTCTATTTAAGAAAGAATGCAGATGAAAGAAGATTGGGGGGTTTGTTTAATCAAAAGCAATTAAAGTTTAGTTTATTCTAAACTAGCAATTACAAATAAGAGTTGAATTCAATAATAAGAAATCTCTAATCAAGGTGGTACTACAATTCAATTCTAGATTCGATCATTGATGCAAAGATCATTATTCTTTTTCTGACTAGATCGGTTATAGATTTCAATATGCTCTGAAACCCTATCTCTCCTTACTGAATTGATAACTAAGATAAGATCTTTAGTTATTTCTCTTATTGATTAGATAACCCTAAACAAGCTCTTAGATTTAACCTATCAATAGCAATAGAAATTAGAGAGACTACCAATCCTAATTAATAATCCATAGAGCATGAATCATTTAAATTAGATTATATATCATCACAACATGAATTAACTATTTGATGATAATCAACCACGTTGTTGTGTTACTCCTATTAGAATAGATGAACAATTACGGATTCATTATTCTAATTAACAATGTATTGTTTTGTCAATTGAACAATAGGCCTAAATTGTAACAATAAACATAACAATAATAACAAGACAATTAGATGATATATAGATAATCAGAAGAAAAGAACAATTGATTAAATCGAATTAGATCTCACAAATCTTTGTAGAATTGAATCTGTAGCAATCCCCTTGATTAGATTAGATTTAGCCACTCATAACTTCAAATTTTCTCTCTAGGGTTTTTCTTAACAAAGGATATCTGAATTAT